>JABTXL010012544.1:7218236-7295656 GCA_025134845.1 Neodon shergylaensis | reverse complement strand
GATAGATAGATAGATAGATAGATAGATAGATAGATAGATAGATAGATAGATAGATAGAAAAACAGAGACAGAGAGAGTAAGTGGTGTGTGTGTGTGTGTGTGTGCATTGCATGCTCGTGTGTGTGTGTGTGTAAGGAGTACATTTAAAGACATCTCTAGTGCAAAACGAACAGGTTGAATGGAAATAGGAGTTGATTAGATCCAGAACATACCTTACTGGGGATATTTGCAACACCACCCTCCCATTGGAGTTGATACTGATATTAATTGGAAAAATACTGGCAACGTATTTCATCTTTTCATTTGCACATATATAAATGCAAAATGCTAGAGATTGGTGACTACAAGATGATGTTTACAAGTTAGAGGTCCATTACGCCACGATACAACCTACCCTTGACTGTCATTGAAATGACGCCCTCCTGATCATACACTCAGAAGATCAAATAGATGAATAACTCATGAGGCTGCTGAAGTAAAAGGGTATTTCTTTCCCCATACTTTACACGAAGTAGCAGGAGAAGCTCGTTACTCATTAAAATAACAAGAAATATGAAAACAGAAGTGAGTTAGCAAGGGCATTTCAGTCATGGTCTGTGGGTGATATTTGTTGAAGAGAAAAGTAAAGTGGAAATGGATCCCTTATTAATGACATGTAAATATCAAACTTATACGAATATATCTCATAGTACACTTTAACTCTTAAAGTCAGCTGCAAGTTTTAAAATAATAAAACTTGCAAATAGAACAGAACACATCAAAATTAGCCAGAAGCAATGTCTTTGCCTTTCAGTGAACTTCTGTATGGTGATAGTAGCCATTCAGTGTGAATGCTGTGAAGGTTCATGAAGTATTTTACACTTTCACTATCAAATATATTTTAATGCCCTTACACACTACCAAAAATGAAAATTTCATGACAGAGATACAACCTCTGAGATTATTCTATTAAATGTGTCAAGAAAAGGTAGACAGGAAAAAATTATACCCTTATACTTCTCATATGTCAGTTTCAGTCGGCTTGTAGTGAACCAATTATTTGCTATAAAAATATATTAAGCAAAGTTTTATATGTAGAATAACCTGTGTTTTCATGTCATTTTTTCCGTTACCACTGCTATGTGTTGCCTCATACTGAATATAAATCCGCTTGGCATATGACAAATAGAAACCATGTTAATCACATAAACCATGGTTGTACTACATATGTTAATTATCATCATTAGCATGAATATAGGAGATTTCTATTACTTTTTCGAGCAATTCAAAAATGTTTATAATCGGACTCAAAAATACTTAGAACAGTTTTTCAGATTTACATTTCAGGACTGAGTCAGAAGAAACAGAGGATGAGGGACATATCTGGTACCTCTTATAAGCATAAAATTTACCCTTAAAATGTCCTTTTAAGGTGCTGAATCTCACTATGTGAAGGATGAGAATCAATTTCACTCCACTGGCTTGGATGAGGCATGCTCTAAGCTATGGTGTCACCCCCCCCCCAAAGAAGATATTTAAAAAATTTTAAAAAAAGAACTTAAAGAAGTATACACCGGTTTGACTTGTAGTCAAATCCATGCGGTTTCTGAGGATCATTAACTAACTGAAATTGGCTACAAATTGCATGTGAGGAAAAGTAGGACTCAGTATCCTGGAGAAACTGAAAACTTGGTACCATAGAACTCTCAGATCAGGAAGTCCAACCATGAAGGAAAACTGAATTCACCCCACTTCCAGTTGCAATCTACTCTCCAGCTCTACCAGAGGGGGAGAGAGAGATCAAAGAAGGGTGCTCACATGGTGTATATGTTCGCCTTAGATGAGCTGTTGTCTTTAGGCTTCTCATAAAGACTGGGAATGGTTCCTCAAAGGAAGAAATAGCGATTTTTTTCTTACAGAGGGCCAAAATGAGCCCCTTTGCTCACAGGACTGCTAGGTTGAATACCACAAATACTGGAGTGAAGAGGGCCAAGAGGGGCGAATTGTTTCCTGGCTATGATACCAAAATGTCTTCCCCAGAATGCAGTTAAATCAAGTCTGACAAGAATTGAAACAAAAAGGTTAATAATTAATGCAGAAACTTACAGTTGGCCAAAGTGCAGGGAATGTGTCAGTGGGGTGCACTCATGAACTATAGGAGCTGTGGCTGTTTGCCCAAGAGCAAGGAAGTAAACATTCCTGCATGGGAGTATGGAACTCATGAGCCCTCACAACAAACTGAGATGCTAAGAACAGTTAATGGCTTTGGAGGAATGGAAGTCAGTTTGCTTTAACCATGCAGCCCTTGGTAAGTTAACCTGATTCCAGCCATTGGTCCCACACGCAGAAGTATATGGGCACTGTAAGTTGGATTGATAGATTATTATTTAAAACATTTTTAAAATACACCACAAAGTGTAAGAGGTAGGGAGATGGGAATGAATGTATATCTTAAGTGTCATATATAGGAAAGGAGGAGGAGGGCAAGTAAAAATTATGTAACATAATTTTATTACTGTGAAGTTTAGGGTGTTTTACACTGTGGAAGAGACACTCTGTTGGTGCGGACAGCAAACACATGTTTCAGTGGAAATATCTCAGTGACTGATTGGCCTATGGAACTACAAGAGAATTGTTAGGGAAATTCTTGCCGCTCTAAAAATCTAAAGATAGCTCTGTGTTCCAAGGCTAGCCCAGCTGTCTTTGGAATCACTTCAACATATATTTCCCATGCTTGTGACTGAACTTTTTCTGAGACCAATAGAGAGAGACTCCAGTCATTTTTGCCTTTTTAATGTCTTACAGATCCTCCCACATAAATAAATTTAAAAGCTTACCAAGTTGTGGAATAAATTAAATGCTTCCATTTGCTACATTTTTTTTTCTAAAATAAGTACAATTTAGTGTAATTTGACCAGTCACACTATAATTACAGGGTATGCTCATGCATACAGATCCACATGCCCTTTCTCAAACATGCTGTCCTCTAACAGCAGAATTCAAAATTGCGATGAAGAACTATTTATTTTAATTCCTACAGTAGATCATTTGGGCAGAGAGATAGAAATGGAGCATGTGAGTTATGACTATAAGTGGAAGGTAGATTAGTGCTCCTTTTTAGTGATGGAGCACACTCAAGGCTGCCTCCTTGCTTCCTTCCTTTTCAGGCTCACATTCCATCTATCAGGTTAAACGAAATGCTGTGTCAGTCCGCATTTGCATTCAACTACAGAATGCACGCCAACAGTAAAGGGAGTTCGCTTTCTTATCCATGCTTCTTTTAGTAGTACTTCCTTTGACTCTTATTCATTTTTCCTTTGAGCTTTTTTTTTTTTTTCTGCAGACATCAACAGTTTAAGGTAGATGCTTGCCTAGATCAATCCTAACTACTTAAGAATCAATAAATCACCTGGTAAAAGTCTCAGCTGGAAATAAACTCCTCTTTTTTTTTCCTTTATGAATTTTGCAGTCAAAATTCTTCCAGCTGAGAATTGTTGATGAGAAACCCCAGAGAAAGATTCATGCAAACTGAAGCTTTAAGATTATTGACCTTCATGTTACATGACTTTAATTAACGAAGATGAGTAGCATTTAGGAAAACTCTGGATACATTTAGAGTTAGATTTGCAGACAAAAGCATTCTTCAGTTCTCTCAGTCGTTTAGGAGTTGAAGAGGAAGAATATTATCAGAAGCTTTGGGGGAAAATCTGTGCTTAAGTGAACAGGGAGAGCGTCCTCCATGTCTCACCAAATCTCCACTTAACTCTCTTCCCTTCCTCCTCCACATCTGTCTTTCTGGACCCTATGGATGAATGGGTCTCATGGCCTTAAAAATGAGACTTAAACCTTGATATCATGACAAAGCTGAAAACACAGGCAAGGAATGACTTCAGTCTGAGTCTCTCTTCCATTCCTTAATGTCATTTAATACCTCGATTCAAAGTCAGTGCACTGTGCTATGACTAGCAGAAAGCTAACCCGAAGGCAGTACAAATGGAGAGTTCCAGTACATGAGCCAACCATGTAGTGCGGGGACAGGGCACAGAGGGGAGGAAAGGAATCCCTCAATTTTCCATTTAGGGTTTATCTATTTTTACTGGATTGTACTTCAGTGACATACATTAAGGCCTATTTTGTTCCTAACAATTTAATAGTTCAACAAGTAATATGTGCGGAGTATCTTCCCCTTTTTACTGATTTGTTACACATGGTCATGTATTTTATAAAGATGATTTCTTTCTATTGTATCATGTACTTTGGGCTATTGATCCCTCATATCCTCCCATTCCTTCGCTCTATTCCTTACTCTCTCATTAGCTTCAATTCTTGTATTGGCTTTTATAACTGTTTTATATCATTCATATAATACTTACATATGTATCTATGAACACTCAAATATCCACAAATGAAGTGAAAGACACATTTGTCTTTCTGAATCTGACTATTTTGCTTAATGCAGTCAGGCCCTCTCACAGACGATTTTTAGCCAAGGACATGATTTTGTTTTTCCTTATGAATGAATAAGGCTCCATTTAGAATATTCAGCGCATTTTCTTTATCCATTCATCTCTTGGTGGGCATTGAAGCTGATCTATGAACCGGATTTTCCCGAAGATTCCTGTGATAAGCATGGCTATGTAAGATCTCTGTAGCATGTTGACTCAGAGTCCTAAGGAAACACACCCAGAAGTGGTATAACTGTGGCATATGGTAGATCTATTTTTAGTTTTGAACTCCATACTGATTTACATAGTGACTAGACCAGTTTTTGCTCCCTCAAGGCGTTTATGAAAGTTCCCTTTGTCCATAACCTCAGCATCATGTATTGCTTGTTTTTGTAATGATAGCTATTCTGATCCTAGGAAAATACAATCTCAATCGATTTTAACTTACATTGTTTTCCCTGTCTTATTCTGATTTCAGTGGAAATGCTTTGAGGCTTTATCCTAGTAGTATAATCTTGAATATAGGTTTCCCATTTATAGCTTTATTATTTTAGCAATGTACTTCTGTTCCTAGCTTCTTCAGAGTTTTTATCATGATGGATGCCTTTTTGCTGTCTGTTGAGATTATCAAGAGGCCTGGAATCTATTAATGATACATTATTTTCACTTCTAGTTTAATTTTGATATTGTTTATTGGCCTATAAATATATAACTTTCTTCTAAATTGTACAAATTAAATTTTCACATAGACTCTAATGACTCTTTGAATTTCACTGATGTCTGTTGTATGACTACCTTTTCACTTCCAACGCTATTCATCTGAATCTTCTCTCTTTGTCTTGTAGTGAATTTACCTAATGATTTCTGAGTCTTTGTTGTCTTTTCTAAGAGCCATCACTTTGCTTCATCGGTCCCATGTATAATTCTTTTGTCTCTATTTCATTAATTTCTTCCCTGATCATTTTTATTTGTGTCTATGTATTATATTGTTTCCCCAAGATGTTGAAGCATATCATTATTTCTTTCAGGTTTATTTTAAACACACAGACTTTCTAGTTATAAAATTTCCTTTTAGAACAATTTTTGTTACATCTCACAGTTTTTAGTCTGTTGTTGTTTCATTTTTCATTCAATTCTAGAATTGTATATTCCCTGCTTTTCATCATCCTGTATTGTGTTGAACAATCTCCCTGATATGAATACTGTCATATAGTTTTTCTGTCAGTGCCTAATTAATGATCTACAGGACTTTGGACTTCACCTCTCTCAATCAACAAGGGAGTGAAGAAAGGAGAGACAGCTATAGCAGAAGAGCTGAGGTTGGGTGGATTGTGTGCTCTGGTGGAGACTCCCGAGCATCCCAGACACTCAGGTTGTTTATTATATGCCGTTGAGTAAAGAGAGGAACTTACTAGGCACGGAGGGGGAAGGACCTTGGACTTTCCACAGGGCAGGGAACCCTGACTGCTCTTTGGACTGGAGAGGGAGGGGGAGAGGAGTGGGGGGAGGGGGAAAAGGGTGGGAGGAGGGGGAGGGAAATGGGAGGCTGGGAGGAGGCGGAAACTTTTTCTTCATTTTCTCAATAAAAAAATAAATAAATAAATAAATAAATAAATAAATAAATAAGAGAGGAACTTACTGTATACAGCTGAACTAGGAGGCAGGTTCTTCTCATGCAGCTGAATGAGAAGGAAGCAGGCTGCCTAATCTCTGTAGGAGGTTTCTGTATGGGAGCAGTTTTAGACTGCAGTCAGCAGGAGGTAGAAACTGGAGTTGATAGTTACTATACCCCAGTTTTATCTAAAAAACAACCTTTCCTAACATCTGTAACTGAATCAGAGAAAACCTTTGTCATTTATCTACTAGTTTGTTAGTTTTAAACAGTAATAACTCTGAGCAGAACGAGATGGAGTCTCAGTATAGTTTTTGTTTTCATTTCCATAATGACAAAAGATGCTCGGTACCTTTCTGTGTTTATAGTCCATTTTGCTTCTTTGAGATGTGTCTTTTCTGATCATTTTTCTGCCTTTAGTTGGATTACTTGATTTTATTATTTCTTTTTATATTGTGTATATCAATTCTCCGAATGACTGACCAATATTTCTCCCATTCTATATGATGGCTCTTCACTTTGTTGAATGTTATTATCATTTTTTTGTAAACTGGATGCAATCCCGTGTCAATTATTAGTTTAATTTCCTGAGCTATTCGAAACTTATTAGGAAGTCATTGCTTATGCCAATATCTTGACATGTTTCCCCTGTGTTTATCACTACCATTTTCAGAGTTTCTGGTCATATTATGCTCTTTAACCTATTTTGATTTGATATTTTATAGAGGGTGAGATATATAAAGGTCTACCTTTAATCTTCTACATGTGAATATTTAGTTTTCCTAGGACCAATTTGATAAAAAGGTATTTCTTCCAGGCATTTTTGACACCATTTAAAAATGATATTATTAATAATAACAACAATAATAATAACTGTTGAACATCCTGACCACAGTTTTCCTTTCCCCTCTCCTCCCAGTCATCCCCACCTCACAGCCCCTCCACATCTACTCTTCCTCCTCTTTGCTTTCTATTCAGCAAAGATCAGGCTTCTCATAGATGTCAATCAAACATGCAGATCAAGCTGCAGTAAGACTAGGCACCTCCCCTAGTATGAAGGCTGAACAAGGCAATTCAATATGAGGAAAGGGGCTCTAAAAGCTGTCAAAAGAGTCCGACAGCCTCTGCTCACACTGTCAGGAGTCCCACAAGAAGACAGAGTTACATAACTGTAACATATATGCACAGGGCCTAGGTCAGTCTCATGTAGGCTCCCTGGTTGGTAGTTTAGTCTCTACGAACCCCTATGAGACCAAGTTAGTCCATTCTGTGAATTTTCTTGTGTTCTTTATCCTTTTGCCTATTACAATCCTTTCTTCCTCTCTTTTGCAGGATTCCCTGAGCTCTTTCTAATGTTTGACTTGTGGATCTCTGCAACTGTTTCTATTAGTGACTGGGTGGAGCCTCCCTAATGACTATTGGGCAGCAATATATCTAAGTATAGCAGGATAGCATTAAGTATCATTATATTGACTTTCTTTTCAGTCCTGTATATTTCTATCCTAGGTCTCTGGATATTCAGCCTCTGTATCTAGGCACTCAAAGTAGTCTCAGGGGTGGGATCCCTCTCATGGCATGGGTTGACTGTCATTGTTGACTTGTCTCACAATTTATTTCTGTGTCACCATTGCCTGAGCACATCTTGTAGGCATGACAATTATATGTTGAACATTGGTGCCAATCCTTCCACTGGATATCTTGCCTCAATATCTATCTCTCAGTTTTTAATGTTCATGTTACATTTGGTTCCCAACATGTGGCTTGGGTTCACAACCCTGAGATTAACAGTCTCTTGCTATATGGACTGAGATATAATCCCACATTGGGAGCCATTAGTAAACATAAGTTTATCTCTGGGCAGGTCAGAAATTTTTGTCCATAATCTTTGTTGAAGAATAAATGTACAGGTTTACTTTCTGGGTGCTTAATCCAATTCTACTCTCTCTGTGTCTGCTTTAGAGCAATATGTTACTCTATGCTTTGCCAAAACTCTGTTGTGCACTTTGAAGAAAGGTATTTTTGAGTAACCAGCGTTATTGTTTGTGCTCAGCATTTCTTTGGATAATCACATATATCTGAGATTTCATATGCATTGCAAGATTTTTTTTCTAGATCTGTGAAGAGTGTTATTGTAATTAGATGAAGGGTTGCTTTAATTCTGTGGTATGTCTTTCTGTAGTATTACTATCCCGACAGTATTAGTTATCCTGATGGTAAATAATGTTACTTTGTGTGACCTTCGTGATTCTCAACACTCTTTAAGGTTCCCATCACTTGTGTGTTTATGTGTGCTTACATGTTCATGTATATATGCATGTGTGTGTGTGTATGTCTCTGTGTGTGTGTTTATTGGTGTGGAAGCCAAAAGTCAATGTCAGGTGTCTCCTCAGTCACTCTCCATCTTATTTCTTAAGAAAGGATCTCTCACGTAATTCAGCCAGCCTGGATGGCCGAGCTTTATATGTGGGTTGGTTCCTGAGGGACTGAGCTCAGAACATCATCCTCATATAAGAAGCATATCACCAGCTGAGCTATCTCCTCAGACCTTCCTATTACATTTATATTGCTTCCCAGAGGTCATTCTCTCTTTCTTAGAATCTGATGTTTTCTTTGTTGCCTTGACTCTTCTTAGTCACAGTCTTACAAAGAGAAATTCTTTTATGCAATCTTGCTACTCCATTTGTGAATTCATTTATTCTACTCTACGTTTTTCTTAATCAGTCACTCACTAGTGGATATTTAGGTTATCACTAGTTTTTTCACTTATATTTATTTGCTTATTTATATAATTTGAACTCTAACAAATCAAAAGAAAGTCCTGCAAAGAAAACTGTTATGGGTTTCCATGTTAGTTTTCCTGGAATCGGCTGGAGTTTCTTTTTTTTTTTTTTTTTTTTTTTTGGTTTTTCGAGACAGGGTTTCTCTGTGGCTTTGGAGCCTGTCCTGGAACTAGCTCTGTAGATCAGGCTGGTCTCGAACTCACAGAGATCCGCCTGCCTCTGCCTCCCGAGTGCTGGGATTAAAGGTTTGTGCCACCATCGCCCGGCCTACGGCTGGAGTTTCTTAATAAAAGAGCTGTACCAAGGATGTACCTTACCTAGTGTGTAAGATATTGACAATAATATTGTAAATTGATACTTTTTGTCTGTGTTAGCAAAGTGTAAATTTCTTGTTCACTCAAATCACAACCAGCAATTTAAATTAAAAAAAAAAAAACTGTATTCTTGAGCTGTTCCTGCCCCTCATCAGCTGCAGCAATCAGAAGAGTGGGCCCTGTACCTTGATTGAGCAACACAGTAGAGCTGGCCTTGAAGGTGTAGGTATGGGAAAACTCACCTGGAAGACATTAAAGCCAGAGACCTGGCCCTGCAATTTATTCATTTCCTCATGACTGAAAGGAGTGAACTAGCCAGGGCAGTGTTGGAGAGCTTACCTTGGTAATGAGAATGCAGAGAGCTGGTAGGCTGATCAGCTCTGCAAATCCCCAGGCCTAGAACAAGGTTATGTGTTGGCCCACCCCATTATTTATCCTACCTGTGATCTGTTGGAGTATAGGGATAGGGACAGGGGTTGTAGCTGTCATATGGACCCAGGACTGCAGGATTTCCAAGACACAGGGTAGAAAAGGGATGTCCGGGAAGAGTCCCAGTGAGGGCCCAGCATCAATGGTACAGCAGAGAACAGGGGCCTTGAACCAGACCAATGATTCTTTGCAATAAATGCCAAGATGTAAAAGTGTATGGATGAAGGGATTTCTTGCATGACTCAGTGTCACATTGCAGCTTCTATGGTAAGATTTTCCCCCTTCTTCCTTTTTTTCTCTTAAATTTTATCTTGTTTTATTATTATTATTATTATTTTGCAGAGGACAAGTAGGCTCAGGAGGCATTATGTGAAAGATACAAGGACTAAATAAATAAATAATGTAAAAAAACCTGTATTCTCCCTGACTCAGAAATTGACATTAAATTCTATATCCCTTTTCTTTAGTGTATATATTTACAATTTCTATTAAGATTGAGGGTTTTCACATTATTAATAAATTATGTGTGCATTTATGTGAATTACTTGCTTATAAGTTTCCTTCTCCAGTTTTGTTATGTCTGTGGGTGTTCTTGCATGGATATTAACTTTGTTTAAATTGTTTCATTCATTTAGTTGCCTAAGTTTGTATTGAGGCCATGATGTTTCTTTCTTTATGAAAGACTTGAGTGTGCTATTAGTATAAATCATCAACCTTATCTTAACAGTATAATCTCCTATTTCCCTTCAGTAAAGGAGAACATCCACTTCTCTCAGCTTAACCTAATATTAAACTATAATAAAATTCCATACTTTTTATTCAATATGACACCATTTCTAAATAGTCTTGAGGTACTTATAATTTGTGTAAATAGCCGATGTTTGTCAATTTTCAATTCATTAATTTTAGTGTGCAAAATAATAGGTTTCATTATTATATTTTCAAATATATTCAACTGTACTTTTTATAGGTACTCCTCATTATAATCTCTTATTCCTGTCTTCTGTTCTGCTCAAACAGATTTTTTATGTTATATTTTCCTAGTTTTTGATGTATGATACTTGATGTTTTATTTTGCTATTCTAAATGTTTTATAATTCTTTTTCTGTGTACTATAGCTTCAATGAGTTATGTTGAGAAAAGATTTATATTTTTCTGTTTGACACTCTATGTGATTTAGCTAGAATGCACTTCTATTATAAAGATATATATTAACACATTGTCTCTTTGAATCCTGCTTCTCTCACTTCTGGGGCTGATTTTGAAACCTGTGGCACTTTCTTGCAACACACTCACAGTTTAGCTGCTAGTTCACTTTCTGTCTCCTGTCCCTGAGGGCTCTTCAGCAGGAAGGTGTCCTGTAGAGCACCCAGACTCTGTTCTCTGTCTCAGCTCTTTCTGAAAGCATGCTTGAACCATTGCTCTTCTGCCAAATAGATCTGTCTCAAGTCTCAGGAGGGCTGCACCCTCCTGTCTCAAGGGGTCTCGGTCCCCTTGAAATGTTTAACATGCTGCTGAGCATTTGGAAGTCATGCTTTTACTATTCCTACTTTAAGAAATCTCAGATCGTGTTGTTGTCAGACCTTCCCACTAGGTTCTTTGTTCCATGAGAGCAGTGGTGGTTTTTGCATTTTATTATTTTTGCCTTAATAGACATGCAGGAAATGAAAATGTAGAGATAAAGAACAGTCAGGAATTATCAAAACTTCAGGCTTCTGCGAGTAATTTCCCATCAGTTTTGTGTTTTTCATAATAGTTGAGATTTTACTTTGGTGTGAAAATTTAATTGACTAAAGGCTAGGGATAGTTACCTTTGTGGTGGAAATAGAACACAGCCAATGACTCAAGATAGTTTCCTTATCTCTTGTATCTATTAACCTTCCATAACTGCAATTTCCACATATCTGACTAAAAACTAGAGAACATGTCAGTAACCATATGGTCTTTTATGAGTAAGTTTCTGCTAGAATATTTCTTTTACAGTAATTGAGCAAGTTATAAAATTATATCACCTGTAGCAATCAGAGGTAAAATTCTTTTGCACAATTTGACCCAAAAGAACAATCCTCAGAGCATTTATTAGCAAATATTTTTTGAGCCCCCATAGGTACTACTCACTACTTAGAATACTACAGGGAGCAATAATCAAATACCCTATAGTCACTGAGAATAGACAGAGTCTACGTGAAAAATAATATTTCAGTACTCATGTTGCTACGCAACATGTATTTAAAATTATTTTAATTTTTGGAATGAAAAAATAGTTATTTTGAAATATTTACTAAATTAATGTGACATACAGTTACTGGAGGAGTGGAAAGTTTTCCATGAAGATTGACTCCTGAATTAAGTTTTCTTCTTTTTTTTTAAGATCTGTGGGCATTGATTTGCTCAAAAGATGTGTGGGGGTGAACATTTCATAAAGAACTATTACTGTGTACAAACATTCTGTGGCAGGAAATAAATTGACAATTATGAGAGTTTAAAGGATGGCCTAAAGATTTAGTTAAAGGAAATAAAAAGAGAAAATATTTGGAACTAAGGATGTGAAGGAATTTTGTGTGTTAAGAGTGAAGTTTTAGACTAGAATCTTTTGGATTTAGACAGCGTTTGTCAACTGCAAAATTCACATTCAAGAACTGCATGATGAATTAAGAAAAATAAAACACAAAATGTCCCAAATATTTTAAGTGAGCTTATGATTTTATGCTGGGCCTCATTTGGCTATCCTCAGCATGTTTGGGGTGCTGTCTTAGTTATGCTTCCTACTGCTGCGAAGAGACACCATGACCACAGCAACTCTTATAAGGAAACATTTAATTGGGTCTGGCTTACAGTTCAAAGGTTTAATCTGTGATCATGGTAGGAAACATGGTGGCATGCAGGCAGACATGGTGCTTGTGAGGTAGCAGAGAGTCTACATGCAGATCTGCTGGCTGCAGGAAGAGAAAGAGACACTGGGCCTGGCATGAGCTCCTGAGAACTCAAAGCCACTCCCATTGACACACACTTCCTCCAACAAATCCATGTGTACTTCAGCGAGGTCACACCTCCTGACAGTTCCACTCCCTATGGGCTTATGGTGGTTGTTTTCATTCACATCACTGCAGGGCCTAAGAAAGGACCGTCATCTTATTGAAAGTCCAGCCATTATCCAAACTGTTCAGATCATTTTTCAGTGTGGAAGTGATGCTTTGGCACTTTCTAAATGCTAAATCAGATGTGGTTTCACCTTTTTATTTTTAAATATTGGCCATATTTTTGCATCCTATTCTACCCTTTGGTGGTGATAGAAGAATCAAGAAGAAAAATTCATATTACTTTTCAGGGTTATATGATTTAGTACTTTGTGTGATGGTCACTATCTCTAAATTTATTGACTAAAATCTTGAGGTACCTTGGGCATTACCAGTTCAAGAGCAGTCAGTGCTTCTGTTTAACATCAAAACTGACCAGAAAAGAGTAGCTTTATGTGTATCTTGCTTCCGGTTGCTCTTCAACACCATTACCTTGTCCTTTCCACCAGGTGGTTGACCAGATTGATACCCTGACTTCTGACCTACAGCTGGAGGATGAGATGACCGACAGCTCCAAAACGGACACTCTGAACAGTAGCTCCAGCGGCACAACAGCTTCCAGCATAGAGAAGATCAAAGTGCAGGCCAATGCCCCCCTCATTAAACCTCCAGCCCATCCATCTGCTATCCTCACGGTTCTAAGAAAGCCAAACCCCCCACCGCCTCCTCCACGGTTGACACCTGTGAAGTGTGAAGAGCCTCCAAGAGTGGTACCAACTGTCAATCCGGTCAAGACCAACGGCACCCTTCTCCGGAATGGAGGCCTACCAGGTAGACCCAACAAAATTCCCAACGGAGACATCTGCTGCCTACCGAATAGTAACTTGGACAAGGCTCCAGGGCAGTCTCTGATGCACAGACCTGAAAAGGACAGGAGTCCCCAAGCAGGGCCTCGGGAACGAGTTCGGTTCAATGAAAAAGTACAATACCATGGGTATTGTCCTGACTGTGAGAGCCGCTATCACATAAAGAACAGGGAGGTCCATTTGCACAGTGAACCAGTCCATCCACCTGGAAAGCTCTCTCACCAAGGTCCTCCCTTCCCTCCTCCACCTCATCTCCCCACTTTCCCTTTGGAAAATGGGGGACTGGGAATAAGCCACAGTAACAGCTTTCCCCCTCCCACACCTGCAGCTGTGCCTCCTCCCACTGCACCAAAACCACAGAAGACCATCTTGAGAAAATCCACCACGACCACAGTGTGATGTCTGCCATTTAAGAAAACTTTTTTGTTTGTTTTTAATTTTCTATATGATAAATGATAAGTAATGAGCACTTTCTACTCAAGCAATAAAAAAGCCCAAATATATTAATCTGCATTCAACAAAGTGGCATAAAAAATCACCTGGTAAGTATGCAGTGATGCTTCTGTCCTGGATGTACATTGTTTTACATGTCCGGTCATCAGAAACTGCCGAATAATGAGAAAATATGAATGCATTTTATCTTTTGCAATTGACCTATGACAAACTGTGACCTTCAGATTCCAAGTATTTTGATTTATTATAAGAGATGGGAGATGAAATATTTTGATTTATTGATAAAGTCAGGGCAATTCATTTCATTCACATCTAACTCATCTATGCATTGATGAAGTCATAATCCTCCCTTTGATCTAATGTTTTTTAATAAGAATTTTAATACCGAAGGACTATTTTATTATTTTTCTAATGATGTTTGTCAATAATTTTGCATCATGAAATTGCTGAGGACAATACCAAAAAGTTTATTTTCTATACTATACAATTATGAATCATGTGTTCAACTACATGTGTAATAAAATATTTTGAGCTTTGGAAATATGTCAATAAATAATGGTAAATAATGAGAAAGCCTAATTTTCCTAAGGATTAATATGAAGTACGTATTCCTTTATATAATCATGTTATCATTCACTGAAAGATGGAGGCAAGCCCCAAGAGTTCCAACAAGATGACCTTGATTGGATATCAGAATTCCTATATTAAATCTCATAACCCATTTGGTAAGTACATCCTTCCAACAGTTTCATATATACACCTCCATTATGTTACTTCTAGAATCATATGTTGAAAGCCTTGGATGTTGTCAAGCCGTTTTTCAGAACACACTGTAGAGAAGAATATTGAAAGGTTGGAATTTTTGCCTTCTGCCCACCTGCACAAGCTCAAGGTTCCTGAATAGATTCACATTTATAGGAGGGAAGGTGGCGGTGTCTCAGGTCACAGGGTATGTAAAGCCATGGCCTTTCCCTTCTCTCTTCTGAGTTAAGGACATCAGGGACTTTTTGATGTCCCATATAAGAATCTTTTCCTTCTGCCATCAAATACATGTCTTTCTCCTCAGTAGTATTTGTCAACTTAAGAAACGTACCAACTCATAGGTCAGCCAGTTTGCAGCTGAACTGATATGGAGAGATGTGATATTTGACTTTGGAGTTAAAACTTATTTATCTCCACCAGAATCATTGTGAGGAAATGTGCCAAGAGGGAAAAAGGGTATTTTATGGGGAACAGTGGAGAGCAGTGTCTTGATGGGAATTGTTATATTGTGTGATCTGAAAAGTGTTGTGACCTTTTCAAATATTTGCCTTTTAATTTCAAAACTTTAACTTTTGCTGCTACAGCATGGTAGTTTTATGATTTGGAGTACCCTTTCAAATAGTTTTCTATTGAAATATGACTATGTATTTTGGGAAGAATATAGAAAGAAAATAGCATTTATGATTTAAATGAATGATTGAATGAAAAAAATAAATAAGGAACAGTGAATGTCCTGTTAAAAATTTACTCAGTGTGCTATTTTATCCTTTTGTGTTATCCATGAGGGTGATGTAATCTTAATAATCCAATATTTCAGAAAGCTATAAAACAAAAATAAAGAAAGACAATGATCTGGTATTTATTAGCTGTATGATCAGTGTATTTAAGAGATACGACCCAGGTAAATAAATAATTGAATTGTTGAATACCAAATAATGTGTTTTTAGCTTTTTACTCCATGAATTATCTTAAAATAAAATTTTTTTGTAGTTAAATCATCCTTTTACATTTAATATATTAGTGCCTTTTACACTCCAAATGAGTGTTAGATCCTGAACTTTATTTTCTTCCTGTAATTCATTTTTTTCTTTTGCAACCAGTTACTAAGACCTAGCAATCACCATATGGATACAGGTTTTGACTCATGTCGATGTTAATGTTTGGGAACCATACTCATGTCAACGTTTCACAGATTAATTCACAGAACAGAAAACTTTCTTCTAGTACAGTAAATTGAATAAGCTGAATCATTGAAATTGTTTGAATAAGTATGTTGACTTATATCCATAGAAAAAAATCTTACAGATATAAATGCATCTCTTTTCTTCAAAACATAGACAGTTTCTTCATGAAAGACCATCTTTTTCTATGTAATTGGTGACTGTATCTGTTCCTAAATAACAATATTTGTAGCTAACTATCTACCTAGAAAGCTGAGTCAAATTTCAACTAAAATCTTCATGGCCATTGGCTTACAAATATATATATATATATATATATATATATATATATATATATATATATATATATATGGTTTTTGCAGAATTTATTATTTTGCCACACTTACTGGAACATGTACATAGAAACTTATAAACAACATAACAAAATTAACATAGAACATCGTAATATTTTCCTGGAGACATATAATTAAAATGTCACTAATTTTTGTAATCAGCCAACATTGCTTGCACAGTTGAAAAGTTGAAGTGCACATTCTGCTTACTATGATATAATAATCATTCCTCTTTCTAAAGAAAAATAAACACGGCTGAAAACACTTCCTTTATTTTCTTAAAAGCAGCTACTTGCCAGGCTATGCATTTGTGAACTTTTTTTTACATAGAGTTTGCCATAGAGTTCATGGCCGTGCTCCATTGAAGGTGTAATTCCTGCTCAGTATGACATGGCAGCCCTCCATAGTGCGGTTCCAGATATGTTTCCATAGGCAGGATAGTTGATAATTAAAGAAGAGTGTGAATTGCTCTGCTTTTTTCAGGGTAGACAAGTATTTTCAAACTTGAAATGCTATTTAAAATTCTTTTCACCTCCCAATATTTGTAACAATTTTATTAAGGTGTCAGTCTATGATTTTTAGATTTTTTTTTTTTGAAACAAGGTTTCTCTGTGTCGCTCTGGCTGTCCTGGAACTCACTCTGTAGACCACACTGACCTCCAACTCATAGAGATGACTCCGTTTATCTCTGCTTCCCGAATGCTGAGATTAAAGGCATGAGCCACCATGTCCAGTTAGACCATTCTTAAACTAAGTAAAATATTTTCAGGAAAATGCAGAAATATACAAGACTATAAAACTTCCCAATTGTTATTATTTTTATGTTTCCTCATTAATTTACTAATTCTGGAAAGAAATGCATTTGTTCACAAAGATGGTTTAATTGACCTAAACAAAGCACTTAGATTTGAAGCCAAACTTCGCTGCTATTGTTCAAAAAGTAGGGCAAGAAGACAGTTTTTATGACTTTCTTTGGACAGATCAGTATTTGCTTTCAGGATGATCAAGGCATCACCTATGGGGAGTATTCTGCTATTATTCAGAACCTTTTAACTTTAGAGTTCAATTATGACTCTCTTTTTGGTGTTCTGAGAACTAATTCTGAATAATTACATTCTTAGTTGTGTGTAATCAAGTCAGGAACCATTTCTTACCTACATATATTTCTGAACTATATATGGCTGAGACCCATAATGTTCCTAAAACTTTTTCTTTTTTTCTCTTTGTCTCCTCATTTGTTCTGTGTAACACATTTTCCTGCAATGTACTATTAAAACTGGAGCAAAAGATTGTGCTGCAATTTAATTCACTGAAATACTGGTGGTTTCTAAGTGAGGAAATGATTTATGAGCAGCAGAGTTTTTAAAAAGTCATATCACATAATTAGGTAAAGTGCTTGGACTATGACAATTACCACACATTATCATAACATCACGGCATTTTCTGGGTCAATGTGTAGCTGTGGCACTGCAATTAAGTTTTCAGAGTAAACATTTCAGAGTTTTAGAGCCATCCGACTTTGATGATTCCGATATAATGACAGTCAATGATGCAACTGCTAAGGCATGCGGCCGCATTGAATACACATTGCAGTTAGCATCACCTTCATGACACAGTGATTATGTAGGTGGTGTCCCATTTGGAGCACTTAAATTCATCTTCCCTGGCTCTTATGAAAGGAGTATTTTTTATTCTGGGTGTTTTTATGTTGGCATGACGCCTTATGCTTTTTCATCCCCAAACATCAACACGGAATTGTGTTCTTTGCTTTCCTGAGCGCTGCATAACTTTTCTTCATTCCAAATAGTTATTTTGATGCTTGGAAGGGGTTACCTAATGCTGTTTTGACATTCATAATGTGTCTGATCTTTACAGGTTATAAAGGGGGATTTCAGACAATTTCGCCACCATCTAAACGGAATGAGTCCCTGAATAATGCAAGCCTCATTTGCTCATGTCTAGTAACAGCAGTGTCACCTGCCAGCTCTTTCTCTCAATGCAAACACTGTTATTATGAGTCTTTCTCCCAAGGAGGTCTGATCACACTGCATTCACGCTTGTCGACCCTAGGTTGTCACTTTATTTGCTAGCGATTCCTTTGTGAATTTCACCTATTTAGCATTGACCCCTGACAACTAGAATAGCGCTGGTTTGCAATGGGACCTTTAAGGAGCCAGTGTGATACAGCTCTCTCTAATGAGGGTTGCCATTCTTTTGTTATTAGACAATGGGTGCAATTTTCTTCAAACTTAAAATATAACTGTCAGTTCTCATAACATCGAAGGGGGTTTTGGACCAGCAAGATAAAAATGATGTGTGTATAGTGGGGGTTAGGGTTCATTGCAGCAAGACACGTGATACCAAATGCTTCCAGGAGGCTTACTTTCTGCTGAATATTCTTCAAAATGCTTTGTATATATTACTCATCATTTATCTCATCATTTTTTTCTCCATAACGTCTTGAAAGCTTAGATATTGCTATTATCTAAATTGTACAAATGAGCCAGATGTGAAATGGGAACCTGATGGCTGTGATCTTAGAGTCTTTCATGGCAAAATGCAAAAATTGAAAGGCAGGCACATGACCCCCACAACTCACTTTCATTACGACCTCCAGAAGTAAAGCACGGGCCAACCATTGCTTACAGATCATTTGTTGAAACCAAATTAATTATTTGCTAGAATTTGCATGGAACGTTGTTTCTTGATATAGTGGGAAAACAACGCATTTCTGCGTTAGTCAAGAATAGCTAAGTTCCCATGCTACCAGTGTGAATAATTCTAGCGTCTGTGCCTTGCTAGGCCCACAGTAGCCATTTAGAAAATAGGCTGTGCAGATCCAAATTCATCTTCTGGGGCAGTAACATCCAGAGCAGGTGGAACTGAAGACACTATGTCAGGCCTGCAAGCATCATTAGGAACACTAGTCATGTGGACCCATCATGCTTACTCCTATTTCCAAAGATGGATGGGTTTGCAGGGTTTATAAGCTGATCATTTCCAAGATGACCAAAGACTCCTCTCCTGTTTAGATTATGTCATGTTGCTCTCATTTCAACACAATTAAGATGTTTTGCTATTTTTATAATAGTTCAAGAGAAAATAAATATACCTGACATGAACCACATTAAAAACTCAGTAAGGGGGGTTGGAGAGATGGCTCAGTGGTTAAGAGCACTGCCTGCTCTTCCAAAGGTCCTGAGTTCAATTCCCAACAACCACATGGTGGCTGATAACCATCTGCAATGAGGTCTGGTGGCCTCTTCTGGCCTTCAGGCATACACACAGAATATTGTATACATAATAAATAAATAAAAAAAACTCAGTAAGGGAAATGAACATCTCGTGTGTGTGTGTGTTGTGTGTTTGTGATGAGATTTAGATTTTATTTTAGACTCTAAGTACACTGTAAGTCTATCTGAGACTACTCATCAACCTGTAGCATTTTATGAAAAGCATTCAGCATTGTTTACTAAATTTTCCTTGAACAAAAGCCCTTTGAAAGAGCATTATTCTTTTTACCCTGCAAATCTAAAACTTACTGGGTGGCCTAGGGAGACTTTGCACTTGCATAAGTCCTCCTGCTTCAGCTTCTTCAGTGCTGGGCATCACGAGCAAAGCTTAAAGTTTATCAATAAAGGATTGTTGAGTACATTAGGTTATTATATGAACAACTTTACTTCAAAGGCTTCACAAACCTAATTTGACCACATATAATATAAAATAGTCAGAGAAACATGCAATCCTGCTCTAGTAATATATGTTACTGATCATTGTGACATTTGTATGTTTAATGTAATTCAGAATGATATATTATTATAAAACATCTAGATTTGAGTCACATTTTTTTCAACACTTAAGAGTGTTTGGGATGAAATCATTTAATGTGAGCTGAGGCTTGCTTTGAAATGAAGACACACAAGACTGACAATATAGCTCACTGGTGTTTTCCCACCATGCACAGGACTCATGGTTCAATCCTGAGTAATAAACAGCCAGGAAAACACATAAATAAATAATGAAAATGATGCTACTTTTTAGTCTTAACCTGACTGGACTCATCTAATCCTATCTAATAAGGGAAAGAGAGTGATGGCAGCAGAAGGATGCTGTAATTGCATCCACACATGCTAAGGTGCAATCTTCAGTAATTTCATTGGCATTGGGACTGAAATGAAAAATTGATGAAGCAGCTTCAAGGTTCAGCAAGGGTGGAAACTTCAGCGTTGTTGAATACATAGAATCACCAAATTACTCTTTTCTCTGCATGTGTTAGAAACATCTCCTGAACTTTTTGTTTGTTTGTTTGTATGACTGATTTTTTTAAAAAAATAAATGGGTTTTGAAATAAGTCTTAGAATTGAAACCTGGACCTTAAGCATGATAAGTGGTTATAATGCTGTCATCCTGTTACATTCCAAACTTCAGTAGCATCCTCTAGATTAGAGCTAACTAGACTATGTATGGCATCATAGCTAACTGCTATCCGTTTCTGTGCTGCAGTTTTTCAAACAGTGTTATGATAATTTGAATGGGATGAATGTCCTTGTTTGTGTAGACCTGAGATACGCTGACCACTCTGCACCGACATACATGTTTTAATTACTTACACAGCTCCCATTCTTTTCCAGATTCTGTCTCTCTTGTCACAGCACAGATGTCTATTCTCTTGCTTTCCACATTCCTCCCCAACACCTTAGCACTGTGCTTGCTCCTTGTGTTATATCCCTTCACAATTGTTTCTTAGATTATAAATACTTAAAGATCATTCATCCTCCACCACTACTTTATGCCTTAACAAATTCCCCCATATTCTTCAGCTGAATGTACCACTTGCTAACATGTTGATATTAGGCCTTAATTATTTAATGTGTATAAAAGCACTTCAGCAGGTATAAAACAACAAATAAAAACTACACCTTGTCATTAATCTGTGATACTTGTCAAATTACTCATGTTCCTTGCTAGTCTGGTAAATTTATTTGCATTTACAGAGGTAAATGCTAATGTCATTTTAACTCATTTATGAAAGTGATTATTTTGCTGAAATATTTTCTAGCTGTCGTTATTACTAAGTAACCCCAATTATTTTCTTTGAACATTGACAGATCATATAGAGAGGTCTAATTTTTGCTTTATTATATTTTGTGAATTAGTAAGTCAGAAAATGAACGTGATAGAAATCTGTGCAGGATGCAACCATAGCACAAATTTGAACTGCTCTAACAAGAGTGCCTTAGTTTTGATTGCTTATGATAATATGTAATATAAGCATGAGTTAACCCATTTAGTGTAGAGCTTTCAAATTAAATAAAGCATAATTCAAAAAGGTATATATATATATATACATACATATATATGTATATACACACCTTCTTAAATATATATATATATATATATATATATCCTGAAAATGTGTGTTCAAATAAGAGATTAAACCATAGAGTGGTTGTTTAAAGGAAGCAATCTATGTTTGTGTTAAAAGAGTTGTGTATTAGTTACATATATTAATCTGACATGACAAAAAGTGTTAGCTTGCTTGTTTGGTCATAGTTCCTAATAAACACGAATATTGCAGTGACAAACCTTTCATAGTGCATGGGAGTAGTACCAAACTAAACCACAATGTCATTTCATATTATGATCATCTAATTGGATTGCTTCCTTCTAATTCAAATCACCCTTCATGAAAAAGGGTATATTCAACCAAATTGATGTTGCCTTTTTAAAACTTCAGAATTGTATCACATGATGACTCTATTTTGCTAAATATCTGAAAACACACACACACAAAGTTCTTTTTGTGGGTTGACACAGTAAATCACTCTGTAGACCAGACTGGCCGCCAGCCTGCAGTCTCCCAACCTCTGTTTCCCCAGTGCTACCATAACAGACATACCCCCACCAACCTTGCTTGCCCTAGCAGGTCTACACTTTAAACTCATTGCTTTTTACCGTTTCTTAGTAAATTATCTCACCACCCCCACTTCCCATTCAGCTCCATTTGGTCTGTCCATTCTCCTTATTCCATGTATCCAAGTCATTTTAATTCTTGCTGAGTTTTCATTTGTAATGTCATAACATAACTAATTCACTAAGATGACTCTTCCTTTAATCCTTTCTTTTCTGACCATTACCTTTGGCACCTGCCTGCTCAATGACCTCTTGTCCATGTGTCTGCTCCATTCTGTCAACCCCTGAGAATTTTTTCTTCATCATTTAATCATAACACTGAGATGCTTATGGTTGAGCATTATCTGCTCTTTAAGATTCTTCCCTCAGTTTGCCAGCTCTAACAAAGCCTTTCTAGGCAATGTTTTGTTTGAGAACTTCACATTTCCATATAATGAGCTTAAAATGAAGTCCACCCAATATTCCCTCATTTTCATTTTCTTCCTTATCCCCAATTCCATGTGTTCTTAAAAAACAAATCCTTGCTGAATTCACTTAAGGATGCCAATATATGTATTGGTTGACATACATGGACAGCCTTTTGGGGGCCACACCCTTGAAAATCGCCTAGATTCTCATTGTCCCAACAGTCATCATTGTCAATAGTTCCTAAGGTAGTGGTGAGACTTCTTGTCCACCTCCATCTCCACTGGTATTTTTTTTTTTTGGCCTGATTTATGCATCTCTTGTACTTGCTATTTCAATTTCTGTGAGTTAATAGGTACCCTTCCCCATTGCACCCAGAAAGCATTGTTTGCTGCATTCAACCTCTGTCTCTTGTTCTTATAATATTTCCACCCCTCTTCCATACTGATCCTGGAGATTTGGGGAGAGGAGTGGAGTCTAGATGTTCATTTAGGACTGGAAACTGCAGTCTCTTCTCCTCATGAAGGTTCTCTAATCCCTAAGTTCTGCAAAAAAAAAGGAGCCTCTGTGATGGTTGCCTGGAGATTCATTCACATATGGGTACAATGGCAAGTCATCAGGAGTCACTTTAATAGTATGTCCACTTAGCAGAATAATAGTAGTAGACTTTTCCTTAAAGGTTATACCTACCTGGCCACAGATTCGTGACCCTGTTAAGAGTGCTAAGTCTTGTGGAGAAGGCCTTATATCCAGTCCTCATGTCACTGTTGCACCAGTGGACATAACTTGGTAGGTCAGACATTATTTCTTTTTTTTTAATTTTTATTTATTTATTAAAGATTTCTGACTCTTCCCTGCCACCGCCTCCTATTTCCCTCCCCCTCCCCCAATCAAGTCCCCCTCCCTCGTTAGTCCAAAGAGCAATCAAGTTTCCCTGCCCTGTGGGAAGTCCAAGGACCACCCACCTCCATCCAGGTCTAGTAAGGTGAGCATCCAAACTGCCTAGGCTCCCATAAAGCCAGTTCGTGCAGTAGGATCAGACATTATTTTAATTTGAAGGGTTCACAATATGGTAAGATTGATAATGAGCTGGGCCTTTAATCCCAACAGTTGAGAGGCAGAGACTGGCAGATTTCTGTGAGATAAAGGCCAGTCTGATCTTCAGAGCTAGTTCCGGACAAGTAGGGCTGTATCAAATAAAATATTTAATAATGATGTTTCTCCTCTGGTAGTGTACATAGCACCTTCTAGAACTATGAAAGCCAGCCAATAGGGATGAACTTTCCTGGTAGGAAACAACATCTTTATTCAGCCATAGGCTCTGACTCAAGTATGTGCTGTCTTCATCAAGGTACTACCACATTCTGGAAAGCAAGTGACAATGATAGCAATAGCCTGCAATGTTTGAGTAGAAACTGGTAATCCATTTATGAACAACTCCCAAAAAGTAGCATTTAACTGGCATTGGGCTTTCTCTTTGATACCCCATGATGTTTAGGAGGGGCATTATCCCCTCCTTATAAGGTAACTTCTTTTAAACTCTCTTTTTGTATGTACAAGTATTTTTTAAAACTCTGTATTGGTATGTTTCATGTGGCTCTTTCAAAGGTCTTTAATGTTTTTTATTCCTCTCATACACAGTGTGGCGGCTCCCTAAAAATTTAGAAATAGATCTACCACATGACCCAGCTATACCGATCTTGGGCACATCCTCAAAGGATTCTATACACACTACAAGAGAGATATCATTCATCCATGCCTGACCACTCTATTCATAATAGTGAGAATTGTAGATTTTTATCCAATATGATTCAGTAATGAAAATGTGGTACTTTTACACAACTGAGTATTTTATTATTAGGCTGTTAAAAAAAAAAACAAAATTATAAAATCTGTGACCAGGTGGAAGAAAATAGAAATAGTCATTACTGAGTGAGGTGACCCAGACTAGTAAGAAAAAGGCCAAATGTTGTGCATTCTCTCTCATAGTTGGATAAAGATTTGAATCTTTAGATATGTATATCTAAATTTGAGTGACTGCAGGAGTCAGGAAACCAGTAAAAAATCATGGATGGGAGAAGGCTATCAAGAAAAGGCTAATGGAACCAAAATGATATAAAGATAGAATTGGAAATACTGGAGCACAGGGGCATAAGTACAGCAGATGATACTGATATTGTTCCACTGAGAGTTTACTCTTCCTTCTGTCATACCTTACTCATTTTCCATTGTGCCATCTTACTTTGCCACGTGGCTCTAGCATTTAATGATGCTCTTGCTCTATAGTTCCTGCTCTGTATAGTTCTAACACTGATTTAAATATCTTACTCACTGAAAAACAACAAAGACACAATGGCTATAGAAATGGATATGTAACAGGTAAATTTTCACATACTCACAAAAAGTAAACAGGAAGGTCTTTATAGGAGAGGGGCTGGAGAGATGGCTCAGCAGTTAAGATCACTCTTCCAGAGGACCCAGGTTCAATTCCCAGCACCCACACGCAGCTCACAGACATCTATGTCTTCTGTATCAAGGAATCCAGTGCCCTCTTCTGGCCTCCAGCTGTAACAACCATACGCACGGTACACAGACATACATACATGCAGGCAAAACACTCATAGTCATAAAATAATGAATAAATAAAAACTCTTAAAGGTGTCTATGAAAAAAAATTGTTCATTTAGCATTTTTTCTTGGTCTGGCAAGATGGTGTACTAGTTTCATTCTCTGTTGTTATGATAAAAACTCTGACAAAATCAAGGTGGTAGATAAAGTTTTATGTTAGCTCACAATTGCAGGGTAGAATCCATCGTAGTTGAGGAGGGACTGTGGGAGAAGGACGGAATGGCTATTCATATTATATCCATAGTCAGGACAGAGAATAATAAATTACCATATACATGTATGCATGCTCTTCATCAGCTCACTTTCTACATTTAAAAAATCATCATTTGGTCATTCCATACATGTATAGAATGTATTTATATCATGCTTTTCGTGCTAACAGAATGATGCCATCTATAGTGGGTAAGTCTGTCTTAACATCTTGATTAGATTAACATAATCAAGAAAATCCCACAATTTATGTCACAGAACAACAACAATTTATGTCACACCAACTGTACATGATACCTCTTTTAGACTCTTTCCCAAGGTGCTTTTAAATTATGTCAAGTCAACAAAACTATCACATCAGGCAAAGATGCTTGCCTCCAAGCCAGAGTACTTGAGTTAGATTTTCCACGACCACTTCGTTGAAACAAAACACAAACAAAACAACCCAACACCTGGCTCCCTCAAATTGTCCTCTGACTACCATATTAATGCCATGGCCAACGCTTGCATGCACATGAACACACACACACACACACACAAACACACCAATAAACTAATAAATTAAAGGCTTTTAAGTATTTCTTCTCTTGCTGGAAGTGTTAATAAAGACAATGTGTCTTATAGGGAGTTGGAGTTTTAGGAACTGAAGAATGATTAAATCTAATACCTTCAGTTAATAGGTTGTAATCTGACTTTTGAGGAACCTAATAAAATCTGTACAAATTCGTGCCCTAAAAATGTTGTATTTGTTATGTGATGTGAAACTTAGCTTTTTTTTTTTTTTTTTTTTTTGGTTTTTCGAGACAGGGTTTCTCTGAGCTTCTTAAACTTAAAATCAGTAGCACAGATGGCAAAACTGCTACAGACTGATGAGTTACAAACAGTATCTTTACTGAAGAAATAAGGAACAAAATTTGAGTTAATAATGTAAAGTGTGGTCATGTATTCAGAAAGTGTTTAACAATACTGAGGGAAGTTATGACAATCATTTAAAAATGTAATGTCAGAAAAAAACACAAAAATTATGTTTGGTCAGGCGTATAGTAGCTAGCTACAATTAGCTGTTCTTTACATAATATTCCAAAATACATAAATTATAACTGTCATAATGCATAAGAAATAGCTGTCATTAAAAGATAAGTAAAGGCTGCAGAGATGGCTCAGCAGCTAAAAGTACATAATGAATTTATAGAGACCCCACATTCCTTTACCATCACCTATGTAGATTAACTCACAGCTGCCTCTCATTCCCATTCCAGGGGATCTGACAATCTCTTCTGACATCCAGTGGTTCCTTTTCACATGTTCATAGCTCCACACAGACACACACATAAGTAGTAAAAGAAATATTTTTAAGTACACAAACATATGTAAAAAATCCCTGAAATTATATCCAAACCACTAACATTAAATGGACTGAAAAGTTTGTATTTATGTATTTGGCATAAACGCATAACAAAGGACAAGGGGTCATGAACGTGAGAGGAAGCAAGGTAGGTATATGGGAAGAGTTGAGGGGAAAATGTAAAGAAGAGAAATGATGTAATAATGCATTGATTAAAAACATATTTTGAAATTGAAAAAAAAATTGTTCTTAAACACAGCGAAATAAAAGGAAGATACTGATGGTAAGTCTGTGGGCTGGCCATACTTTTACCACCGAGATTTACATTAAAAACATCCTTCATCCTCTTTAAAATTTTGAGGGTTTTTTTTTTTTACTTTACTTTGAATGAATTAATGTAGATTTCCAAGAGATGAATTTAGCTGATAAGAAAGATTATTGAGAGACAGTCTGCTCCATAAACAAAGCTTTCAGTTGGGCTTATATTTATAAATTTCCATTGCATGCATTTGAGACCTGTCCCATCTTTAGCTATGTCTAAATCTCTATGGTAATGACGATGGAACCAGAAGCAATACTCCCAGTGTCAGATTCAAGCATCATGAAAAATATGTAAATACAATTTAAAACTGGAATTGTACCAGTGGTATTCTTAAATCATGTTAAATACATTCACTTACTGGAATAAACCACAAAAAGCTATATAAATTTTCTTCTTTCTGAGGAAAAAAAATGTGTTGCTTTTGCACAGTTATAATCAGCATTTTTATCATGTTCGGTTTCCAAATCCAGTGACCTGATGAATCCTTCTGTTTTATTTCCTATATTCAGGACCTTTTTTCTATTATTATTTTTAGTGAACCACATTGACGAGGATTCAGCAACTACTTTGATGTATATATGTGTTGACCGAATTCACAGAATGAACAATCAAGTGTAAAGTGATTTATCAATTGCCGTTTCCTGGTCTCATGCTTTCTGTGTGTTTGTGTGTTTGTTTGTTTTTTATTTTAATTAATATATTATTCCTTGTAATGTTTAGGGAGACAGTGTAATTCTGAAAACTTTTGTGTCTTAGGCTTCATGCATGAAAGTTTTCCCATTAATAGTTTAAACGTGTGACATTTACCTAGCTTGAAGTCATAAAGGTTAGCTCTCTTACATTTCGTAATCCAGGCAATAAGGAAAGTTTGTTTTGGACTTCTGGTAAGCCGAGGTAGATACAAATAGTGGCTGATGGCTTGGTACACAGTAATCCTTTAAAGAACATGGAGATGGGATTGGATTTTGTGATACTACCTACAGGTATTTGAGGGTTTTTCTAAAATAAGTTGGGTCTCCTTGATGCAGCGGAGCTTAGGGAAGCAAATAGAAGTGTGTGTCTATTTTTCTTTATCCGCTGTCATAATTCAAACATAGAAAATGACTAATATGCAAAGTGCTTCACTTAAGAGGACGCAAAGTCCTAGTGTCCCTTCTGTACTCCAAAGAAGATACATTCAGAAACAAACAAGCATCAAACAAACAAACAAAAAGTATTGAATGCAGTGGGAAAAGATAAGGCCCCTGTTTGACTCTGCAGATATGCTGTGGGGAGTGCAATTCCTCAGCAATGTTGGCTCTTAGAAACACAAAATAATGGAAGAGCTCAGGACTTCTGAGAATAGGGAAACAGACACCATTAGTCATTTGAAAGATTCAGGGTTTATACAAAAATCATGCTAATTGGATCAAAGATAACATGATTTTATTTTTCATATAAAAAGCTCAATAAAACTGAGAAAAATCTGAAAATGCTGCACATGTTATGGTAGAGACCAGAGAATCTATACTTAAGAAGAATTTCTTTCTTCACTACCTCATTTTTGTTTTCTTTAAATACCAATGTGGCTCTCATTCCTGCCTAACACCTTATTTATTTAACCCCATTACAAACAAATTAAATCATATTATCTTTAAAGCAGGCCTGGGCATCAGTAGGTCTAAAATTCATCAAATGATGATAGTATGTACACAGTTTATGTGCAATACCAAAGATTAGTCAGTGAACATGATATGGTACTATCATAATTACAACAGCATGAAACCAGTATACCCAAAATCTGTTTGTAGTTTATTTCATTTTATGTACAAGCTACAAAAACACCTTTGGAATCTATGTTTTCAAAAGCTGAAGTGCTGACTAAATCTATTTTTATTTAATGCCAAATGTATCTCTGTGTTAATAAAAAGAGTATGTAATGTCTAGATATGACTTTAATACTCTAATTTCTGGTTCAGTTTTCATTCCCAAAATCAGAAAGTGAAATTTGATACTAAGTGATTATCAGGAACAAATGTTGAGTTATGTGCTTTTCAGGAATATTGTCTGGGTATCAACATTTCTAATAATAAACGATTTCATCCTAACTCTATGAAAATCCATGTATATTCATGTTTTTGATTTTTTTCTTTTTGGAGGCAAGATGCCATTCTGCATTCCCGACTAACCTGGAACTTGTCAGGTAGACCAGGATAGCCAGAAACATGCAATATTCTTCCTGTCTCTGCCCCTAAGTGTGAGAATTACAGGTGTGTACCACCACATCTGTCATCATTAATGTTTTACTCACTTTTTCTAATGCGATATCTTGACATTTTATAGATCTGACATTCTGCATGACCTCCTGAGGTGAAATAGTCCTTCGGCAGTGGTGATTATTTATAATAAGTTTGTATAACTCCTATGTTCTTATGTACCTAAAAGTTAGCTATCTCCCCATCTTTTTCTTTTATTATTCTAAGGCAGATAAAATTTTCTTCGGTGTTGGAAAAAGATTACCTTCTCCTTGGCATTTTCTAAATGACATTTTCTACTAATTATGCTCTTTCGTGATGCTTTATTTTTTTCACACTGCCATTAACAAACTTCGAACTTTTCTGTATTCTTTATTTTTTATGCTCTAAGGCAGTCAGGGTCATAGTTTGATAATAATGAGAAAGAAAGCACTAAGAACATGATGATCATTTAAAGTATTCCAATTATATATTAAACACTAAAGATAACTATATATGGTGACAGTTTGCAGTGCTTTCCTCTGGCACTTTGGTAACTGTTTTACTGGCATCATTTTCCAGTGCTGAAGGCAGAATCCAGCTTACTCCAGATAAGCACCTACCATTGTACTATTTCCTTAGCATATAATTCATCAACTTCTTACCAATGAGATATTTCCAGATAGTAAATGTGCTGTACCTGGAATAGGATAATATGAATTGAGAAAGCAAAATAGCACTCCATAATTAAAACTGTATTTTCCGAAAGATGCTTGAGTCCCATCGATTACTTACTACACAAGAGACAGTGTCTCCTAGGACAAGGCTCCATAGATAAAAATTTACATTTTTCTTCACCGCTCTCTTTAGCAGTTATGGAGAAAAGTTCAGAGAAATGTATTCTAATTAAAATGGGCATAAAAGTGCAGCCCTTACAAAGGATCCCAGCAAGAGCACAAAGGGAAGACATTATTTTTATATTTGTGATAGGGGAAAGGCAATCACTTCCCTTTTATCCTTTTGTACTCAGAGACCCATGTGTCCTGAGATTTTCAGTTTACCTACAGAGAACACTTAGACTACACTGAGGTATCAGATTTTACTTTTGATGCTTTCAAGGAATGGTATTTCCAAGCCTCCTGATGTAATGGCGTTCGGAGAGTCCCACTTCACAATTTCTCTTAGTTCAGGAGGAAAACTGTAGTTTTGCTTTGGAGACATAGTCCTTGTGCTCTCAATGTGTGGTGTGTGCTGGTGATTGTGCATTTAAGACTATGGACTTCAGGAGTCTGGCTATGATGTGCCTGTTAAAGTTCCAGCACTGCTATTGAGGGGCACATGGACCAATCAAGGCTGTTCAGCAGATACTGGAAGCAGAATGTGCTTATGGTAAATTCTTTTGCTCCTTGATTCTGTCTGTCCTGAAAACATACAACCAACCAAAAAAATTAAAAAGGATTTTATAAAATGCCATACCAGACCACAGTACCTGATTGTTGAAAAGAGATGCTTAACATCTTTAGTGCTGGGAATGCAGAAAAGAGACATGTGCTTTGAAAGGATAGTGAAAAAAGGTCAGTTTTCCTAAGAAATCAGTATATGCTAAATTGAATGTTTCCTATGTCAACACTACTGTTGTGACAACCTTTCCCAGGAATACTTGAACTCTCCATAGAAGACTTTATGCGTGGTTAAGGCATGGGGTAATCTTATTTCAGAAAAAAAAAGATTAAACTGATTGTTGCTGAAGTAATAGTCCCAAGGATTTTGAGCTTTGATGCAAGCTAGTGGTGAATGATACAGGCAGAAGTAAGTCAGTATGCTTAGGTTGTCTTTGTTTACTAACTGCTTATTAGCCTTTAGGTTCCTAAGTTATAGAGAAACTGAGAAATGAGCATTGCTTCTTGATTATTACATTTGAAAAAGAAGTGTCCCCTAAGATGAGAAAGAAGATATTTATCCAAGGAACAGAGGTTTACAGCTGAAGTTTGCTAAAGTGTACAAGATAGGTGGATCTGGGCTAACTGTGGAAGAAATTCTTGTAATTTGCAAGAGTATAGAGGGATCCTAACGTCCTGTGATGACTGCTGTAAAAAGTCTTACAGCCAGTGGTTATCCACCCACTGGGGCTTAGCCTCTTATACTATATATGCTGATATAGAGTATGCCTCTTTTCCAGCCTCTCTGTTCCAGTTGTGAATTTCGGTTTCTGATCTTTGTTCAAGCAGAGGATTCTGATTTGTGAGTCAACCCCTAAATAAATAATCATCTATTTCTCAATTCTGAGCTAGTGTGTGATTTCTTTTAAGCATCCTTCTTCATTTGCCCCCCCCACATTGGGTGCCCATTATTGCACTTGTTTGTCCCAGAGGCCAGGCTAGCTTAGCCCTGAAATAACCACACAGAAACTGTATTAATTAAATCGCTGCTTGGCCCATTAGCGATAGTTTCTTATTGGCTTACATCTTAATTTAACCCATTTCTATTAATCTTTGTTTCACCATGTGGCAATGGCTTACCAGGTACAATTCCCAGTGTCTGTCTCCGGTGGATTCATGTTATCTCTCTTACTCTTTCCTCCTGTCAGCATTCATTTCTCATCCAGTGCAAAGCCCATGGCTTTCCCACTGAACTTCAGTATGCAAAATCATGCCAGACTATGATAGACTGGTGGTCCCTACAAGAGGGATTATCTGAGTGTTTTTGGAGTCTTTTCCCAAAGTCATCTGCATCTTTGAGAAGAGAAGACTCCTTTTGTGCACTTATTCTAGCCAGGTCAACCATCTTAGTGACGTAAAAGCAGATGAAACTTTAGACTAGAAAGAACCCTCCACTTTCTCTGTTTGCTCATGTTCTTATTTGTACTAAAGGCTTTTAATATAGAAACTGGAGAGATGGTTTATCAGTTCAGAACACTTACTGCTTTTACAGGGGACTCAGGATAGTTTCCAGTATCTGGATGGCTCACTACTGTCTCTCAGCCCAGTTTTAGGAGATCGGGTGTCTCCTAACCTAACCACTTAGACATAGATGTGATGTACATACTGTGGACAAAGCATGCACACTTATAAAATAAAATAAGTTCTTGTTGTAAAACACTACAAGTGTTTATATTAGGATTTTTGTGAAATACCTCTATGGTATTTGTGATAGAGAGAAGGACATGGAAAACTAAAAGAAAATAATGACTAGGAGGACAGTTTCTTCTTAAGCTGGAAGGGAAATAAGGTATAGAAGAGTTGTCTGGGAATCTAAAGGACATAGAAGTTGACTATGGAGGGTAGATTCATGACAACTGTGATAGTTTTGCTCTGTCTCAGCTCCCAGAGAAAGGCTGTAAGGAGTGGCTTAGTCACAGAATCAGCGACCATCAGACATGTGACAGGTTTTTTTTTCTCATTTTCATAGCTTCTTAATTTTTTACTTACCAAATGACAATCATTCATTTCTTGACATTTTTGATGATAGTAAAGACACCATAGAACTCATGATTTTTTTTTTGAATTTACTAATCACCTTGTTTATAGCTTCAACTTTCCCATTCCACCTTTTGCTATAAATTCTTCTACTGTAATCAGTGTTATTTATTATTTCTTGCCTCAGATCTTAGAATACATAAATGACAAAAAGAAATAAACAGGAAACAAAAGAAGCCCCAAAGCTTCTGGTTTTGATAAGGAACACATCAAAAGCTTAGAGAATTGCAATCAAGAGCTTAGGTATAGCTATCAATTATTTATCTCAACTGTTCAAAGGAATGCTGTTTATTTTCCTCTCTGAGTGCAGGGGTTATGCCCTTTAGAGAAGTTGTACCACTATGAGCTTAATTGGATTTTAGTTGTCAGGACACAGTTTCCTTAGGATAGTTAACAGGAAAGGATCTCAAAGTATCATCAATTGAAAATGTTAATGTTCTAGTAGACTTCAGCCAGAAAAGCTAAAAATTTTCTCACTATTGAGGAAATAAAAGGGAAATGTAATGGAGACATCTGTGATTTAATGAGGAGAGACAATCAAATACTGTAGGAAATATAGGAAATGTACTTACGTTTTTGTCATTAATTATACCTACCTGTTTCAGTGCTCTACCCTACATGGAAAAAAAAAAGGTTAGAATTAAACTAAATGTGCATGAAAAATGTTAATTTTTTAAAGAAATTGAGGAAAATAAAGAAGTAAATAAGATATCTGAATATTAGTGAGCACCCTGGTTTAAACTGCCATTTAACTAAAATGCACACCCCTCTGTGCGCGCACACACACACACACACACACACCATTCTGAGTAGATCATCTGTCAGTTATTGCAGGACTTCCACAGAGATTTTGATGAGCAGAAGGTTATCTTTACCTGGTCATAACTCCTAAACTGACTTTTATTTTTTGTTTTAAAAAATAATCCTTAAAATTGCATGTAGTCTTATGTGTAATGATTTCTTTCCAGGAAAGTATATTAGAAAGAAGCAAATCATTTGGTATAAGAAAAATTGAGAAATCTCTGATTTTAGCTTAGTTTTTTACAAAAGCCTCAAATAAACAGCAGGGTGTGTGTGTGTGTGTGTGTGTGAAGGTCTGCTTTTAAACATCAGGATTCTGTTACATATTTGCATATCTAAGGTCTTTCACTAGTAAAGTACTTGGACTTTTAGATACAGTTCCACCTTAATATAGCACATCAGTCATGAATGCTGTTTCCCCTGGGGCTCTGGAACCTGCACTGCAACTCTCCAGACCTTGTGACACAGACTGTCTTCTTGCTAAAGCTCCTTTGATTTCCATTTTGAAAATAAAGCTTCCAACAGAACTTCCATACTCAATGTCATTGGTTGAGACAACTCCTAAAATGAAGTAAGTACCTTCTTTTCCCTTTATGGGTCCTTCTCATTTGGCATAGAGCAGAGTGTGAGAATATTTTCATACTCTATTAAACAGAATTGGTTTCTTGTTAAAATTTTAGAAAATATTTTATTTTTAGCTCTTTTTTATTGATTTTTATTGAGCTCTACATTTTTCTCTGCTCCCCTCTCTGCCTTTCTCCTCCCCTTCATCCTTCCCCCAAATTCCCCATGCTCCCAATTTACTTAGGAGATCTTGTTATTTTATCTTATTAGAATAAGGACACATCATTATTTTAGTAGGATCTTTTGAATGTGGGATCACGTGAAAATTACCTCTTCACTTACATAGATACTGAAAATCCTTTAGATGCCTAAAGATGACATACTTTTCTGTTTCTTAATGGTTTCAGATTAACTTGTATAGCCACATTGGAATGAATCTGTGCAAACCGCTAAAATCTACAAAACCTTCATCCTCATGCTTATTTCTTAAATGTTAAAAATTAGATAAAATATATGAATACATTGATCTCAGAGAAAAGTTAGCTTATGTAATATGATTATGGTTGATAAGTACTTCTTAATATTTGAAGCCATTGGTCAAAATATTTAGATATAGCCTGCACTGAGTTAAGATGTTTCCATCTTGGAGATACTGGACATTGAAGGTAGTGACAGCCCCACTTCACTTTGCTGTACTGTGCTGCTATGCCATGTACTGATGTGTGACCTTGTTCATTATGTTAAGTTTATGTGATGAATTCACACCTACATGCTTTCTATTTGTGACAGAATTCCCTCCTTAAAATAAGAGGAATCTGAATTTCCAAAACTTTGTATAATTTTTTCTCCCCAACAAAAGAAGGGAAAGGAAAATGCATTTTAAAGCATTTTAAAACAGAGTATCTTTTTTTTTTCATCTGAACACTGAACCAGATTAGACATGAGATGCCAACGTAAATTGTTTGTTTTCAACATATTGATATTAGTTGATTAAAGTTATATGTGAACAATGAGTTAGGAGTCTAACATCAATGGTATTCTTTCAAACATTAGAATTTCATTTCTTTTGGTAGGATTTATTTTTTCTTTTATTGAAAATAGATTTTTTTATATCATATAGGCTGCTTACATTTTCCCTTTCCTCTACTCCTACTGGTTCCTCCTCTCCCTTCCAGATCAATTCTGTTTCTCATTAGAAAACAAAGTTTTAGTAAGTAATAATAATAAATTAAAATAGGAACGTCAGAATAGGACAGAACAAAAAGATGGACAGAGCCCAAGAAAAGTCACAAGAAATAGATATAGGTACAGAGTTCCATTTATTTACACATGCATGAATCCCATAAAAACAATAAACTGGAAGCCATAAGAAATATGTAAAGAACCCGAGGAGTAAAAATGAAAGAGAAACAAATTAAAAAGATAATTTTTTTAAAGAGCCCTGGCATAGCATTAGAAGACAAGGAACGTCTAACACGGCTGTTGAATTCATTTTCTCTTGGCTTTCTACTTCTGGGCATGCAGCCTACCCTTAGTCTGTTTCCCCAGTGAGACTCTCATTTGTAAGTGGTTATCAACTGGACATAGCTTCTGGTTTAGAGACTGGGGCATGTGTGCTTTTCTTTCAGCTCTAGGAACACATCTGGTGCAGATCAGGGAAGGCACTGTGCATGCTGCCTCAGTCTCTGTGAGTTCATGAGAGACTCCATCATGTTGATTTAGAGGACCTTTCTTTGCAGCGTCCTCCAACTACTCTGTCTCCTTTTCTGCAGAATTCCCAGAGTCCTGAGGTGAGGAATCTGGTGGAGAATTCCCATTTACAGCTGAGTGTTCCATGGTCTCTCATTCTGCTTGTTTTCTGACTGTGGGTCTCTCTATTTGTTCCCATCTGCTGTAAGAGTAAGCTTTTCTAATGATAGTAGAGCAAGGCCCTGATCTATGAATATAACAGAATACCATTAGTAGTCATTTTATTGCTGAATTCCTTTAGTAGAACATTAGCACTTGGTTTTACACTGGGTCCTCAGGCTGTGAAGTCTCAGGTTCATAGTCACCCAAGCAGTGTCATGTATGCATTTCATGTGTGTAATGGGCCTTAAGCCAAATCATATATTAGTTGGTTACTTCCGCAAGCTTTAGACAAGACTTTAAATTTATTTACTTAAAATAAACTAGTTGGATTGACAGTTGTATATAGTTTTATAAATTTACATACTTTGTAAGAATTCTGCAGGAATATCAGCCAAGAGACACTATTTACATGTAATATATTTTATGTGACTGTTAAATTAAGATGAAGTAAATAATGATAACTTTATAAGCATAACTCTGCACAACTCATTGAACATGGAAAACTTGAGCTGGTGCCTACATGAACCCTTTGTCCCTATGTTCTAGTCCCTTTGGTACACAGATGGTACTCTTCAGGCTACATAAAAAAATATGGACACCAAGCTGGCCACAAAACATTTACCTACAATCTGGGATTCCTGAAAAAATAAGCTGTGTCAATGGTGGCAGAGAACTCGTGAGAGCAGCTAGTCAATGCCTGATTTGAACTCAGATCCACTCCAAAAAAAAGGAACCCATATTCGACATTGCTTGGATGATCAAGAGTCAGAGACTAGATAGTCCAGAGTCCTAGGGTAAAACCAAACACTTCTGATCTAATATATAAAATATATCAGTAAAATTATTCCTAATGATATTCTGCTATACTCATAGATCAGTACCTTATCCAGTCATGATCAGAGAGGCTTCCTTTAGCAGCAGAAGGGCAAAGATGCAGAGATCAATGATCAGATGCTATGTGGAGAGAGTCTAAAATTAGAGGTCTCCATCATATTCCTCCCCTCAAAGTTCAGGGAATCCCATGGGAGAAGAGGATGAAAGATTGTAAAGGCCGGGGCAAGGGTGGAGAATATTACAAAACCAAGGCCATCTGAATCATTAAGCATGGTACACCTGAACTCACAGAGACTAAAGCAGGAATTCCAGAGCATAGAAGGGTCTGCACCAGTTCCTCTGAATATAATAGCAATCAGTTTAGGGCTTTTATAGGACTCCTGACTGTGAGAACAAGTGGGTCTCTGACTCGTGCTTGCTCTTGGTACTCTTTTTCTTCTGCTAGTTTGCCATCTCCAACTTTGATATGATAGTTTTTGCTTCATCTTATTATATTGTAATTTTTCATGCTTGGTTGTTTTCTCTTAGAAGCGCATTCTTTTCTAATGCGAGACAGAAAGGGAGCAGATCCTGAGGGAAGGGAGGGAAAAGGAGAAGAGAGATGGGAGACAAGAGGAGGGGGAGAGGAGAGGTGGAGAAAGGAGTGGATAGGATATGGGGAGAAACTAGAAGGAGTAGAGGGATGGGAAACTATAATTAGGATATGTTGTATGAGAAAAGAATCCATTTTCAATAACAAAGCAGCAATGTAAGGAATAGAAATTTCTTCTTCTTATATTTGGCTTGTATTTATGTCTGTGTGTCATGTGCATGTCTAGTGCCCACAGAAAGCAGAAACATGGTCGGGTCTCCAGGAACAGACAAAAACTGTTACAAAAGTTTGTGAACTGCCACGTGGGTTCTGGAAATTGAACCAGGGTCTTCTAGAAGAGCAAAAAAGGCTCTTAACCATTGAGCCAACTTTCCATATCATAAGCATATTATTGAACATATTCATTTTGTAAAAGATTTTGTTTGAAAATGTGTCGGCTGACAGGCAAAAGAGCAGAATCCTTGTATTATTATTGATTACTGACTAATAAGAGGCTCTAATTATTCTGCCAAAAGTACCCAGAGTGAAATATAGTGATAATGGAGCATGTGGACATCAAATGATATGAGTCTCCTAAAAGCGCTAGGATTATAAACGTTAAAACTCCCAGACACCTTTCCTGAATTGTTTGCTTGGTAGTACACCCAGTTTATGAAAAACACATTGCATCCTATAAGAAGCATTTGTCTTCATGAGGTTTATCATACTGTAATCTACTGTTGCTATTGCAAAGTTTGTAAAGTTAAAGGCATGAAGGAACCTGAACATATTATCTTATAGCTGTAGTACATAGGAGTCCAAAATGACTAACCATCCTTTAATCAGAGAATTTAGAGGCTTTAGATGGCAACCACCTTGTTTCTTCCAGCATCTAAAACCAGACAAATTATCTAGGCTCTTGGCTTTTTCTTTCATTCAAAGTCTGTAACAATCAAGAGACTTTACGTATATCGCATCCTTCTCAATTTGGCTTTTCTGCCTCCTTGTCAATGTCAAATGGATTCTTGGAATCGCAATGGGTCTAAATGGATCATCCAGAACAGTTTATATTTCCAAGTAGGCAGTTAGCTTTCACACCCACAATCTAAATTCCTACTTATTATATGAAAGGTCACTGACAGCTTCTGAGGATAAGCATGTAGACATATTTGAAAAATCATAATTCTATCTATCAAAACTACAAATAATTTTATTATTTTCTGAACTTATTTTCACATTGACAAATAAAAGACCATAATTGTGTCTGTCTTTTTTATTTGTGATTGGTGGGATGATGAAAACTAAATACAAGATTATGAGTCTAACATCCTGTTTGCTATGGCTTCCATCTCCCATTTGTATACTCTTCTATATTGACCTGATCTAGAACAACTTGAGGTTTATGCAAAAGTCGAATGAAAGGATATTGGTATGCTAGCTCTATGGGAGTGGGGGATAAGTACAAATTGAAACTGTGTAGAGTTATAGTATAGATATAGCACACCAAGATACCAGGTATGAATAAAGATGAATGAGGAAATGACATACCTTAATACTTATTATTGGATACATACATACACAAGCACACATATATGGGATTAATATCTAAAATGCATTAACATATTACAAAAATCTACAAATGAAATATAAAAAACACTACAAGTATCCAGATTTAAAATTTACAAAAGATATTGGTAGATTTTTTTTCTATGATAACATAAAATTGGAAAAGTAAAAAGTATTCAGAAAAACTAGCTCTCATTAAATTAGCAGAAAATGCAAATTAGAAGTATAACCACACCTGTTAGGATGTTATTGTCAGTACATCAACTGATACGTGTTGGAAAGGGCACAGAGAAAATGAGCACTTGCACGGTGTTGATGGGAATGCACATTGGTACAGATATTCTGGGAAGCAGTACAGTGGTTCTACGAAAGCTAAAAATAGTGTGACGGGTGCACCCCACCTCATTACACTATTATTCCAGACGTGGCAATAGTCTGTGCTAGTGAATGGGTAAGGACATTGTAAAGCATAGAAAACATTCACACATGTATATATAAAGGGAGACAGGGAAAGAGGAGAGAGAGAGATATTATTCACTTTAAAATGCAATATTCTCCAGTCCATGACAACACGAGTTGAATTGGAAAACACTGAAGTAGTTACAATGATCTAGACACACACACATACAAAAAAAAAAAACCTCAGTGATTGCTTAGTTGTACACTGTATTTTAAGACTCTTTAAAATTTATTTTTTAAACCTTGTTCAGTCAATGCAGCATTCAATGTCTGCATTCACTACATACCCAAGACTTAACATTGCCTTCATACACTAGGAAAAGAAAAATGTGCACAATAACATCAAAAATTTTCCAATACATGAGAATTTATTTTTCTAAGAAATATTAAAAGTAAAAGAATAGTATTATCTTAATTACCTTAATATTTACCTGTTTAAAAGGTAAAAATAAGACACTGTATGAGAAACAAAAATTAAATACCTTAGTTTTTTGAAATTTTGATATTAACAGATGTGTAATTTATATTATAATTGAAAGCTGAATACAAGATTGGAAACAGCTTGTTGGAGGGCCGATAGCTCTGAAGTGGCTGAGAGTCAGAACTCAAGACTTCCACTCAGTACTTTGATCCCCTCTACCATGGCTGTGCCTCTGTGTACTCTGTCCTTGTTTGTTACAAGTGAGAAGGGGACTATTTAAGTTGATATCCCCTATGGAGATGCAGTGTTTTCATGTTAAATGATATGATAAATTCAGATGAATGCTATGAAAAGGTTTGAATATATTTGATTTAATTCCCAATCTTTTCACAGAATTTCTCCAGTACAAAATCCCAGGTTATATGAGTAACCTACTCTCTGGACATAGTTTCAATATGTTAAAAAAATGTGTAGGTCTTTCTAGTGAGCCTATGTTCACACAAGGCACATTTTATGTTAGAAAACAATTATAAATAAAAATCCTTTCATTTGTCTTAACTTTTTTTTGTTTTTGTATAGAATTTCTTCCTCGTGCTCTAGGTAGGATTTGTAATAAAATCAAACATAGAGTTTGGCAGTGGTAGCACAAGCACATAATCCTAGTGCTTGTGAGGCAAGGAAGGAGCATCTCTGAGTAAATATGTGTGTGTGTGTGTATGTGTGTGTGTATATATATATATATATGAAGTACATTATTTAAAATATATGGCATACTCTAAGAAAGTTATCAAAATTATTTTTATCAGGAGCAAAATGATATAGAATACACAGAACTGTACTTGTTTCTATCATTGTGTGTGTGTGCGCACGTGACTGTATGTGTAGATGCATATATGCAATGGGTGCACTTGTGTGTAACTGTTTGTGGAGGCCAGAGGACGACATTGCCTATCATTGCAGAGGTGTTGTCTGCCTTGTTTTTGGAGACAGGGTCTTTCACTGATGTGGAACTGACTGATTACCTAGACTGACTGTCCACTGATGGCCATCTATTCTCATGTCTCTACTTCTTCAGAGAAGAAATGATGAGAACCATAGCACAGCTTTTCTATGTGGGTCCTGAGTGATCATACTTGTGTCTTCATATTCATGAGGCAACCACTTATAAACTGGGCTATCCCAGCTGCCTTGCCTCTGTCCATACTATATGCAATGGCTTCATTATATTTTTTTAAGCCTTCACATAATGTTTTATGTCTAGAGCCTGTACAATATAGCATAGGCACCATGAAAAAGGCCATGGAAAATTTTTGAGGTCCATGTTTCACATTGGCATTAATTCCTACTACCTCAGATAAAGGAACATTCATACATAGGCAAACTATTCATGGCAAAATTAGGTGCCCTGTAATTTGTAAACAGATATTTCCCATATGCAATCAGAAACTTAATTTAAATTAAAATAAATTTATTTATTTTAATTTCTCACACAGTGTTCTAATGTTACACATTGGAAAACTGTATGCTCACAAATCTCTTATCAACATGAACTACAGTTTCATGTCTAAGCTAATATTAAGACATTTGCCCTAATCACGTTACGAGCTCATCAAAGAGAAGCAGGAGTGACAATAGCGGTGTGTATGAAATCAGGGAAGTCAGTACCTGACTTGTTTACACTTGTTATTCTGTGTTTGAAAAATCTCAGGAAACACTTTGCCACTTGAAGCTTGGCTCCTGTACCCTCCCCACCTCAAGTCCTGCTCAGCAAGAGGAGCGCAGGAAGTTGTTTCAAAGGGCTGCCAATTCATCTGTGCCATTCTTCTCTCTGGGGAGTAACGGTTGAGGTCATCTCCTTACTCTTCCAGATGGCTGTGCACCAAAGGCCTTCTGCATTAGAGTCTAACTGGTTTTCAGGGTATAATAGTAGCAAGAAAAGGTTCAATTACAATATGCCTCTTTGTGTGCTCCCTACAAATTTAAAAATAAATCCAAACAGTCTATTTAAAAGCATCTGTAAAAATATCCCAACAAGAGAATAATGTAGATGTTAAAAACAAAGGCTAGCATTATTGTCCATGTCCTCTTTTGTTTTCCGTGCATCAAAAACTTCCCTCTGCTTTGCTCAGCCCTTTCCCAATTCCTTCATCTCCCGTGACTGTGTGACGAATAGAGCCCTGTCTCTATTTGTGTCCCTGTGTGACACAAATCTTATCTTTCCCATAGTGTCAATTATTTCTTCCTTTTAAAAATAAAGTCAATATCAATTTGTTTACTCTACTCCTACGTATTTTCAGTGTTATTTCCCATGTTAGAATGCCGTTCTTTCTATCTACTCAATCACAGTGAAATATCCGAAGAACATCTGGGCTTCATCATCCTAAGTGTGTGCTTTTCTTCCTTTTTTATATCGCAAATTGAATCCCCTGTATGTGTTCCTGCAGTTATGGCTGCATCTTCTTCCTTCTGTCCAGTCAGTGATTCACATAAGCCTTGAGTGGTTGGAAACTTAACAAGCAGTGTAATGAGTAAGCAAACTTCACAAATGAGAGCAAAGAATAATAATATCTGAGCATTTACTCTACTGGGCAGTGCAGACAGCTGACAGAAAGGATGACAAAGATGCATAATTTACTCGGAATTTTCATTCTAACAATAATTGTAATAACCACTTTACCCATTATTTGATGATTATTTTGAGTGGAACGGTTGCATTATAAAGTGATGAACATGTTACTATAAAGCATTTCCTATACTAATGGTTGAGAATACCAGTCCAGACATAGATTCAATGATTCAAAAGGCTTCAATTATTTATTAGCGCCTTCATGTTTCTTATAAAACCAGGAGCTGTAACTAATAACAGCTACACACACACACACACACACACAGACATACACACACACATACACACACAGACATACACACACTGCAAAATGTTTCTGGAATGAAATATTTTCGATGCATATATTTTATTTCTGCTGAAGCCTTTATTTCTATTTTTCTGGTTATTCATATTTATTTGAAAATTTCTGAGGAAACTCATAAACATTACATCAAAGATGATGAATGCTCAGGAGTAATTACACAGAAGTCGCAGAACTATCTCTAAAATGTATCTATTTTTAATTTTATACCATCCATAAACGAAATGTCAAGACTACCTATTACATATATGTGCTCTTACTTCCATCCTGGTAATAATCAAGAGAGATGATGATATTTGACTTACAAGAAAAGTGGCCTGATAGAAACATTTTGAAATATTTCTCTTGAGATAGGATCAGTATGATATCCACCTGGTGCACTCAATGACTCTTTTTTTTTTTTTATAAACCAGTGTTCAGAAATGAATCACAGTGGTCAAACTAGGAGTATTAATTAAATCTCAATATCCGAAAGGACATCTATGAACAGATTTGAGGCTGTATCATTTAATATTCAAATCAAAAGAACAACATTAGGCTGGTTTTGTACATCAAACTGTGTCTTCTATCCAATAGCTCAAACTTAAAATAACAGTGGATTATTATGCTTTTGTTCCTTCTCTACCTAGAAGGACATTCTTATTAACCAAAAGATAAATCATTTGTGGAATCCACCCATTATCTTTATAATACACTTCACTTGTTTGAGTTTTTATTATTGAATTTTTACTTTGCAGATTCTATTTCACATTCTACAATGTGTTTCCCTGGTGCATATGATAATTTATTTACCAAACATTCCTGTCTAATTTCATGTTCTACAGTGAAACTCAGTTTTATTATTTATTTAGTGTATTTGAAGTCTAGCTTGATATAGTATAAAAACCTATGCTATTTAGGATACCTATGACTTCAGATAACAGAAAACCCTAACAAAGTAGACTTAATTATAAAGGAATCCATCATCATTCATACGACAAAGGTACAGGGTTTCAGCAGCTAATTCAAGGAAGAAAACAGTTTTTCTGTCTATGTTTAGTATCACCAGAAAATCTCCCACATGGTTACAGAATATTTTCACACTTGTGGTTCTATTAAAGGGGAGTTCAAAGTCTTGAAGGAAGGACATCTCTTCCAGAGTCCTCAGACTTAATAAGCACCTCCCATCATCACCCTAAAGGCTTCCTCTGTTTTCTCCTTGGGCAGTATTGTATCTAACACTTAGGCATAAGCCAAGTGTGTGAACAGAAAGAAATGGTGAAATAGTTATAATCCTTGTTTGATCTGGACCAAGAGAGTTGCCTCTTTTTCCAGGATTGCACAGCATATGGGGGAGGGGTGAACTCTCTACCAAGCAAGTGTATGGGTACAGCTTTTGCTAGGCAGCAAGTTATATCTAAAAACTAAAGCACAAGTTTGAAAGATTTCATAGTACTGTAGGGAAATAGATAAGACAATGAAGGATTGTAAATAGTACTAAAATGCGTAGCACTAATGGACAGGTGTTCAGGGTTGTAACTTGGATTGTGACAGTAAGCAGGAAGAAGAAGCATCAGATTTGAGATGAAAAGTACCAATCAGAGACACTGGAGATGAGGGGAGAATCAGAGATCAAATATTACCATATATGGTCATGATTACTATTTAGGGAATTTGTTGTTTCAATTCTGGTAAAACTTGATAGGACCTTAAAAATTCACATGATTTAATATTTAAAATGGCCTGCTGTTGTCATTTTCTTTGTTTATGATATTCATTTAAAGAAAGTTAAAATTCCGAAGGTCTGAAATGGTAATTCTAGAATAAATAAGTTTGATATATCAGAACTATGACATTGAAAGCACAAAGTCACAATACTGCAGACTAATGTCACCATGCTTTTCATTTGACTGCATATGTTGTCACATTTTAGCATATATTTATTTTACTCTGAGCATTTGTACCAAAATACGAAACATCATTATCTGTTAACTACATCAAGTCAATTTTCAGTTTATTGTCAGAGAATAACAGAAAATAAGTTGTCATTTTCAATTTTCTGTTTTTTTTTATTTATTTTTTTTATTAAAGATTTCTGTCTCTTCCCCACCTCTGCCTCCCCTTTCCCTCCCCCTCCCCCAATCAAGTCCCCCTCCCTCGTAAGCCCAAAGAGCAGTCAGGGTTGCCTGCCCTGTGGGAAGTCCAAAGGTCTAGTAAGGTGATTCAGAAAAGAAGCGAGGCATTTTGGATTTTTGGCTGATAGGAACATGTTCCTGCTTATTAAATCTATTCTTACATAGCACTAGGGTTTGAGCCCTATTGTGTAAGCACCACATAAAGCAAGTTTTGTTTTATGAAATACGTGATCTAATCACAGGTGAAGCTAAGGAAGTGGTGTGGTATATCTAAAGAGAAGAAATTTCAATGGTTTCGTTTGTAAAAATACACCAGTAATGGGGAGGAGAGAAGTCGGAGTGGTTCAGAGTACTTTTTGTTTATGCAGAGGACCTGAGTTTAATTCCCAGCATCCACATGGCTGCTCACAATTCCCTGTAATTCAACTTCCAAGTGATCCGATGCCTTTTCTGATCGCCAGAGAACCAAACATGCACACAGTTCACAGACACACAAGTAAGCAAAGCACTCATGCACATAAAATAAAAATTTAAAATCACTAAAAAATAAGAATAAACATGTACAATTAAAAACAAGAACTATCCTAGCAACAAACTAATAATACAGCTTTAATGAATCTTGTCTTCAGAATACTTTTTTACATCAGTTAAATTCATTTAAAACTTATTTGTTCTTCCATGGAAGGTGAGATGTCCCATATGTTAAAGTAAAAACACCACAATGCACTTTAATTGGATATGAATGGCTGTAAATTCATTTTTAATAAAAGATATGTCAAGTTTACTTTTTATTGGAGGAAATTATAAAGTAAAGAAACTTCTATAATACCCTTAATTTAGTAGGAGATTTTTTTTGTCAATTATTTGCTTTAGAGATAAAAATTGGGGGAAGCAAACATTTATTATAGATTTTATTTTATCTTAGAGATAGTACATTTGCTGATTGGTGCTAAAAAATAATTATCGGTAGCCTTCAAAATAAGACCTTTTAATGACTTTTCTATTTCTTCGTGAATAGCATGAGCCTAGATTCTGAGGTTTCCATGTCTCAGGATTCAGCTTGTCCTCCTGTGATATTTTTCTGTTTTTTTTATGTTCTTCCTTCTCTTTAGTTCCTTAACCATTTTTCTTTTCTTTATCTTAATTCTATATCTATTTTGCTGATATATATATGTATAATTAAATGTATTTGTTCTGTTTCCTTTGCTTATTCCAAATAAAAGCACGCTCATCTTCCTTCTGCACAAATAGCAAATTAACTCCTTAGCAAACCCCTTTTGCTATTTATTCATGATAGAGTAATTTATATTTTACACTTAGAGAGATTAGAAATTGTTTGAACACTCTTATAATTGGTCTCAGTCTATGCCAAATTATCCACTGATTCAACCAACCACAACAAAAAATATTTTGAATGCTCTTGTTATCTTTCCTCATTTATATAATTTATATTTGATTGGGGAATTATCAAAAAATGGAAACTAAGAACAAAAAATTGAAATAATTGACTTCAAATGACAAAATTTTGCAGAATTTCATCTTATTTTGTGCTTGTTCTTTGACATTGAATACAAGTGTTTTCTTAAGATGCCTTGTGCAGTTCTGTGACAGATTAAGAATGGTTTACCATATAATTTTTTAAATTTTAAATGAACTATAGGTAACCTTTTATTTTATAAAATGATAGAAGAGTCAAATACATTATTCTTTAAACATAATTACCTATCATATCCGAAAGAAAAACAATAATCTTAACTAGAACTTAAGTAACCACTATAATATGGGAACATCTTGGTCTGGACACTATTTCATAATATATCAACTCCTTGTCTAATATATATGTGTAAGGTGGTTTTTAGTAAATAGTAGTGGAATTAAAAATTTTATAATTATGTTTCCACTCATTTATTAAATGTGACTTGATTGAATGACTAGAATGAAACACAGTTTTTCAGACACTAAAGAACATAGCAGTGAATGCACAGAGACTGATAGCCTTGACAAATATGTTCATCCAAGAGGGACAACTGATGTAGTTAGTTAGTAAGCATGATAAATAATTATGCTTTGCATTGCAAGATAACATGTATGGAGATATAGTGCTAACACCCATGAGGCCGCATCTTCAATTTCAAGTACCACAAACAAAAAATGATAAATGAGTAAAGAAAATGTGTATAACATAATTCAAATCTAGAAAGGCATATAAAGAAGAGAGGAGATTTGGTTTGTAATTTTAAAGAGAGTTGACAGGATTAACCACAGCAAGAGGATATTTTAAAGTCAAAATGCGAGCATAGAGAAGAAACTAATCCATGATGCCATGTATTTCAAGAGCTTTTGATTTAAAGGGCAAAGGAACAAGGACTTCTAAAGTAAAAGTGTACCTTAGCCTTAAGGAAGAATCATCCCAGGATAAACTCAAAGAGTCCCAATCAGCCTGATGATGTAGACCATTCTCAGATCTTGTGAACAGAGGGCTGGGAAATATTGACTTGTATTCCATAGTCATTGTCCTCGCTAATAATTCCATGATGTGCTGTACAGAATAAGGACACAAGACAGAAGAGCAGTTTGATGGTTGTTAATGTAGTTCAGACAAGGAAGAACAGTAACATATGGATCAAGTGATCACTCTGGATGAGGTGAAGCATATTCGTATTTTTGTAGGCTCAAGAATCCTACATTCTAAAAATAAAAGTCTCTGATAAGACTTTTTATAGGAGATGGATATCATTGAACCAGTTTATAAAGTATAAATCAGATTAATTTGTCTTTTTTGTCAGTAAGTACAGCAAGTAGAAAATAGAGAAAATGGATGCATTCTCTAAGTGATTTCTTAGGTGAGTTAATAATGCAGCATTATTTTAAAGAATATAATTTCAAAAATAAATAGTACCATTAATAGCATCAAAGCAAACACAAGAGTACTTGTATCAATCATTGCAAGTCATTTATGCTAATACACATGTCAGGAGAAATTAGACTCTTGATTTGAACTGAGGCTTAGAACTCATCCTCTTTGTTAAATGTACTATTAGGAAGATTATTTTGTAAATTGGGATCAGGCTTTAAAATCAATCTACAGGTGATACAAGATGAAAATAAAGCTATAAATGAAAGAGGAATCTGACAAGTTACCTATAAGCACAGATGAACAAATAGAACTTTCTAGAAAAGTAGATTGTGGCTACTAAGAGAAAGAAGTCCTTTGGCACCTGGGTTGCTGCTAAAGGAATCTATGAGTGTGAGTCTAGTCATCAGAGGAAGGAAATACAATTCTCTATGTCTGGGATAAGGCCATTCACTTCTAGTTTCTTGTGTATGTATCTGGTACAATAAGTTAAAATAACAAATATGAAAAAAACTTGTAGCACATTATGCTTCCATCTATGGCCCACTGTACAATGATTTACATTTAAGATGTCTCTTTAATATCTGTTTAGAATTCTATATATCAATTCATTTTATTAAATACGCTTTATAAGTATATAGACCAGGAGAGAAAGTTCAGTCCATGGGAATAACCATGTGGTTATAGTGAAATATCTTTGCACATAAACATGACTAGAATTAATTGTTATCTTCGTTATTTTGTCAGTGAGAAAAGATAATACTAAAGTCCCCAAGTTAACTCAAAGGTTATTGTTCCAACAGATGGAACTTCCTTTAAAAGACGAATTGAGTCATCATGGATTGAAAAAATAAAGTCAAAATTTCAATATAGTGTTATCTATTTTTAAACACCTGTCAAAGGACTAAATGCTTTTCTGTGGCTGTCGAGGGTGATTTTCCTCAGCAACTCCTATGAACACATCACTTAATTCCCCAGACTTCCCGAATATCTATAATGAACATTCTGTCCCCCTTATTCTGGCTGGTTTGTTAAGTAAATCTTTCCGACTTGTGCCAAATGCCTCCCTCTGGGAAATTTGTTTTAATTTCTAGGTAATCTCACCAACATTATGATGTTATGGGTTCTTCTTCTACAGCTTTCAAAAGAAAATGAGGAGCTATGGGTGTTAAAATTGTCAATACTACCCTTTTTATTAGCATCACGTACGTCATGTGTATGTTTTACACCTCATTCCTAAAGACATAATATTTAGATGTTTGTCCTTCACCATTTAACTAAAGCAATTATGCAGTATGCAGGAAAGTAATTACATGTACAATGGATATTAAATTGGCCAAGATTTATACTCATTCTAACTGTCCTTTGAGTTTTAACTCAGGAATTAATTTGATTAGTTTAAAAATCTACCTACTTCATACATTGTAATATTAAATTCATATTCAATGTCAATTTATTTTGTTATATTCCTTGATTTCTTCACATAGTTGTAAGTATAGATGATGGATGGCATGTAGACTATTTCTCCTTGTTGACCTATAGAATGTCAGCTGCTGCAATTTGTGGCTTTAGGAACATTTTCTTTTTTAATGTTTCATCGTTTGACTGGACAATGGCCTAAAGGTATACGTTTAATTCAAAAAAATATAGATGAAAGAATAGTATGCCCATGCTTCCCCTCAACCAGCAGAACAGCCTTTCTTCTGTCCTCTGGTGAATCACTCTATGCCACACACACTGAACACCATCACCCTGGGTAGCACATACTTCAGTTCTTTGCTGTGGCATTCACAGGCTGTTGTTAACCCCCACTGTTGACATCCCTGTCACTTCGGAATTGTGAACACCTGCAGCACAGAAATTTCTTTTTTTTTTAGTGCTCAAGGTCTTCAGAAATAAACACTAGACAACATTGATTTTCAATGTTTTTTCTTGAATTGCTATTATGATTACAATGCAGAGAAACTCTTATCATCTGTGGGAGGAATTCAATTAAATCCACCTGAAGCACATTTTTAAAGTATCTTCTTTTGAGGCAATGTTGATAAGATTTAGAAATGCCAGCATTTTGGGACTGTCTTGAGAGGAGAAAATTAGTATGCTGAACATTCCTCTGTACTTTGTAGCAAATTTGTTCAATGTATGCAATTAAAGTTATATTTGCACAATTCAAGATTAAGTGCAATCAATAAGAAAATGCTATGAGTGTAGAGTGTCTTGGGTAGTTCTGCTAATGATTTGAATATAAAACACAAGGCAAGCACAGATGTAAATGCTTTTATTTTTAAACTAAAGCAAGCTAGAACAAAGGATGATAGTATTCAGATTCAAAGAACGGTCATGGTAATTATGTGTGGATGTGAGAAGTCATCGAAGTACTTTCTCTTTTTTAATCCTCTGCAACAGTGCAACTGGAGCTCATGATCAGAGCTGCCCTGCTTAAAGGTCATATACATCTGGGACGGGTAAAGAAGGGGATGCCTACATGAATTTCCTCGGTGCCTTACAATGTGCTTTCTCTTGTAAAGCAAATATAGATGAATCATATGATAAGAAACTGCATACTGCTCAAAACCCCAATAATCCCATGTTTTCTCCCAGCTCTTGGTAACAAAAACAGAATGCCAACTTGAAAATGCAGCTGTCGTCATTGCAATTTACCCTACTGATGCTTTAGTATCTCTTAGTCTGATTTCTTGAGCAGCTCATCCTTTAATGCTTCTGATCATGGACAGTGCCTTGGAGGAAGGACACTAGAAAACAACTTTCTAATGGTTTTATCCATTTGGAATGACATATTGTATCGCTGCCTTTTCTTATGATGAATCTGCTGTGATGGGGTGAGAACATTCAGTGTTAAACTCCCGAGTACTTAATCTGAAACCAGGACTGTAGATACTGAAGAGGTTGATTTGGGGATCTCTAAGAAAGGCATGAGCCTCCATTAATCTCATCAGGAGATTGGTTACTATAGTCTACCAGCATACAGCAAAGTATCTTCCCCCCCCCGCAACATTCATCCTCTCGACCAGTTATTCCTAATATATCAGACAGATAACCCTTCAACCTACTGATGTTTCCCTTGAGCCTAGGAACATCATCAAAACCTCCCTTAACCAGGATCCCAAAAGCAACCATACTACCAAATGATTGAAGTCCTATCACTCAAATTTCCTCTCTTCTTGATTTCCGACTTTCTGCTCCAATTTTCTTCTATCTTATTTCCTTTGTTCTTTGGGCATTCTTTCTTCTTCTTGCCAAGTGCATCCACCCTGCCAGAACTCAGTGCATGCCTGCTTTCTTTGACATGCTGAGATCTTTTCTGAGGCCATCAACGCATGCTGCTTTTCCTTCACAGGTTAACTTTACTGAGGCGATCTCTTTCAGTTCCTTGATCTCAAGCCCGTTTGTTACCTGACAACTATTAAGACAGTGTCATCCAAAGAGCATTTGACCCCATCTTCCATATCTGTGCACTCAGCCTACCTCTCACACAAGTCCATTTTTCTACATTCAGTCTGTATGAACTCAGGACGCTCAGGACAGAAGTCAGTCCCCTTCCATAAACTGCCCCCTTCTTCTGAGATGTCTGGTCCTGCAGCACCCTTATTAAATTCTAGAGTAATACTTCTAGAATACTGGATTCTTAATTGTCTGTGAAATTAACATGAACAATACTTGTCTTGCAAAATTTGCTGCCAAGTATTGGATTTAAAAAAAAAAAAACACTAATGGGAAAAACATGATTGTGACCTCTTTTGTAGATCTACATAAAACTAGGACCCCGCACATCTGTTTGATTAAAATACGATGATATGAAAATGAGGAAAATGTTATTTTCCCTTTGAGCATCCTCTGTAAACTTATTTTTATAACAATGAAGAAAATTTTAAAATATGTAACATGCTAGAAGTCTTTTTAAAATCAGGCAAACAAAAGTTATGGTATATATTAGAAACTTTAAAGTTAATGTATAATTATCTAGAAGCAAGATTGAGTGGTTATATGATATTAATTGAAGAGAATATTAGTTATTAAAATGATGAGTCAGGAATAATAAAAGATCCATGAAGAAATTATAATAAAGAATTATATGTGTGGCAGGTTAAATTATTTAAAACAGAAAATCCTAAATATATATTTCAAGAAGATAACTATTTAAATATTTGTTCTTAAAATTTAGAGTATCACATTATACCATTAAAGACACATTTTCTCTCCTCAAAATACTATCAAAAAATTTAATATGCACAATAATTTGATATAATAAAATAATTTTTCTTTGATAAATAAAAATTTTATAGTTTCTTGAAATCAGTTGCATAGTAAAACAAATAAATAACCTAAACTGAAATTAAGACATAAAGATACATTTATCCTCTATAACAAAGGGATAATTTTTACTTTATAAAGTTTTAATGAAGTTTGCAATAATTTTGAGTTACTTCTATTCCAATATCAATTCATGCCCATCTAAATCATGCTAAATTCCCTCTTGCCTTTTTTGGTTTTTCATGAGTTAAAGCAACTGATTGGAAATCTGAATGCCAGCCAAGTGGTGATGGTTTTGTTTTGTCATGGGATTTATGTTGGTAGCTTCAAGGAGAGCATTTATTTGGACTCTGTGGAGAAATGATTTTTCTGTCTGTCAAAATAGATGGAGTGTTTTCTGCATCTGGGCAGCAGCAGCCTGCAGTCCCAGCTCTCAAATTCTCAGGATTTGATGTTGTTTACTTTATTTATTCTCACTATATTCTTGTAAGCACCGCATAGCCCTATGAAAGCATGTGTTAATGATTACATTCGAAGCTCACATCTATCATTTGAGACTCTTACTGAAAAGCTGGAAACATTTTCAAAATGAATACCTGAAGCCTTAATTTGATGCTTACACAGACACAAAGGCCTTCAACACCAGATATTCCGAGAACCATTCAAGCTTTCCCCAACCTTCTTTGGCCATTTTATTCAAACACATGCTATTAGATACTCTTCATTCCCGTTGCTCCTACCTGCAGAGATCTGACGGTATGTTTTCTAGATTTACTGCTCCTCACTGAGTCCTGTAAATATTATGTAAAAATTTCCTGAAAGCTTGCTAAAGTTTATTTGGATGAAGTCAGACTAAGAAATTTAACTAAGTGGGTTGAACTGAGATCCATTCCACTTCCTTCTACCTCATGAAAGCTCAGGGTACTGGTATGTGTCTCTATGCCCAGACTCCAAAATATTTTTTATTTCAAAATGCAACATCTACATAAATAAAATGGCTGACTTCGGAAACTCTAAGTTTGGATTTCTGTTCATGTTATACTTTCCATTTGTGTGGTTACAATGTTAATTTTCTCTTGATTTTTGTCTCCTTGGATGCAAAGGAGATCGAATGACATTGTTTAATCTCTTTTTGTTTATTTTATGAATTAAAATGAGCAAATGCCTGGAAGCATATGACTCTGAAATGTTTTGTGCTGACACGGCACTAAGAGATGATCTAGACCATTTCCCTTTCTACAATGTGTGTTTGTTTACTCTCTGTCTGATTCCCCCAAGAACATATGTGCCACGAGAACAAGCATCTTATTGATTTTGTTCAACATAGATGTTTAATAAGCACTACTGATTTTACTCTTACTGATTCCAAGGACCAAAGTTATCCTAGCGAGGAGACTTAAAGGACTTTCAGACAAGGAAGAATCATTTCCAAAGGATGGGGAATAAACTACAACACAGGGTCTAAGGAAGTGTCAAATTGTTTCAGATTCTGGGATCAGAGAGTAAGGTGGGAAGTTTGTCATGAAGGATTTGCCACCCCAAGCAGTGAATTTAATCACAGAGTTAATCGGTTTTGTATCTGTTACGTAAATCTAACTATATCCAATGTGATTCTCAGGATAACTCAAAATAACAAGCTTTATTTTATAATCTCTAACTCTACACCATTTCAGGATAATAACCAAGAGGAGCTTAATTCCTTTCACATACTTTGAATCATTTTTGTACACCTTTAAGTACTATTTTATTGTTAGGAATTATTTTATCACTACAAAATATATACAAATACTATGTTAATAACAGTAACATAATCTTATAGGGTGGAAGAGTGTTGAGATACTTTCAGTAGACAATTCTGGAAGCTCTCTGTATCATAAATTTTTGGGCTTAAAATAAGAATATTTTCTACTCTTTCAGAGGACCCAACTTTAATTCCTAGGACCCACAACAGGAGGTTCACAACTGCCTATAAGTCCAGCTCTAGGAATTCCACTCCTCCTTTTGATATTTGCCTTTGCCTGGCCTTAGATACACAAACCCAACACATACACGTAATTTAAAAGAAATAAAAGTAATTTTTAGAAAACTTAATCTTGGTACAATTGACTTGGAAATCACAGGAGACACAAATCGATCTTAGTGTGGAGATACCTAGACATTTTACATCAAAACTGAATCTGCATAACAACATGAAGAACATCCAGCATTAGGCTTCTACATTTGTTACTTTCCTTGTTGCTATGATGAAATACCGGCCATGAGGCAACTTAAAGGAGGTTTTATTTAATTTTACCATTCAAGGGAATATTGTCCATCATAGTGGTCTGAGTTTAAGGTCACAGGTCACAAATGATCTGCATTTATAAAGCAGAAAATGATGAATGCTGACACTCAGTCTGCTTTTTCTTTCTATTTGGTCCTAGATTTTAAACACAACAAATAGTACTGAACACATTTAGGGCAGGTCTTCCTATCTTAATAATTGTTAGCTAGAAGCTCTCACAGATGTGCCCAGGGCTTGTTTCCATAGTGATTCTAAATCTCTTCTGTTCACAATCATGATTGACCACCAGACTGTCAAACTAAAACTTCTATAAATATATTTGAAGTTTGAGGAAATTGCTGAATTGAGGTCTTGGGTTTGGGTATTCTAAAGAGGTAAAACTATAATAATAGATTAAATTTAGCAAGTGAAGTTTTACTAGAAAAAACGCTCAAGACCAACGACCCTTGAGAATCAGTGGGTTTTGATCGACCAGCATCATATAAGAAACACAGGGAGGCGATACAGAAGAAAATAAGTCAAAGAAAACTAGGGTAGTTTAGGAACTCGGGAACTATATTAAAGCACGGACATATTGAAGTTAAGAAGAGCAATGGGACAGTTAGTGAGATGATCAGCAGGTAAAAACACTTGTCACCAAAACTGACAACCTGAGTTTGATTCCTGGGACCAACATTTGGAAGGAGTGAATTGCTTCCAATAAATTGTACTCTGACCTTTACATATACACTATGATACATATGTACACACACGTGCACACACAAAAACACACATTAAATGCCATACATTATTTTTATAGAAGAGAGGAGAGAAGGTGTAAAATGTGTGCTTATTTTTTATGTAATACAGTCAAAGTTATACTGCATACAAATAAGAAATAAAAATATTATTTCTAGTGCTACTACATAACTTAAGTGGCTCTTTTTCTCCTGCTTAGCTAAGGATGCTTAGCTGTTTTCATTGCCTCCAGACTTACTTATCCATGCCTTACTCAGTCTGAAAATTGTTCACATGAGGATTATAGATAATGTTTATATTTTTAGTGAGGGCTTGGAAGCGTGATTAAAGAATAAATTATTTACAAAACAGTGTGACCTTGAATATGGGAAATTTGACTGCATATTTAAAGCATTTCACAGAAATTGTAAGAAGGTTGAGCTAAAATGCATACTTTGTACATATACACAGGTCTCTGAACATAAGAGGAAATCATGTTTATGAATCTGATGGAATTTTCTTTTCAAAATACTGATATGTCAACTAGATATAGTAATATATGTCTGTAATCTCAGAACTAATGATAAGAAGACAGAAGGATTCAAGGTTTAAGGCCAACAGGCACCCTGTCAGAGAGAAAGGAGGAAAGCAAAGGAGACAGGAGGAAGGAATAGAAGGAGGGAGAAAGAGAGGGAGGGAGGGAGGGAGGGAAAAGGAAAGGAAAGGAAAGGAATGGAAGGAAGGGAGAGAGAAAATACATGCAGTTTTTAAAATACTAAAGTCATTTTAAAAAGTTTTCAATATGTGTCTAAATATCTGTAGGAGACTAAGGTATATTATACATTCAGGAATATAGAGGACAGTGTGGTGTCAGTGATTTTCATGATTCTTATTCCAAAGTTTCCATACTGTAGAAGAGACCCTACAAAAGGCTGGACCTTGTTTCAATTACAGTAATATTTAGCAAAAAGATGGGAATACCCAAAACTTTCTGGGGGTAAAGATGCATTTATGACATATATGACCTGTGTTATGGTACTGATTCATGTCAGTATTAGTATGTCGGCATTTGTTTGTATTGTATATTAAATATATGTGTTGCTTATATTCCTGCTCAATAGAAATAACAAAAATGAAAAACTAAACTTAGTATTTAATATTTTTCTAGAGCCGTTTGGGATCTTGTTGGATCAGCTCATAAGCTAATCCATGCAAATTTACTAAGCTCTAAATTCAGTATGGTCATGAGTCTTGCAATCAGTTGTGGTGGGAATATTTATAAACATGAAATTTATCAAAGGCTATGGATCCTTTTCTGTTTTATTTTCTCCTTTCACTCTGAGTTGTTATCATACCAGCACAGTCCTGGAGTTGCAACACTGGCACCAGAGACAGGCAAGGGCAAAGTGCATTTATCTGCTGGTTTAGTAGGCACCTCTGTGCCCTGGTGCATTGAGACACATCACAGTCTTCATTTTCATGTGGTGTGGGAGAATTGTCTGTATTCTGTCAATCATGTTTTAAATAAACGCTGATTGGCCAGGAAGGACATATAGGAGGGAAAACCAGACAGGAAGTAAAAATGATGCAATGAGAACAGGAGAATTCTGGGAAGGAGGAAGTTGATTCCTCCCAGTCCTGTCCAGACTCTGAAAAAGCCAGATGTGAGCTGCCCTGCTGAGAAAGGTACCGAACCATGTGGCTAGCATAGATAAGAACAATGGGTTAATATAAGCTACAAGAGCTAATATGTAGCCTGAGCTAATGGGCCAATCAGTTTTATAACTTATGGAGATCTCTGTGTGATTTTCTTTGGGGCTAAATGGCTGTGGGTTACAGGGCGGGAGAGAAACCCCAACAAGCCGGCCTTCATGTTACATTCATGGTAAGTTAAGGCTGGGAATGCAGACACATCAGTGTAAGTAGTTGGAGCACTCGCTACTCTTGTGCCCTGCTTTATAAGCATCACATGTTATCAACATAGACAGTTCACATTAACTGTGCTTCTTCTATTCTTTGTGTTCTCCCTGTCATTATAAGCTATGCTAAACTCCTACCTGTAATGCTGAAAATGGTTGAAATCTCTCATGCAGCAGCTTGAAAAGGTTGTAATCATGAACATTAGCCCTGGGCACAGCTCACTCCCAATTATCTCCTTGGGAATTTTGTTATTGTGCAACTGAGATGCATATGAGCTTTCAAACTATAATCACCCACAGAACCACCCGTGCCAGTTACCCAGCAATCACAGTTCACCTCAGCTAACTAAAAGAAGTTCTGTGAAATAAATTTTTCTGTACCCCATCCTTTATTTGTTTTTTTTTTTTAAATTCTTCATTGTTTTCAATATATTTCCTATAAAGGAATTACAGAACATTTCATCACATAAAACATTTTTATGAATTTATAACCATTATCTACCATTAGTTTATATACAGAGGAAAAACTGTAATAATTTATGAACAAACCAACATCTCTGAAGTCCTTTCATTTTAATTTTTCATGTTCTTTATATTTGGTGCATTTTTATGTGGACCACAGAGCTCTGTGTAGCCTTAAGCTATCTTAATCTAAATATTAATTCAAATAATTTATTCTCTTTCCTCAAATTTATCTTTAAAGTGGATAGCTAAGCTGTAAGAATTTATTTGACATAACAGTGTTTTTGAGTATATTAACAAATGGTACCTCAGTTTTTCCATTTATAAAGTATGAGCAATGACGATGGCTTTTTTCTTGTTACTCATGAAGGTTAAATGGGTTGTATGTACCATAATACAACTAATTTTTATAGTGATTATTATATACAATTCAGATAATGGAATATTTAAAAGGCAAAAGTGAAGGGCTCTAGATGTTTAAAAGCATGACAATAATGTCTTAAACACGCATGATAACTTATAAATGACACACTAAGATGGAGTTTAATAACTTCAATACAGATGCCTCCACTTTCTTTCAGGAAACTTTAGAAACATTGATTTCATATTTAGTGATTGGAGATGTGAATCAGATGTAGAAAAATATTTGTTTAACACATGTGAGGCTCTGGGTTCAATTTTCAACATCACACTAGATACATAAACCGAAAGCAAAGACACTCCTTTGGAGGAATTAATTTTACCTTAGTTCATTCCTCTTCCTCCATTCTTTTCTCTCTCTTCTCTTCTCCTCTTCTCCTCTCCCCTCCACTTCCCCTACCCTCCCCTTTCCTTAGTTTGTCTCTCTCCCCTTCATTTCATTACCATAATGTTTTAACTACTCAAACTTTGTAATATGTGTTTAAATAAAACAAGAAATAAGAGAGTTCAATTTTTTCTTTTATTTTAAAGATTATTTCAGCAAACTGGCATTTTTTTTGGAGACTGGATGTGAAATTTATGACTTTTCTCCTTAAAAGAGTGCCATTGGGATTTGATTTTGAGAGCCATTGTGTTAAATCTGCAGTTTACTTAGATAAATGAAGACATATTAATAGTCATTTATAGAAATGTAGAGATTGCTAAGCAGTTAAGAATACTAGTTTGCCTTCCAGAGGACCTTGGCTCAATTCCCAGCACCTATATAGCAGCTCACAACCGTCTGTAACTCCAGTCGCAAAGGAACATGACACTTCTTATCTCTGGTGGCATTACATGTGGGACACAGACATGCATGCAGGGAAATCATTAGTACACATAAAACATAATACATTAGAAACATTTAACTCAGTATACAATCAGTTTTGAGAAAAGATGAGCTGGCATGGTGAAAAAAAGATGAGGAAAGACCAGAAGTTCAAGGCCAGCTTGATGTGCATGACTCTCTGCCATAAAATAAAAAATGAAAACCAAAAAGGATGAACTTGTGATTGCAGTTTCTGTGATTTATAGGACAGATACAGCAGCCTTACCACATTTCAGAAATAGTTTTCTTAGAAATAATTGACTCTCTCTTTTCCAGTCAGAATAATGATGCCAAACTTATCAAGTGACCAAACCACTGGGGAGGGGGGGAAATTGTTCCTGGTTTTTTTTTTTTTTTTTTTTTTTTAAGGTTTTTTGTTTTATTCAAAATAGATTTTTTTTTAAACCTTATTTTTTTTTTATTAAAGATTTCTGTCTCTTCCCCACCTCCGCCTCCCCCCTCCCTCCCCCTCCCCCAATCAAGTCCCCCGTCCCTCATAAGCCCAAAGAGCAGTCAGGGTTGCCTGCCCTGTGGTAAGTCCAAGGTCCACCCACCTCCATCCAGGTCTGTTTAAGATCCAGAGCGAGAGGATGATTTTGTACATATTATAGGCTTATGTCAAACTAACTGTGACCTGTTATAACCGACTGTAAACCAAAGCTCCTTAAAATACACAGGGTCACGGCTGATTTCTCCTTTCAAGTCTTAAGCACAAAGCTCAATATGTGGTATATGCTTTTAGCAGCTCCATCTGTGCCCCGGCTTGATTTGATCTCATCAGTGAATGACTGAGTGATCTGTGTTCAGTGTCGGTAATTATAGATTTGAGCAGACACTTCCTTCTGCAGTTGGCTCCTCAGCAAATAGCAGTTACTAAGAGGCAAGGCCACCTACTGAGATGAGCCAGGATCAAGCAAAAGGCCTGCACTGGGTCAAATACTACATTGTCTTCCAAGTAAATCTGTTTCCTTGAATTATTTCTAACTTGACTCATTCTTACATAGAAAGCTGTTCTTTATATACTAATCTGAATGTACTCTTCCAGCACTGGCAGAAAAGAGAATATTAACAAGCAAACAATTAAAATAGGAATTAATAGAGGTAAGAAATAGCTAACAGTATGATGAGGCAAATGTGGTTTTTGAGGGCCTCCCTCAGACAATTTAGCAAAATATACAGTAAAGTACAGTTCCTAAATTGATAATGCAGCAAAGCAATATTTAAAAAGAACTTTTATCTAAAGTATGCTTCCTTTGTCATGTTACATTATACAACTTTTTTAACATTTCTGTTGAAGTGCAAATAAAAGTTGATTCTCAAAAAGAGGTGTGTGTACGAGTACATTTATGTAGGCTTTCTGGACATTACTAAAACAGTTTATTTAATTATGATAATTTCATGCATATATACCATGTATTATGAACATATTTTTCCCATTACCCTATCCTATTCCTCTCCCGATTCTTCAGGTCTCTTTATGTGTGTGAATGTTTTACTTGCACGTAATTGTGTGCCACATGAGTGCAATGACACGGAGGCCATAAGATGCCAGTGAATCCCATAGAGGTGAAGGTTCAGAGGTTTGGAGCCATCATGTAGGTGCTGGGAACCAAAGTCAGGTTCTCTGCCAAAGCTCTTAGCCTTCCAACCATCTTTTATATCCCTTCTTTTATATATTTCTTATATTGTCTTCTTTCTACGGTCTTCCGCATATTTTCATGTTTATTTAGCCACTGCTACGGTGTGTCTGATTTCATCGGCCATGGAAAGCTAGAAAATAGCATTTCATAGCATTCCTGTTCGTCTTCTAGTCCTGACACTCTTCCCACGCTTTCCAGCACAGTCCTACCCGGTAGAGGAGATGCAAGAGTGTCCTATTTAGGTCTGAGCAGACATTAACCTCTTCTTCTCTGCATGGGGACCAGTTTTGAGTCTTTTTCTTAACTGTTGTCTCCTGAAAAAAGAAGTTTTTCTGATCACAGCTGGGAGCAGCACTAGTCTAAGAGTAGGAAGAACAATTTGAAGGCAGTTTTGCTACAAATCCACCTAGCATAATAGTAGTGAGTTCCTCGGTCAGGCCTTTCACACTGACAGCCACAACATTTTTGCAGGATTTACAATACCAGCCAGTTACGTATATCTTCCCAGGCAATGATTGGTTATCTCCCAAATAATCATGTCACCATTGTACCAGTGGGTATATCTTGCTTGGCCGTTTAGTATTGTGATATGTAGGATCCATACCTAGGTAAGACTATATCTTTTCTTTTCTCTTATTTATTTATTTATTTATTTTAACAATTTTTTTATTGTTTTAATTGCACAATACATTTTCCTCCATAAGACCATATCTTAGTTAGGATTTCTATTGGTGCAACGAAACACTATGACCAAAAAGCATGTTGGGGAGGAAAGGGTTTATTTGACTTAATACTTCAGCATTGCTGTTTATCACTGAAGGAAGACAAGGACAGAAATTTTTACAGGGTAGGAGCGTGGAGGCAGGAGTGGATACAGAGGCTATGGAGACATCCTGTTACTGGCTTGCTTCCCATGGTTTGCTCAGTATGCTTTATTATGGAACCCAGTACCAGCAGCCCAGGATGGTACCATCCCCACTGATGGCTAAATGAGAAAGTGCCTTCCAGCTGGATCTCATGGAGTCATTTCCTCAACTGAGGTTCTTTCCTCTGATAATGCTAGCTGGTGTCAAGTTGACACACAAAACCAGCCAGTACAGACCATTGATGTCTTGTCCCCCATGACAGCATTTTCTATACATTTAAGATAGGTCAGTGCAAACTGGAACTCAAGATAATGATAACTTTTAGTAAGCTTACAAAGTGGGTTTCTGTATACTGTATTCCCTATGCTTAGTTTTGGTTAACCATATCCCATCCCTGCTTAAGCTCTCCCAGGCCTCTTCTATTAAATGACATGTGCTTACTGTGACTTCTCTAATATCTTTCAACTCTGCACTGTTCTGTAATAATAATCGTAGTGTCTGCATCTGCAGTGGCAGTTAGTTTTTAAAATGGATTAAACAACGTATTTAACAACATTTTTTCCAAAGGAAGTTCTGGAAAATAATGTGCTTAAACTGCTAACTGTATTAATTTCTTTTGATGTTTTTGTTGCTATGTATATGTGTGTGTGTGTGTGTGTGTGTGTACATACATATGTGGGATGAGGAGAGCGTTTATATGTGTGAATGCTGGCATTGAAGTACCATGGAGTTTGGAGGTCAGAGTCAAGCTCTTGAGTCAATCCTCATCTTTTACCTTGTTTGGGGTAGAGTCTCTTCTGTTGTTTCCTGCTGTAGTCCAGGCTAGCTGAACCATGACCTGCCAGTATCCTATCTCTGCCTCCCTTCTCGCATTAGAAGCACTTTATCACAGATCTTCCTTCCATGTCTTTGACTTTTATGTGGATTTTTGTCATCCAACCACAGGTCTTCATTTTCTTAAGGCAGGTGTTTTACCTGCTGAGCCAAATCCCAGCTTCTATGTCAGTTTCTTGATTCAGCTTTAACAAATTACCATAAATTTAGAGGCTTAAAACTATGTAGATTTATTGTGCTAGGGCCTTAACTCTACAGTTCCAGTTTCCTTGATTTAATTTCAAAATATGAGCAAGACTTCTTCTGTCTTCACCTTAGTGGAAATTCTACCGTCACAGCTGTTGGGATGTCTAAAATTGCCTACATTCTTGGGCTTATAGACGACTTCTAGATCAAAACATTCTTTCCACTTTTGCCTCCAGTACTCCTACTCCTATCTGGCTTTTGTCCAACAAGAGTCCTGTTGATTACACTGAACCCACCTCTGAAACTCCCCTAGTGTCATGCAGCGCACAACGCCTGTCTGTGCTCTATGCGCTAACATACAGTTTGCAAGCTTCGGGCAAGGGGCTGGAGATTGAAAAATACAGAGACACACATAGACAAACATGGACCTCTAGTCACTGGTAATAAGCCCTTTATTCAATAGCACCACGGGGGCTTATATACCCAACACAGTCAGGTGGGCCAACAGGTGAAAATCTTATCCTCTGATCCTCAAGGCCAAGGCAACCCGTGCTCGTGAAGCAGAGCTGGTGAACAAATTTGACATAGCTCAAATCAGAAGGAAAGTACAGTTCTCTAGCAAGGAAGAGCAGCTGGAGGCCAGGACTCCAAATGGTCCCAACAGTGTCAGAGCCCTTAAGTCATCTCTTATGCAAAGCTCCACTCTGCCTAATGTCTGGCAATAAAGCACATTCACAGGCTCCAAAGATTAGAACTTAGAGACCTTTGATGTCACCTTTCTACTTACTACAGTCAGCCCCTCTTTCTTCCTTTCACATACTTTATTATTAGACATTTACTCCCTAAAATCCTATTCCCTAACTAATCCATTTTATTTGTAGTTAAGGAAATCCAGAGATTCGAATGTATCTTGATTAGTGCAGCAGTTCTATTTTGAAAAGATTTTTGCAATTACTTTTCTTAAGTACACCTCCCCAGGGCATTGTTTCGCAGGTTTGTTTATGAGTATATTCAGTGTACTGGTGGTTAGGATTTTATGTGTGAGGATGATTTGAAGCTCATTTTGCAAATGTCTGTTTAGTTGTATTAATAACTTGCCAGGTCAAACACACTATCCCTCCAGACTCTCAGTTATTGCATTAGTGACTTCATCATTGCTTTATCGTAATAGAGTTCTCTGAAGACAGCCTGACATTTCCCCAAACTTCATTCTTGAATTTTAATTACTTATTCAAAATATTTCATTGATGATGACTTCACATGCATTCTTGCCTATTATTGTCATTTTCTTATATTGCTGTAAGTGTTCTTCATGTCTCTAAGAATGTATAAATTCCATTCCTCGAATTTGTGTTTTCAGGGTTTCTGGTTATCCATGGTTTGACCAGCTTTTCTCAACTTCTATAGTTATTTTCCTTGTGTACTTTAAGTGCTTTGTTTTCTTGTTTGCCCTTTTTAAGGATACTGTTTTTATTATTTGTCAAAAAGTCATTTCTCACTGGCTTTTTCCCATCAAATGTATTTACTAATTCATTGACAGTAGAATATTGGTTCTGGATTTGATCCTTCACTGTTCAGTTTCCCTGCTCATTTTCAGCTGTTGCTTTGTGATTTCACCTTTAAAATATAGTTGTATTGGAATCATGTTTTAAATATAAGTTACATATTCATTTTTTGCAATAATAAAAAGTAATGATGACTTCTGCCCAAAATGTTGTTAGAAGGGACACGGTAACTCAGACTTTCTATTCAGTCATTATTATTTACTTAACTTTAGCATACATGCTTGCTTTTTCCCATAATGTTGCATAGACATTTCTTTTCCTTCAAAACTTCAGCATGGCTGTTGTCTGAAATCTGTGTGTTTGAATGGAGATTGTCAGTGGGGAATGGGGTAGGAAGTAATTGAGATTAAGCATAAGTCCAGTTATAAAATATCATTTTTCTTTTACTTATTAATGTCCCCTAAGTAAACATTCATCCTAATCCATTCACAATATTCTTAAGCTACAAATCACATCTATGATTTGAATGAGTCCATAGGGTCTAAGCACTCATCATTAAAAAGTTTCTCCTCTTTTGAACTGCTTAAATCTTGAAATTCTTTGCTCTGCATCCATATTCTCCCATTTTTAACCAAAGGTTTTTCAGTTTGAAAGTTTCACGATATCTCTGTAATCTTTAATCTTCCCATATGCTTATAATTGATTTATTAGGAGTTGTGGAGGGATAAGTCATAGTATTTAAGGTTTCTGATTATTAGCCTTGTTTTGTTCTTAAGAGATTTCCATGTATGTATAGACAATAGACATTTGAATTTTGACACAGCTATGTTATCTTTAAAAAATTCCAAATGTGTGTATACATAATATATTTGATTGTATTATATTTTATATATCATATACATAATAAATATAAATATATATTCCATTTTTATTCCAAAATATTTCTCTTCCTTTTAATTAAGTTTATTCATTTGTCTCTGACCATTTCCATAATGGGATTGGTATAAAAATACGTTAATGTGTGTGAGCACCATGGTTCAGGTATGACAAAACCTTAGCAAAACCTGAGAGAGAAGAAAGGAGAGAGAGCTCAATCATACATAATTAGATACGCAAAAACCAAACATTATGGTGAACTTTAGAAAATACTTAGGACATATTTTTAAAAATAAAATTCTCCAAATTGGAATTTCTGTAAGAAATAGATTAATTTGTATATGCATATAGTCTAACAAAATTAAAACTAAATGATATAAATAATTACAATGAGTAATTAGCTTAAAGCAGAAGTAAAAAAGCTAGTTCCCAACTGAAACAAGTCTAAGCCTACATCAAATTACGGATTAATTCTGATGGCCATTTAAAGAATCATCACAGTGTTCCTCAAATTGGTCCATAAAGAGAAAGAAACACTGTTTAATTCCTTCTGTGGGGTGCATATTCCCAGATACTAGTGATAAAGACACAACAACAAAAGTGTAGATCAATCTCTCTGCTATAGATAAGTATAAAATTCTTAGTAAAATACCTTCAAAAAGAATTCATTAAAATATCATAAACAACATTCACCATGATCAACCCAGATTCATGCCAGAAAGGCAAGGGTGGTTCAATATATGTTAGCAGTAAATGTAATTCAAGTACTAGTAGGTTTGCTTGACTTTGACCAACGATGAAGATGGTCAGGCAAAGGGATTTAGTTCCTGTTTCTGGCCTGGGGCATTGTTGAAAGATTACCCATATTTGAGAGTAAGACATCTTCCAAAGTTACAATGGCTTTCTGAAATGTACTTTCTCCTCTGAAGTAAGAAATAAGAAGTTCACTAATACAGTATGTTGATGTGTATTTTAATAGGATAAATTCTTGATGAATTGAGAGTTATAGCTAGAATGGTCACAGTTTTTCAATTCTATTATTGTACTTATCTTTGACTATTCTTTGTAAAACATTAGTTTTCAGCCTTCATTGTACATTATAATTTCTTGGCAATATTAAATGTAATAGTTGATTATCTCAGAACTCTAGAAATGTGATGGAGAATATTATTTTAAAATGTGTTACATTCATTTATGCTGTGGAATATTTGCTTAATGATGCAAATATGTGTTGAATTCTTTTATGTTGCGTTTGTTTAATTCTGTGAAGCTGCATTACTTTGCCTGCTGAAAACACCCGATGATCTAATAAAGAGCTGAACGGCCAATATCTAGTCAGGAGAGGGATAGGTGGGGCTGTCAGGCAGAGAGAATGAATAGAAGGAGAAAAAGAGAAGAGGAGGGGGAGAAGAGGACTGGAGGAGGTTGGGGGTTATCAATCCAGTTACACAGCAAATCACGGAGAAGTTGAGAGAAGTACATAGAAAGGTAAAAGCCCTGAAGCAAAAAACAGACAAGGATAATTTAAGTTAATAAAAGCTGTCTAGAAACCGGCCGAGCTAAAGCCTGGCATTTATAAGTCAGAATAAACCCATGTATTTATTTGGAGCTGGATGGTGAGCCACCTAGAGTAAAAGAGTAAAAAATTTCAAGCTCTTAAATTTGATGTAAGATGTCCTTCTCTATGCTGTGACTATGTGACCATGTGCTTCTCTTATTGGTTGATGAATAAAGCTATTTCAGCCAATGGACAAACAGAATATACCAAGATGAGAAATTGAAACAAAGATGGGGAGAAAGAGGAGGCAGAGTGGAAAAGACACCATGTATCACCCAAGAACAGAGATGCCAACAACAGCCTAAGAAGAAAAATGCCAGAACAGAGGTAACACCATGGCCCTGTGGTGATACACGTATCAGTAGAAATGGGTTAATTTATGAGTTAGCCAGTAATAAGCCTAAGTCATTGGCTAAACAATTATAACATACAGTCTCTGAATGGTTATCTTTTAAGTGGCTGCAGGACCCGGTGGCGATTGGACTAGATGGAGAAAAGCCTTTCACTTACAGGAATTTGCTGTGTAAATTTTACGTGAATTTCTCAAGTGCTAACTCTTATAGCTCCGGTTTATGATACAGCTATATTAAGAAACATTGTAGTAACAACAATAAGAAAAATCAAGCAAGAAGAATGACCATTTTCAGGAGAAGTTACTGGGCAAGTTTTACTCAATACCTAAAAAGCAATTGAAATCTGCATTAAACTGTGTGAACAATAATAGTATTAGATAAATGATTAATGAAAATCAAATTAGTAAAAAACAAACAAACAGTGAGCACTAGCACCGAGAATGCATTTTGCAAATAGTTGTACTCATTGCAAACTTGCCTTAGCACAGCAGGAACAGTACAAATTCAAGATAAGTTTGCAGTCTCTCTGAATTTCCTGTAGTAAAGGTACCAGGTACATAATTGAATATATGGTCTACAAGCTGATCAATAACTGGCTGGACTGTTTGAAATTGTCTTCAAATGTGTGTTATGGAAGTGTGTTGGGGGCCTATTGATTTAAACAATACCACAGGGGAGAATTCAAAGTGGAAGATGAAAACTATAAGGAAAGAACACAGCTCAATTTAAAACCAACACACTGTGGAACTATCCAGCCATGAAATAGAAGACCTTGGGAGGCCACAGACTCCCCAGGGTGGTTGTCTGGGTAGCATGGATTTGCCCTTTTCATGAAGTGATGGAGAGCGCAGCTTGGATATCAGTTGTTTTTTGCCTGCTCACCATCCCTTTGTTCGCGTATTTGTCACAGAGTCGAGCTTTGTTTTGAGAAATTCGTCTGGTTGAACTGGTTAAAGTCCATGAGGGCAGCTAATGCAATCTCGTTTCAGGGCCAAGTTGGAAACTTTGTTCAAATTAATCAGAATCTCATTTCCAGGAAATTGAGCTTCAGAAGGTGGGAAGTCATTCATTCCTGGAGAGCCAAACCCAGTCCAGCAGAAGGCTACTTTCTACAGCTGGAGTTCAAAGCTGCTTTAGTTTCTGACCTCATTAGAGTGTGTAGTGTCAGCGTTGATCCTAAGACATGCTCTTATTTCTAATTAGTTCATCGACTTATTTTACTACGTAACAAACCAGATATAATTTCTGGTATTTAAAACCTTTGGAATATGATTTACTGTGGAAATTAACATCCAGATTGCCTGTGGATTTTATCTAGAAAGATTTTTGCCATTTTTTTTGTTGTTTGTTTTGTCTCTTTGGGAAAGGTTTTCACCGTGTATCACTTTAGCCTCTAGAGTGCCACCTCTCCATCTTTCCACTTTTATTTTATGCTTTATTTTTATGTTTTTTGTTTATTTTATTTTGTGCATGTACATGGCAGGTTCCATGGCATATTTGTGGAGGTTAAAGCATGACTTAAAGGAGTTTATTCTCTCCTCCCACCATGTGGGTCCTGGAGATCAAACTCAGACCAACAGGGTGGGTGGCACGTGCCTTTACCCACTGAGACATCCCCTGAATCTCCCCTTGCACTTTTAAAGTAGGGAAATAACGCAGACAAATAAGAGAGCTGGAATTTTTGTGAATGTTAAAAGGTCTTTTTATTTTATTTTTTCTGACTGTAGGAATTTATAGAATATGTCAGAATTTGCCTGCTACACAGGTTTTTGAGCTTTGGGCCCAGCTGCATCTCCCTCTTTCTCTCTGACCACTCTGGTTTTTCTGGATTGTGTCTGTAACATTGTAGTCTACAGAAATAATCAAATCATCTAAGGGATTCATTTGAGGAAATCTGACATTATCAGTACCAAAGTTCACTTCAGTGAATAAGCAGTCCATAGTGGACTACCAACCACAGGAAATGCATTACTCAAGGAAAAGAAGTGAAATTTGCACCCTCACTTCCCTAAAGAGGCTGGATTGCTTTCCCAGACCATATGGTGAAGGTAAAGAACATTAAAGAGTGTCAGCTCTTACCTCTCTGTGTAAAATATCTACTTCATGTATTTAAATATGGCATCCTGGTGATTTTTGGATATTTGCAAATATCAAAAACTACACAAAGTGCTTAGTATTTAATTTCTGTCCCTGACTATAGCAGAACGCTGCATATACACTAAGATATGCTCCAGGGAAACCTTGACAATAATTTCAGACCTTTAATAATCTAACCTCACTCACCTAGATGACTCCTATTTGTCTCAATCTTCTTGTCTCATTAAATTCTCTATGTAATTGATTACCTGGATAAGTTTTATGTAATGGTAGACAATAATCATTTTTCTGATTTTTCCATGTTAATTGAATTAAGCCAGTTTCTACACATTATATAATGAATTTCATGTTTTGCAGGATATGCATATATGTTTTTTTCTATCATGTGTAAGTACTGTCTATTTTCTGAGGGTTTGAAGTTCATTCTTGCAGACACTCTTAATCTTTCCTAAATATGAATATATGAAGATAATCTCCTTTGTTATTCAAGTATGAATTTCCTGTCTTACAAAACACATTCATTTGGGAACGTCCCTATATTTTACCGGTGTTTACAAAAAGCAATAATTGGATTCACATCTCTCTCTCTGTGTCTGTGTGTGAGAGAGAGAGAGGGAGGAAGAGAGAGAGAGAGAGAGAGAGAGAGAGAGAGAGGAGAGAGAGAAGAGAGCTTATCAATTTCATTGTCTGGAATGCTTTCATTTGCTAATTCTTTTTTTTTTCATTCTCAACTCTTTTTAAAAATTCCTCCCAGCCTCCCATTTCCCTCCCCCTCCCCCCACTCCTCTCCCCCTCCCTCCACTCCTCTCCCCCTCCCTCTCCAGTCTGAAGAGCAGTCAGGGTTCCCTGCCCTGTGGAAAGTCCAAAGTCCTCCCCCCTCCCCCCACTCCTCTCCCCCTCCCCCCACTCCTCTCCTCCTCCCCTCACTCCTCTCCCCCTCCCTCCACTCCTCTCCCCCTCCTTCTCCAGTCTGAAGAGCAGTCAGGGTTCCCTGCCCTGTGGAAAGTCCAAAGTCCTCCCCCCTCCATCCTGGTCTAGGAAGGTGAACATCCAAACTGGCTAGGCTCCCACAAAGCCAGAACATGAAGTAGGATCAAAACCCAGTGCCATTGTCCTTGGCTTCTCAGCAGCCCTCATTGTCCGCCATCTTCAGAGAGTCCGGTTTTATCCCATGCTTTTTCAGTCACAGTCCAGCTGGCCTTGGTGAGCTCCCAATAGATCAGCCCCACTGTCTCAGTGGGTGGCTGCACCCCTTGTGGTCCTGACTTCTTTGCTCATGTTCTCCCTCCTTCTGCTCCTCATTGGGACATTGGGAGCTCAGTCCGGTGCTCCAGTGTGGGTCTCTGTCTCTATCTCCATCCATCGCCAGATGAAGGTTCTATGGTGATATGCAAGATATTCATCAGTATGGCTATAGGATAGGGTCGTTTGAGGTTCCCTATCCTCAGCTGCCCCAGGAACTAACTGGGGACATCGCCCTGGGCACCTGGGAGCCCCTCTAGGTCCAAGTCTCTTGCCAACCCAAAGATGGCTCCCTTAATTAAGATATGTGCTTCCCTGCTCCCCTATCCAACCTTCCTTTATCCCAATCATCCCGTTTCCCCAAGTTCCCCTCATCCTCCCCTTCTCACTTTTCTCTCCCCATCTCCCCTTACCCCCCTCCCACCCTACCCCCAAGATCCCAATCTTTTGCCCAGCATTCTTGTCTACATTTGCTAATTCTTTATTGTAAGTTCCTTATAATTTATTTAGCTTCTTTTGCAACGAGTTCTGGTTAAATTATTTTTGTTCTTTAAATTAAAGACACCTGTGGTCACAGTTCTTCATGCAGTCACAACCACTGTAAGTTCATATTGCTAGGATGTCCAGTAAATATTATTTCACTGCCAGTGCTCATTACGCCTTTTATAATCATTGTACCACATCTCCAGCAATGATCCTGAGATTGGGGGTGGGGTGTGATATAAATGTCTCGTTAAATGCTAGGCTTTAAAATCTCAAAATTGAAACAATTTTTCTCCCCAGGGTAGCATGTATAGTACCATCCAGCATTATGAAATATAGCCAACAGGAAGTAAGATTCTATATTGTTACCAGCTTGAGTTCTCCAGGTCCTATGTGACTCAAGCACACAGTAATTTCCACTGACAGGTGTTTGACACATATATGGAACCACATTGACCAACAATTAACACTGTTTTCTGTTTGTTTGTTTTTGAGACAGGTTTTCTCTGTGTAACAGTCCTAGCTGTCCTGGAGCTAGCTCTTGTAGACCAGTCTGGCCTCAAACTCACTGAGAGCCACCTGCCTCTGCCTCACAGGTGCTGGGAATAAAGGCGTGTACCACCACCACATGGCAACACTGTCCTTTTTATTTATTTTACTTATCTCCCAGCTATGATATCTGGAGGAAGCTTTGCTTATCCTCCCCCATTATAGTAGCATCATTTAAACTTTTTTAATTTATGATATATGCATTTTAGGAAGATTCTTAATAACGGGTTTCTATATGGGTTTTTCAAAGATCTTTTTTTATTATATATTTTTATTATTTAAAGCAATTTTAAATTTAAATATCTCCAAAGTTCGTTAATGTTAGTTATGCCTTCCCATTACCCCTCCTGTATCCGGCTTTCCAGCTCACACCTCATTTAACACTTCTGTTCTGTTACTCAGATTCCTCGTTCTTACCACTTGCATCCTATTACACTGCCTTAAACTCGTTTATGGTACTTTCACTGTTTTATGACTTGTAATGGTACTCCAGTTTAAGCACACTAATCTAAATATTCAGTGTCCACATATGAGAGAGAACACGTGGCATTTTTCTTTTTGGTTGTTGGACACCTCATTCAGAATGATTATTTCCAGGTCCATTCATCTACCTACAAATTTCATACATTTTTATTACATTTGGAGCTGAAAATAATATTAATAATAATTCATCATGTAAATATACCACATTTTCCTTATCCTTTTATCAGTCATGGACATTTAGTCTGTTTGCTTTTCCTGGCTACTGTGGCTAGAGCAGAAATGAACATGAGTGGTGGAGTACTTTTGTAGTAGAATATAGAAATTTGGGAATATGGCCAGAAATGGTATGGCTTGATCATACAATAGATCTATTTCCAGCTTTCTGAGGAACATCCACACTGATTTCCATCGTAGCTGCATGAGTCTACACTCCCACAAATAGTGAATAACCATTTCTTTTTTCCCCATATCTGTGCCAGCATATATTGTCATTTCATTTTTAATCGTTCCCCATATCTGTGCCAGCATATATTGTCTAACTGGTGTAAGAAAAATCTCAGAGCAGCTTTGAATTGCATTTCCCTGGTGGCCAAGAATAACATTTAAAAATAACATAAAAAGCAAAAAAGAGTTAATAACTCCTCTTTTTTGCTTTTTATGTTATTTTTAAATGTTATTCTTGGCCACCTAAAAGGGACTCCATTCTCAGAATCAATCCAGCTGACATTAAAGAATGCAAATTTATTCCTGCATTTGCTAATACTAAATTGCATGTTTGCGTGTGACAACCCTTTAGAATATAAGGTATTTCTTTCAATGGAAAAAAAAAAAGCAAAAAAGAAAAAAAGAAAATCAAATGTTTTAGCTCTCTGTTTAATTTCTCACCCAATTTTTAACTGAGTTGTGTTTTTGGTATTTAGGTTTTAGAGTTTTGCATATTTGTACTTGTTACGGTTCTTATTGCTGTGATAAAACACCTGGACCAAATATACCTTGGGAAGAAAGGGATTTATTTAAAGTCATCCTCCATCACTGAGGGATGTTGGGGAGTTGGAAGTCAGGAAGTGAAGTAGGGGCAATGGAGGAGCACTGCTCACTGGCTTGTTTTGCGTCACTTGCTCAGGCACAGGTTCAGATACTTTTACGCAGTCTGGAACAACTGCTCAGGTTTGCCACTACACACAAAGATCATGGCGCTCTCACATCAACATTAATCAAAAAAATCCATGGCTGGAAAGATTGCTAAGCAAGTATGAGCATTGGATGCTCTTCCAAAGGGCCTAGGTTCATGTCTCAGCAACCACAAGGCTGTTCACAATCATCTGTTTGTCCAGTCTCAGGAAATCCAATACCCTCTTCTGATCTCCACAGGCATTGCAAGAACATGGTTCATAGATATACATTCAGGAAAAATATCTATACACATATAGTGATGATGATGATGATGATGATGATGTTGATGATGATGAAATCTTTAAAAAAGACAATCTCTTACAGACTTACATAGAGACAATCTGGATGGTGACATTTTCTCATTTAAGACCACCTCTTTTTAGGTATGTCCAAGTTTATGTTAAATCGATGAAAACTAATCCAGACAGTGTTCTAGATAGTAAACATCTATGAGATATACATCTGGTATTATTTTTTCTTATTATGTAGGCTGCTTCCTCACTTGAATGGACGATGTTGTCCTTTGCTGTGCAGAACTTTCAAGTTTCAAGAAATGTCCTTTAGACAATTATTTGGCTTAGTAATTATTCTTCTGGAGTCCAGTTCAGGGAACCTTTTTCTGTACCAATAATTTCAGGTGTATTGTCTAACTTTTTCTGTAACAAACATAAGGTCCTCAGTCCATTTGGAATTAATTTTATTGCAGAGTGAGAGATAAGACTCTGATCTTATTCTTATATATGAAGTGATCCAGTAGGACCAATATCATTTGTTGATGATGTTTTCATGTCTCCAATGTGTATTTTTGGGCTTCTTTTCCAAAATTCAGGTGTGTGTTTACCATGTGTATGTACAGGCATGCTGTAGTATGCATGTGGAAATCAAAGGACAACTTATAAGTTGATTCAATTCTTACACCATGTGGAGTCTGGCAATGAAACTGTGGTAATCAGATTTAGCTGGCAGCACCCAATTCCTCACTGAGCCACTTCATTGGTCCTAGTTTTACATTTTAAAATTGATTTTTCACACGTATATGTTTGGAAGGCTTGCTTCTTCTTGCTTCTTTGTTCCACACAGGAATAAAATAAAAATACTGCGTGTTCACTTCATATAGAAACATGGTATTTCTTTATTATTTTTTCAATTTTATGAAAGCATATTTTAGAAAAAAACAGATAGACTACTGGTAGTAATGCATTTTTGTCTTTCTTTAATACAAATTAATATTTTTTGTTTACTTACATAATAATTAAGTTTATAATATCTATTACCTTGCCTTGGGGGTAGATAGCTCAAATATTTCTCCTTCTCCTAAATATCAGTAACAAGGAGGACAACCGCATTTGAAGAGACTTAAAGAATTCTATTTTGCTTCTTTAAACACATATGGATATAAATACCAGCTCTATAACACTATAGGATGGTATTCGTTACTGTGATCATTTATCATTTGGAGGTCTGTTATCACAGGAGAAATATTAATATATTCCAAAGAGTGGATGGATCATTTCTATGAACAACTGTCCAATCCAAAAGGAAACACATTGCAAACTTTTTTTTGGATTTGCAGTTACATAACATAAGGCCCATTTGAAGTAAGCTATAACTATACTAATTCCATATTCAATCTGGAGAGATGAGATGGGATGTGGACCAGATGGCAATGGAGATAATAACCTCTGATCAAAGACTGGAAATCCTAGAACGGACATAAATCTGGCTTTATAACCTACCTTACTATTGATGGAGTACCAGCAGGTTATTAACATTTGTGCATCGGGAAAAATAAATTAATATTTCCTTAAAACTTCCCTCAGGAAGTGGAACCTATTTACGAAACCAGCAGTTAACAAGTTCTAGATGCCCAGACTGTGTTTCAAATAAAATGAAGCTAACTGAGCTGCCCAGTGGATGTGATGGGTGCCATCATTACGTCCATTCCAACAAGGTTCTGTTCATTTGTGAGCTCATTGGTGCTAAATGTATTCTCCATAATTAAAATAGTCATCATCTAAATGTTAAGTTTAACTCAAAATTGTCAGTCGAAACCAGTTAACAACCAACAGAGGAAAAGTAAGATGCAAGTTCCAACAACTAGGGTGATTTTTCTTTCAAGAGAGAACAAATGAAATGATGGTACAAAGACTAGGCCATGTGAAACTAATGTCTTCCCTTAAAAACTTCTTACAACGATTAAGGAAGATGAAGTTTTTGCAAAAGTGGAATGCTAGACTTGGGCCTCTAAAACATTCTTCCCTATGAATAAATGAAGAAGTATTAGCAGCTTTCAGCGGAGGAGTGGTTCGTTAAAGGCACATTCCTAAGAGTTCATTCTCCTTTGCAAGGTAGATTTGAAAGGGATAAAACCCAAGCCGTTTAAGAGGAAAAAGTGTGACATGAATGAACTGCTCTCAACTGTGTTAGAAATACGAGGAATGAGAAATGACCTTTCAACCGGCAATTAATCATTCAGCTACGAAAATATAATTTCTACATGTTTATAGTTAGAAATAATTCTCTATGAGGTCGAAGTTTTCGCTAATAGTTCTGATGTGATACGTTAACAGTAAGTTAAGGGTAAGATTCTAAATCATCAACAGAGTGAAAATGTCCTCATGTATTGGAGTAAGCCAGAAAAACATCAGTTTTACTTATATATAGTTGCTTTATTAAGCAGTGGAGGTGAGAAATAGTGAGTTTCTGGATAGTATTTTAAACATACATATGATATTTAAAAACAAAATACACATTTTTGGAATCTTTAGTAGGTTGTACATGGCATTTCCGATGGCAATAAATGAAAATTAGAAAACATTCTTGCTTCTGGGTGTGCCAGTCATTGTGCTGAGGACAATCACACAAATTACCTTGTTTGATTCTCAAACTACCACCTGAGATATATTTTACTACTGTTCTCATTTTCCCAGTTTGGTAGAAAAGCTAGTCATACACATTATATATATTTATATACTAGGAAGTTTGTGTTCAATCAGAAACCAACTATCTGCCCCAAACCTGTGTGTTTTTCTCTTAACGTTGGAAGCTAAAAGAAGCAATGCATTCTTAAAAAATAATTAGGCAGCTTTTTCTTTTTTTTAAATAATACCACCTGAATTTCAATTTCCTCAGAGTTAATTATCCTTGAAGTAAAAATGAATAAATTTGACTGTGAGGGTCAAACTAATTTTTTTTGCTAGTTTTTTTCTTTTGCTGTCTTTTTCTGAACAATAAAAAAATGGTGTTGAAATCAACAACTTATTTGTTTCTTTTGTTGATTATTCTTGTGAAAAAAACATATAAATTATTTTAATAAGAATATTATTTTTGTTTTATATTATTATCATATAATCATGGCATTTCTCTTTTAAGGTTAAATAATAAAATCATAATTATAAAATAATGACTGAAATAAACATTTTTCTCTCCAAATTGCTTTTGGTCAAAGTTTTAGTACAGGAACAGAAAGAAATGCAAGCATATCGAAACTTAAAATGAGAAGCTGTATCTTTTAAACATTGACTCATTTGGTGTATGGTAACTGAGGTCTTCACTCATGCATAAGCCTAAATCCAGTCTCTCTTACCATGTGGGCCTGGGGAATCAATGTCCACTCATTAGACATGACAGAATGCTACTTTCCTTGGTGTGCCACCTGGCCAGCACCATGAAAATATTTTAATATGGCCACACTGTTAGTAACGTTATCACTAGTGGAAACTTCACTGGCGTTATACTCTAGTAACTTGTTTTTACTATGGGCATTTGCAATTGTTCAAATTAATATAATATAAAACATAAAGTACAATATCCTCTAACCTCACATTATGTTGTTTTCCCATGGATATTTATTTCAGAAGTAAGCAGAATAATTATTGTTATTCATCAAGGCTTACTAAAGCTAGGCTTTGTGCCACAGCCTTCATCTACATTAGCTCTTTGTTATTATTTAATTTTTGTCAGCTTTCCCTTAAACCTCTTTAACCACAATCTAGTTTTGAGACACAAACTTAATGACAGTTGTTAGTAGTGAAACATCCTAACGATATCTAACCATGAGTATATAGACTGATAAGGTTATCAAGAAAGAAAGTGGAGGTGCAGCCCATGCGAGATCCAGAGTTCCACCCCCAACAATGAAAACAATGAATGAAGTGTCTGTGCTCTCACAGCTCCAAGCAACGGGAGAAGACAAGGTGACTAAGTGTAATACGGGCTCCTGAGCAAAGAAGTGAAGCAATTTGGAATCATGCATGATTCACAAACAGGGCTATTTGGACTTTCTCCTTACACATTTAGAGTCTTACATTTCTTTCTCTAACTGCCCTAACCAAGGCTTCTTCTGATCTATAAATAAGAGTGGCTGTCCTTGTCTTTCTCCACATCTTGGAGGAAATGATTTCAGCTCTTTCCCATCCAGTTTGATGTTGACTATGATTTTATCTATAAACATTTCATTATGCTTATGGGTGATTCTTCGGTTACATAAATTGTTGAGTGATATTTTTCTTTTCTGTCCATAAAAGGGTATTTAATTTGATCACATGATTTCCCTGTGTCCGTTGAGATAACACATAACTTTAAAAAAGTCTTCATTCTGATAGAATGACGAAATGGGCAGTGTCTCATAGTTTGTACAGTAGTGTATAGAGAATAGATCAAAAGATTAAAATAAAACCTGAAACTGATTTAAAAGAAGACACAAAGGTAATATTCCTTAGGCAGTGAATGCAAATGTACAGGATTTCAAAAGAAGTTTTCTTCCATGCATATATTTAATGATTGCTTTTTCTCTATGCTGCAGTTTTGTACATAGAATAAATTTCTCATGTCAAATTTCTCTGCAATATGGAGTTTGTAGATATTCCCTTCAGGGGTTCGCAATAGAAAGAATCCCAAGGGCATTGTTTCCATGATCATTAATTTAGGAAAAGAATAATATGTGATATTTAAGCAATATATATATATATATATATATATATATATATATAT
>JABTXL010012544.1:7193630-7218226 GCA_025134845.1 Neodon shergylaensis | reverse complement strand
ATATATATATATATATATATATATATATATATATATTATATCCTCCTATGTTCCTTCCCCAGAGCCACCAATTACTGCTTAATTGAGACATTCCTTAAACCAAACACTGTTGGGCCTTCCACCTGGGCTGCCATGTAAAGGAAGCTTTACTGTAAAACATCCTATTTCCTGTGCATTACAAATGGATTTTAGTGTGCATAGATTTTCGTGTTTTGCTGTCTTTAATATTCCCTCAGATTATTTCGCTTCCAGGAACCTGAGTTTCTTAGTGTATGTGGGAAGACTGAACACGGAGGTTTTGTCTCTAGCCCATCAGTTTTCTTGTTCATCTCTATTGTATTTAACAATCTGTAAAACAGTGCTGTGACAAAGTACCACAATTTTTTTATTGTATTTCGAACCATTTGTTTAATGGAAAGAGGTCATGTACTTCATATTCCTGCCACTGCTCTTGGATCTCCACTCAGAACATCACATGATATTTAAGTCCATCCCAGGTAGCATTTCATGTTATTTGTCAGTTTGGGGCTATGTATCTCTCAAGACTGGGATACTTTGGCTCACAGTGACCACCCCATCTTAAAGGAACAATGGGATGGCCTGTGGAACTGCTGTACATCACCTCGGTATTTATCTCTAAGCCTCGTGATTCATCACCTAAAACTTTTCATGATGATTTGTTTTTCTGACCGCAGGATCACATTTGGTTTGTGTATCAAACACAGAAGGAGTGCTAAAAGCCTAAAGCCTCCTTGGCTTGTCTCACTACTTCCCTTGCCTATTGGCATCCTGTAACCATGTCTCATAAAAGCTGGGGCCTTAGAACCCATCGTTCAGAATCTACTTTAAGGTGAGAAAAAAAAAATAATCATACTCTATGAAGAATTTAATGATCATTTCCTAATTAAATCAAATGTCAATTATGCATTGGCATTTGTAATTGTCCTAACATTTAAGTAGACTGATAATTTATTATGTATTACAAATCGGAACTCAGTGTTCTCCCATGTCTGTTGTTTGAAATGTGTTTGAAACTTTTAAAATAAACTTATATATGGAATGTGAATACGGAAGGAACTTATAAATATATGGAAGTTCCTTCCATATCTCATTGTATCTCCTTAACTTATTTATTATTAGTGCTGTTTTAACTGGGTTGTACTTCATATTTTATTTTACTGATTACACCTCAAGTCACAGTTTAATGAAATCTTATTCCTAATTGATTAGTATTAAGAAATATAAACTTGATTAGAATCAGATTTTTTTTCATTTTCCTGAAAAAACTACTCAGAGTGTGTTTCACAGTCTGCATCTATCAAGAGGCAAGTAATAAAAATGTCTATTTCTTAGTTTTTTAGTACTGTTAGTAGCTGTGGATAGGGCTTTGATCCATTAGTTACTTAGAGATTGGAAAGTATTGATAATGAGACATAATGGTTCACTTTTCTTAACTTGAAATATTATAATAAAATAAATAGTCTTTTCTATATTATTAAGTTCTTTAAGGGTGGAGTTCATATATAATCAGCATAAATCATTAATTTACTTCCTTTGCTAACCACTTACTAAAAGTAATTTGTGCCCTAGTTCTCTCCAGAATGGCAGTAAATTAGGTTTCATAGCAAATGACTTTTGCCAGTTCTCCCTGTATATGAAATGCATTATACACTTTTTCTTATCGATGGCCCAGTTGCTTGATCATGTTTCACTTTCAAACTTCCACATAGTGAGCCATTTTTAGCATAATTCTGGTGTTATTTTAGATATCGCTCCCTTGATGTCTGGTATGTCAAGATGTCCTACGCTCACTTGGTACATATCCATGTCAGCTCTGGAATTATCCATTTCCAGAGACCCAGGGATTCGTTTAATGATAGTATTTGAAAGGGAAAGTTTGTCACTTAAGGTACGGTTTGCTTCTGGTTTTGATACTGATCTTATTTTTTATTTTAATTTTTAACTTGACAAGGCTAGGATGTTTTGCTTTGAGAAAAATAAAAAGCTAAACTCTGAAACGTAAAAGGTTTTGGTCTGCAGTATATATTTCAATAGATGAAGTCCCAAACAACTTCTAGAATTATTAGAAATACGTCATTTTTGATATTTGCTTTAAGGGGTTGCTACTTTATGTATTTTAGCATATTGTAAAATTATAAATTCAAATTCTGTTTTAAAATTCATGTATATATAAACAAATTTCTCATCCTCACTTTTTCCTATGGCCTTCTCTTCAATGAGGTTCAGTGTGGCTGGATTTATGTTGAGGTCTTTGATCCATTTGGACTTAAGTTTTGTGCATGGGGATAGATTTGAATCTATTTGCATTCTTCTACATGTTGACATCCAGTTATGCCAGCACCAGTTTTCGAAGATGCTTTCATTTTTCCATTGTATAATTTTAGCTTCTTTGTCAAGAATCAGGTATTCGTAGGTGTGTGGATTGATATCAGGGTCTTCAATTAGATTCCATTTATCCACTTGTCTGTAATTTGCATGTAAATGGATAGAACTAGAGAAACACATCCTGAGTGAGGTAACCCAGACCCGGATAGACAAACATGGTATGTACTTCACACATAAGTGAATATTAGATACAATGCAAAAGATAAGCAGCCTACAGTTCACAATCCCCAAAAAAGATAGGTAACAGGGAGAACCCTAAGAGAGACATACAAGGATCCACTGGAAAGAGGAAACAAGATCTTCTGAGAAAATTGTTAGTTCGGGGGGGGGGGGGGAGAGAAGGCAGAGAGGAAGAGGAGGGAAAGGGAGAAGGGGAGGGAGGAGGAGGAGAACATGAAGAAATGAGATGCTGAAGAAGGGGGAAGGACAATGAGCGAGAGAAAGGAAAGAGATATCTTGATTGAAGGAGCCACTAAGGGCTAGTGAGAAACACGACACTAGAGAAATTCCCCAGAATCCACAGGATGACCCCAGCAAATAAGCAATAGTGGAGAAGATGCCTACACTGGCCTTCGCCTGTAATCAGACTGATGATTACCTTAATAGTCATCATAGAACCTTCAACTGATGGAAGAAGATATAGAGATCTCCATTGAAGCACTTGGCTGAGCTACCTCAGACGAGTTCAAGAGAGGGGGCAGTGGTAATGTGAGCAAAGGGATCAAGACCATGATGGTGATAGCCACCGAAACTGCTGACCTGAGCTAGTGAGAGCTCACTGACTATGGGCTGATGGCAGGGGAACCTGCAAAGGTCCAAACTAGGGCCACTGAATGTGGGTGACATTTGTGAGGCTTGAACAGTCTGTGGGGCAATGAGCAATGGGATCAGAATTTATCCCTAGTGCTTGAACTGGCATCTATGAACACATTCTCTTTGGAGAGGGATACCTTGCTCAGCCTAGATACAGGGGCAATGTCCTTGGTCTTGCCTCAAAGTGAAGTGTCAGATTTTGTTGACTCTCCAAAGGGAAGCCTTAACCTTTCTGAGGAGTGGAACGGAGGGTGGGGTATGGAGAAGGATGGGGCAGGAGGAGGGGAGGGAATGGAAAAAGGGATGGCTATGTAAAATGAGAAAAGATTATATTAAAACATTCTCAAGAAAAAGATGAGAAGAGAGGAAAATATTTACCCTGTTATGGATTTTTTTTCAGGTTTCATCACTCTTAGTTTAATCTTGATGGTGTTCTGAATTCATGGTGCTATCTATAAATAGCTGAATGACTGCCTATCTCATTTGGCTCTAATTATCTGATTATATTGTTTAATATTTTTATTCAAAAAGGATAACTCAGAGGAGTGAGTATTTTATTATTATTATTGAAAATCTAGTGTTTTCTTATTACACTGCTTTTGCCTTTTTAGTAACCACATGACACAGAAATCATCTTTATTTTTTTTTTAAGGAAAGAATTGTAGTGTTAGATTCCATTTCGGCAACTAGGGAGATAACAGAGATTTGTATTGTTCTATCAGTACGTAAATTGCATGTGTGAATTTTCTGAAATATGCCTGAAAATTGTTTATTACAGTTTTAAAACAACATCGTTCTAATAGAGCTGAAAATTCTTCAAATGAAATTTTTCCTTTGGCATGAACTTTGCCCAAACTGTGTAAGGATAGTTTGGCTGCTATTTGACAAAACATCCTGGAAAGAGATACGTCTGCTTTCTATTCTGAAATACTTTCAGTACTCAAAGACTCTGGTATTTCAGTTTCACAAAGCAATCATATGAATGTGTTAGAATTAGATTCATCTTTATTGGGAACCAATTTACTACTTAATTCTTCCTGTGGAAATTGATTTGCTTAGGGTTTCTATTGCTATTGGACTTAACATTGGTAGGTGGCATTGAAAAAGACTCATTCTATGTGATTTCACTATATGTACACCAAGTTGTCCAAAGGATTGCCATCACAAGATACTCTCCTGCTTGGCTGCCTTGTGTCTCGTAGTTTTTATTCCAGGTGTTTGAGCTTTCCTGTTGTTTTAGAGTAGTTTAGCTGTTAGGATTTGATTACCTGTGGATTTTGAAATAAGCTTTAAAATTTATTTTGTTGATGCTTTGTTTCTTGCCTCTGCTCCCTTGTATTTTTCATTATGTTTTATATTTATGTGTTGGTTACTGGCCTCCATTTTTTGTTTGTTTTTAATACATATTGGGACAAGTATGTAAGGGCAATACTTTTCGTTAATAACTACATTGGCTTTATAGAATAGAATTTTGGATTTCTTTTTTCATTCTCTGTTTTATATGTTTTTTTTGTACCAAAAGTTATTACATGTTTTAAGCTCCAAATAAAAAAGCTATTTAGGATTATGTAGTTGTTGTGCCTTCAGGTATTGTTGCACTGTTTTTAACAATTATTTCTATGCTTTATCTGGATCTGTTCTGTGGTTGAGGTCTCTGTTGATGTTGCTTATATTATTATTATTAATGTGCACTAGGAAAGAATAGATGATGTCCACTATGGAGGTTTGGAGTTGGGAATATCTGTAAGAAATTTGACAATTTTATTCTTCTTTCTTTTACATCCTTACTCAGTATTTCTTTTGCTTTCACATCCTCATCCTTAAGACAGAGGAGGGGATGGTGAAGACTTACTCTATCACTGATGTATTTGCTTCTCCATGTGCCTTGGTGCTCTCTGTCTTGTAGAAGTTGCTGAATTTATATTGGGGACATAAAACAACACTGTTATCTTCTCTGAGAATTGTCGTATTGACAAAACTGATGCCATAATTATTTTTACCCACTTATGTCTCTGTCTCTCTCTCCCCGTGTGTGTGTGTTGTATGTGTATTGTGTAGATCAGAGGATAACCTTGGGTGTCAGTCTTAGGGACATCTCACTTCCTTTGAGATAGACTCTCTCCTTTGGCTCATGAATTATGCAAACATGGCTGGCCAGTGAGCCCCAGAGACCCTCCTGTCTCTAGTTCTCCAATGATACCACAGCTGGTACTACTGCTTGAGTTCCGGGGCTTCAACTTAGGTCCACACACAAGCAAAGCAAGTAGCTTACCGACTAAGACATCTACCCATTCAGAAGTATTAGTTTCTTTATAAAATATCATAATTGTCACACTTGATTTACTTATTTTTCTGATTTTCTTTTACTTCAAGCACATCATTTTCAATTGCCAGTGGCCATGTCAGAGAAACATCAGATGGCAACTGACTTCAGGGCATTGGCTCATCAGGAAACAAAACCCTGATGGGTGAATCTCAGCTAGGCAAGGCCCTGAGACCGCAGACCACAGGGAGTCTTTTGCTCTGCTCTGCCTTCACATGCTTCTTGCTACTATCCTTTTCTGGTATCTGTATGTTGTGAATGGGTGTAGGGAGATCCCCACTGCCTATAATACAGTGTGTTTTCCTCAGGGAAGCATCCTATTCTACTGTGCATTTTCACCTGTGCATTGTTGTGAAGATGATTTCCTCCCAAACTGTACTGTTCAGCTGAAGCAATGATTTTATATAATAACAGGATTTTGATGATTGAGGGTTTTTAATAAATATAGTATGGGATTATGATAGAGGTTAGTTTAGTGAAAAAATTAACATAGGTGAAGGTACGATAAAAGGTTACCCCTGCCTTTGATAAAGAGGATGGTAAAGAAGATAAAAAATAAAACAAGGAAGTGTCACACAGCTAGAATACATGAGTTTCTATTGAGGGACTGTATAGACTGTGGCTTAGGTTAATGATTAAGGAAAACAATTGAGTCCCAGTAGCCCAATTAGTTTAAATTTTCTAATCTTAATATTAGGAGGGGTGTTCACAGGTTTCGGGGTGCATCATAGCCAAAAAAAAAGCTTTGAAAATGATTTAAAGTTAGGCTAAGATATTTTTGTTAAATAGCTTTGAGCTGAAAGCCTCAAGAAGACAATCTAAGGTTTTAGAAAGGCACATGCTTGAGTGAGGAAGTCTTCAAGGTCAGAGAACAAGAACAAAGTAACACAAATATCATTAGCTGACATGTCTTTCTTGCTACGATTGGTTGATGACCAAAGGCGCTGATTAATTCCTTATACCCATTTCTACCCTCAGTCTTCTGATATAAAAAACTACTGATGAATGGGCATGCACACTAAAGATTTAAAGAAGAGCTGACTGATTCTTTTTCAGGTGCAGAAGTTTAGGCTTGTGATTCCTTTAAGATTTGGTATAAGATTGCCCTTCAAGATAAGTAATAAAATGATTGGTTCTTTCTTTGTAACCACAAAACACAGCCTGCAGGTAAAAGAACTAGCTGAGAAATATATCTGGCTTGCCTACATGGTTAATCTATTACAAGTTGCTTGGGTATGAATGTATATGGGTTCTTGGGGATAATTTGTTTTCACCTGTAATACGTAAATGTTTAATCATGTAAGGGATATGGAAAACATGCTTTTTTTCTACTTCTATTCATTGTAAACATTCACTTGAAAAACAGAATGTAACCATATTGTAATTTCTATATTGCCTGAAAAATTTTGTTGGGATATTTAAGCTGTAAAGGAAAAATAAAGACAGAATAGGGAATAACAAATATAGAGTTAAAAGGAAAACATAAAAAATGTGGGAATTAGGAGGAAAATATCATGTTAGTTAGAAGGAAAGTGTCAAGAGAGACAGAAAGGACATTTCTGGAGATGGATAAGAATAAAGAACACAGAAGAAATAAACCATCAAGAGCGTATGTTTGTCTTTTCCCTTAACCCACTCAGATAAAACCTTCACAGAATGCTGACTCTGTGGGTTCACTCTGGGGCCCCATGCTGCTGGAGGCTGGTCTCCCAGGCAACAAAATTCAACGTTTGTATTTTGAGTCACTCTTCCAGTTGTACTTAAATTGAGTATAACAGTATAATAGTGTTCCGTTTTGCTTTTATAATCAAGCAACCTGAACTCATCCTTTTAAAAAATTTTCTTTTATTTATATAGCCAAATATTTGTCTTGGAATCCGGCATCCATTCGCTTTGCTGAAATTGTGAGGTGTTGTGTTACAAGATAGTTCATAGGATCTTAAAACTGGGAATTCCTCTTCCTTGAACTCTTGAGTGCTACGATTATAAATTTGTGATACCACATGTAGCTGAATGTCAGTTTTTACACACAGATACACCAAAAGAGGAAGAAATAATAGCCCATATGTGGATGCATATATATTTCCATAAACCCACACATATATATAAAACTTTTAAAATGTTTATTGCTCTATAATCTATTTTATACAATATCCTTTTTATTAAATATTACTGCTGTTTTTTCTTAAAGGAAACATAATTAAAATCAAGATAGTCATACAATTCACTCCCTGCTGTCTTTCATTCTAACAGGTGTTTTGTTTATTGTCTGTAATTCTCTACTATCAGTATCATTGAATGTAGTTTGCAGCTCCCTCCATCCTTCTTTTTCCCAGAACTAGAAAGTATAAATACTCTCTTATTTTACACGTTTACTCATGAAGCACATTTTCCCTTTGCTTTACTCACTGTGCTCCAATGTGGACAGTTACACTGTATCTCCATATCAGAGCATTTTCCCATTATGTCAAGCTCTACGACTCAGCATTAAAGGGTATTATCAATTTCTTTGCTAACTCTGTATTAATATGTCACATGAGTTCTTACATCACTTGTTCCCCAACCGTTTTGATTCATGAAGCTCATTCCTTATTATGTGATCATTGGTACATATTCTCAGTGGTTTGACTTGACCTGATTTAAAAGTCTTTACATGGTGGTAACTCATTGTTTAATTTACTGACTAGTCACTATTTTATGGCATAAAGTCAAATGCCTAATAACAATTTGGTTTTCTATCTATTCCATGACTATTTATTTTCATGAAAAAAAAATACTAAAATCTGCATTTCGATTCAGATATTTTGGCTAGAAAACAAATGTGTTTGGGCAGTTTCTCAGTTGATGCAGCCTGTGGCATACTCTGAATATATGGCTTTAGAGATTCTTCTCCCTACTTTAATTTGAACTGGAATTGATTATTTTAAAATTGTGTGACTCTATTGTTGTGGGCAGGTGAGAAAGCCCAAAGGGATTATGTGAAGAAGTCAGGAAGTACAGAGTGAATGTGTGTTATTGATATGGCATAACCATGTCAAGGACAAGTACTTCAGACCCATAGGAAATTGATAAAACCTTCACAGTCAAAGAGTCAGACTCAGGAGGCCAAAGCCTTTCTTCTGTCCAAGGACAAGTGTTTGTGAATGACTGACCAGTATATACAGAACCTAGAAACTGGAACCTGCTCCTTCTAGACGTTTACAGCCTGAGAAGGCTCAGTTAGCAAGACCTTCTCCTGAGAATAGATAACCTCTCCTCTCTGTGCTGTACATAACAGACTCTCAAGGGCTCAGGCTTTGTTGCAGTAGTTGGTGCCACTTAGGTGAGCATTTCTTAATTTCCATGTGTTTGTAGGCTTTCTGGAATTAGTGTTACTGTTGAATTCTAATTTTAAGCAATGGTGATTAGATAAGATATATGGGGTTATTCCAATGTGTTTGTATCTTTTGAGGTTTATTTTGTTATCTAGTATGTGGTCAATTTTTAAGAAGGTTTCATGAGGTGCGGAGAAGGTTTATTCTTTTATGTTTGGATGGAATGTTCTGTAGATGTCTATTAACTCCATTTGAGTCATAAAATCTGTTAGTTCATTTATTTCTTGGTTAATCTTTTTGTCCAGTGGTGACAGTGGAGTGTTGAAGTTTCCCACTATTAGTGTGTGAGGTATAATGTATGATTTAAGCTTTAGTAATTTTTCCTTTAAATATGAGGGTCCCCTTGTATTTGGGGCATATATGTTCACTATTGAGATTTCCTTTTGATGGATTTTTCCTGTGACTAATATGAAATGTCCTTCTTTGTTTCTTTTGATTGATTTTAGTTTGAAGTCTATTTTGTTAGATATTAGAATAGCCACACCAGCTTGTTTCGTAGGTCTATTTGATTGGAAAATTTTTTTCCAACCTCTTACTCTGAGACCATATTTGTCTTTGAGATTGAGGCGTCTTTCTTGTATGCAACAGAAGGATAGATTCTGTTTTTGTATCCAATCTGTTAGCCTGTGTCTTTTTGTAGGTGAGTTGAGTCCATTTATATTAAGAGATATTAATGACTGGTGATTGCTATTTCCTGTTAATTTAGTTTTCATTGTTGGTGATGTTAATTTGTGCGTTTTCCCCTTCTTTGGAATTGGCTGCTGTGAGATCATCTATTGTCTGTGTTTTTGCGCATGTAGCCAACTTCTTGGGTTGGGCTTTTCCTTCTAGTACTTTGTATGGGGCTGGGTTTGTGACTAGGTATTGGTTAAATCTGGTTCTGTCATAGAACATCTTGTTTTGTCCTTCCATGGTGATTGAAAATTTGCTGGGTATAGTAGTCTGGGCTGGCATCCGTGGTCTCTTAATGTATGCATAATGCTTGACCAGGACCTTCTGGCTTTTGTTGTTTCCATTGAGAAGTCAGGTGTAATTCTGATAGGTTTGCCTTTATATGTTACTTCGCCTCTTTCATTTGCAGCTCTTAATATTCTTTCTTTATTCTGTATTGTAGTGTTTTGATTATTATATGGTGGGGGGACATTTGTTTGGATCTGGTCTATTTGGTGTTCTGCAAGCTTCTTGTATCTTCATAGGCATATCTTTCTTTAGGTTAGGAAAGTTTTTTTCTATGACTTTGTTAAATATATTTTCTGTGTTTTTGAGAACTTTTTCTTCTTTTATACCTATTATTCTTAGGTTTGATCTTTTCATTGTGTCCCATATTTCCTGGATATTTTGTGTTAATCTTTTGTTAGATTTAATGTTTTCTTTGACTGATGAGTCTATCTCCTCTATTGTATCTTTAGCGCTAGAGATTCTCTATTCATACTTGTATTCTGCTGTTTATGCTTGCATTTGTGGTTCCTAATAGTTTTCTCATGATTTCTGTTTCTATAATTTTCTCAGCTTGTGTTTTATTTATTGTCTCAATTTCAGTTTTCAAGTCTTGAATAGTTTCATATGTTTGATTGCTTTTTCTTGGTACGCTTTAAGAAATTTGTTGATTCTTATGTTTGTCTTTTTCTGCATTTCTTTGAGTGAATTTTTCATTTCTTCTTTAAGGGTCTCAAATATTCTCATAAAGTTAAATTTTAGGTTATTTTATTCTGCTTCATCAATATGTGGTTATTAAAGCCTTACTGTTGTAAGGTCACCATTTTTACTGGTGTTGTGTTACTCTTTGTGTTCTTACCTTTTTAACCCATCTTTTCCTCTGATAGGTGTAGTTGGGGTTGTCTGTGACTCTGGTGATTAGTCTTCCAGGTGTCAGTGGATCCAAGGCCCTGATGGTTGCTTCTTGTGGTGCAGTTTGGGCCACAGTTTGAGTCACCCCGTTGGTCACTCCATGTTCTTGGAGGTCGCTCAGCACTTCTGGGGTTTGCTCTGCAATACCAGGGGTCATTCAGGCCTGCACCCACAGAGATTGCTTGCTTGGGGTTCTTTCTGCTGAGGTCCTGGTTCAGGCTTACTCCCTCCCTCAGCAATTGTTCCCTTGTACTTGCTCCTTTGGAGTTTGCTGTCTTAGGCCTGTTCCTGCCTAGGTCAAATATATAGTTTTCCCAGATATAGTTTTATGTCTTATTATTCTTTTTATTAAAAATAACTGTCAATTTGAGTTTTCTCTTTTGGTGGTAAATTAGTTTCATTGAAATTTTAGAAGAAATGAGGAGTTATAGAGGTTATTTTAAACCTCTTACTTGGTGGTATTTTAAAAGTAGATTGCATTGTACCTCTCTGAAATCTTCTAGACTAATTTTTCTTATTCACTTTTAATTGTACTTTCTCATCTCTGAGATCCTGTTGTCACTGCTCTGTGAAACTTGGTTACTTTTTATTTTATTCTTTGCAGTTTCTCCTCAGTAAAAGATTCTGTCCTGAGAGAGAATTTCAACTCATTATCTATGAATACCCAGGTCTTCCAAAGTATGAGTCTTCACTTTCAAATAGTTTTATATTTTAAAAGGGTTTTTGAAGTTAGGTGAAGTTGTCTATTCTTTATATGTAAATGAAAACCCTATTCTTGATTAATATCATTGATTAATCAAGTGGAATTTAAATTTTGTTTCAATTTTGAAAATACAAATATGTAAAAATTCATTGTATTAATTCTTTCTGTTGCTATGATAAATTACCATGACCAAGGCTATTTACAGAAGAAAACCTTTATTTTAACTTATGGTTATAGGAAGTTAGAGTCCATAATAGCATTGAAGGCAAACATGACATCTGGAGTAGGATGCTGGGCAGTCTCCTCTTGATCTGCAAGCACAGAGCAGGTGATGAAGCAGAGACAGAAAGATGTAGACACAGAGACAGAGAGAGATTATTGGATATTGGTACTAGGTTTTCAAACTTTACTCCAGGAAAGTATTTCCCCAGCAAGCCCACACTTCTTAAACTTTCCTAAATAGTAAGTACCACCCACTGGAAACCAAGTGGTAAAATGTCAGAGTCTATTCAAATCACTACAGGTATGTGGTTTAGAAACTTTTAATTAAATATTTCTATTACTTCTCTAAATCAGTGTCAGTTACCTGTCAAAATTAGCTCATTTCTTATTAACACCAACAAAATGACATAATTAATATTTAATACACCTTGCCATCCACAGACATTTAAAAGTTCCCTTTGAAATTTAAATTCCTTGCTTTCATTGAATGACTAAAAGCTTTCAATTTGGTGTCTTCTCTTTTGTGAACAATAACCCTGACTCTATAGCAGTATAGTCTGTATATCCTACATTTTTTCCCATGCCTGTGGTATTTGAATGATATTTTGTGTTTTATGGAATTTAGTGTATTCCAGTGCAGAATGTTGTCATGGCTAGTCATAGAACTGAAAAGTGAAAAGATAGGCAAGATCAAAGAGAAACTCTTGAATGGAATTTAAAGGACACAAGAGGATTTTGAAAACTGCAGATTGTGCTGCATACCCTCATAGAACTTAAGCAAATATATTGTCAATTGTTTTCTCTTAGATTTCTCACAGGGACTCTGCTGCTGCCCCAAGAGTGAAAAGGTAGCCACACGGATGTAAACAAAATTGAATGCATCCGAATCTGCCTTTGATGCTTGAAGTGCACCCTAGAAAAGGCTCACAAGTATGAATAAGAGTTGTTGATTTTGGACTGTTGTGGTGTGAAAGCTGTTTGAAGTAGATCAGCCTGAACAAATTGCAGTATATAAACTGTGAAAAAAAATCTAACTTCAGAAAGTTTCAGAGGTTTTTAAGTTATGCATTTCATTTTGTAATTTTACACAAGAAAACAAGGTTTTATGGAAGAAAATATTTATTGTAAAAAGTAAACTTCAGTGAAAGAAACTCAATCTTTTTCCTCTTTTCAATACTTCTGACTTTTACCATTGGTATAACCCTTTATTGAATTATTGCGTGCATACTTCAGGGTTCAGCTGCCATCCGTTTATAGCATGAATTTTCTTCAAACATACTGCAGAGCAGGAGCTGGTGTCCAAAGATAGATTTTACTAGCACCTCCACAGCTTCCATCTGTTTCCTTTGATTCTTTATCTTCCAGTCTCAAGGTAACTCTTTCCTCGATTCTAATGACAAGGACAAGTGGTGTCTGCTCTATCCTTTGTGAGACTATAAATACTTAATCATTCATAACTCACATCTGCCCATCGATGTGTTTGCCATCTCTACCACATCATTGCATGTTGTTTATCATTGCCACTCTTTTTGCTGTACATTATTGGCACAGATATTTCAGAATATATGTATTCATTCCAGTGTTTCCTGGCATTTTTAATAGTGGAGTTTCCACTCTGAACCTACTCTATAAAACAAGGAAGACATAAACACTTTATTAACTGTACTTTATTGAATCTATCTACTTGGTGTACACCTAAAAGTTCAATAGATATGTATTGTATGCCTGTAGACACACATTTTTTTCAGTTGTTGATCTAGGCTTTCATTTACACAAACAGTGTGAGTGTTCTTGTGTAACATGAGGGCTGGCTTGTTGGGGTTTATGTCCTGCCCAGTTCCCATAGCCAGTAAGCCCCGAAGAAAATCACAGAGGTCTCCATAAGTTATAAACTGATTAGCCCATTAGCTCAGGCCTCTTATTAAGTCTTGTAACTTATATTAATTATTCTATCCAGTGAGATGGCACCTCTCCAAGTCCTTCAAATGTATCATCAGTCCACACATCACATCGCTAGAGAAGAATACCGAAAATTAGATTGGAAAAGATTAAAGTCCGATTTGAAGATTTGAATATGTTTGCTATCTCGGCTTTAAATTCACCAGGTATTACCTGTTGAAAATTCCAGAAACTACTTCAATTTCATAAAGTTAAACACACTGTTGTCTTCTATTAGAATCTAAAGAAAGCTGAAAGCAGCTGTAAAATGTTGGCATCACAGTGCGAAATCAACCACCAAAATGACAACATTACAAAATAAAGGCACTGGAAAGTTAATAGTGGTCTTCTGCGAGGGAGAATTGAAATATTTTTACTGTTGCCCATCCTGGATCCATGGTGTATCTAGTTTGCTTAATGTCTTTTCCAGTTATTGTATAAAATACCCAACAAAATCTACTTAAGGAAAGTTTATTTGGGCTTACACTGGCAGAGGCATTTACATGTCATGGTGGGTAAGACACAAAAGCGGGTTCAGAAGGCAGGGCATTATGAACAGGAGGATGGCTGGCGACACAGCAGCTAGATTTTTGGAAGAATGGAAAATGGGACTAGCCTACAAAGTCTCAATGCCTGCCCCAGTGACTCATTTCTCCTGGCAAGTCTCTAGCCACGAACGGTCACACATATTGGCCAAACAGTGCCACCAATTGGGGACCGAGTACTCATTGATTCCAGGAGTTCTGTGGGACATTTCAACTTTAAACCGCAATGTGTTTTAAATATCTTTTTGCATAAAAAAACATAAATTGGTTTAGTTCTTGCCATACTATTTTTATAAACACAGCTTCATTAAAATATAATTCACACTTACTAAAATTTTAATGTTTTAAAATAAGTTTTTTTTAGTTCTTCAGATTATGCAAAAAGCGCAAATGTCCAGTTTTAGAACCTATTTATCACCCTAACTAGAGAACCATACCAATAAGAAGTCTGTTCCCATTCTCTTACTCATAGATGGAAAAATCTTATAATTTACTTTTTAGTCTCTATAGATTTGCCTTCAATAATCACTTAATATAAATGAAAATATACAATACAAAGTCTCCATGCAATCTTAAGGCAATTTAATTTCCCACGTTTTCCCAGCGAGTACAGATGTCTCTGTAGCATTGTATCATCCCACAGTACAATTGTAGAAAGTGTGAAAAATCTGAATTTGGTATAATAATTTGTTAACCCTTTCCTTAGTATTGTTAGTACAGTTATTAATTTACTTACTTTTCTGGTGTTAGGGTATTGCTTTCTTCTGGGCTTTCTCCTGAGAGAATCAGCTACTGGGTGATAGAATAAATGGAATTTACTGTCTTTATGGCTATGTTTCTAACTCAACAAATGGCAGAGCTGAAATAAAAATGTACCTCTTAAGCTCATAATCTTGGCCCAGTAATTAATAAACATGAAAAAAAGAAATTTTGTTGAGGGTTTGAAAAGAGAATATTGCTAATAAACAACTGGTGAGTTATTTTGAAGAAATAAAATGTTGGCAATCAATGCATTATATGTTGCATTTCTTTTTCTTTCTTTTAAAATTAATATGAGTATTATATTTTCACCAATTCCACCCCTTCTGCCTCTACTTCTGTGCTTTCTTCTTTCAAGATTTCCTAAATAATTTGTAGAAATTCAACAGACATACAAATAATGGCACTAATGTGGTCGGCACAGCTTCGTGGGCCAAGAAACAATTAGGTCATCACAATAAGGTAATAAGGGCAGTGGACATACATGGTATCTGTCGAGTTTCCCTGTGAAGGGTAGTCACGGTGCTGTGGTGGTAACTACAGCCATTATGTGGTACTGCAGATCTCTAGATATCACTCATCTGACATCGCTGAGCAACTTTCTCTTCCCAATGCTAACCATCAGCCACTACTGCTATAGCCTCTGCTTCTTAGAACTTGACTTTTATATGCGCCTATTAAGTAGAATCACTTGGCTTTTGAATGTAATACACATAAAAATGTCCTCCATGTTTATTACAAGTTGCAAGCCTTCTCTATTTTTCATGAATCAATTACATTTCATTGTATGAGTATGCTATATTTCCATCTTTATTCCTATAACCATTGTCATAGGCTGTTTTCATTTCAGGTTTTTGAAAATAATATTTCAATAAAGATGAGAATACATCTTTGCCACACGGGATTTTTAACTCATTAGGGCATATATCTAGACTAGAGTTGCTAGATAATGCACTAGACCTATTTTAAGCTTTTGAGAAACCTAGATGCTGCTTTCCATTATGACTCGATTGGTATCTGTTTAAATTGTTGTCAATGATGTTGTAAGACACACTCTTTCTCATATTCACACCAATGCTTCGATATGTTGTTTATTTGCTTGTTTTTGATATTGATTATGGCTATACTAAAATGTTTTAAATGATATTTCATCACAGTTTTGATGCATACTCCTTGATAATTAGAACATTTGGTATCATTTTACATATGTTTTGGCCATATGTTCAAGATTAATGCTTATTTTTAATTGATTTATTTTTCTATTGAGCCAATGTTTTTTTTTAAGAAATAGACTAGACCAATTATGAAATTTAGAAATCACAAGTAGCTTGTACCTCTAGAGAGAATAATAAATTTAAGGTATAACACCAACTTCAAAATATGTTAAACTTTTAGTGGCTAAAATATCAATGTATGAATACAAAGAATAAAAAAATAGTTTACAGCTATAGGTGAGAACATTATCACCTACAGTGGCCAACCACTCTAAATATAAGTATGTGTGCATATATTTGAATATATATATATATATACAAATATATATGCAAATACTATATATGGGTTTTAAGTAAGGTAAATGAAAACTTTCCTATCGTATATCTTTGCTGGAATATATCCAATTATTTTCTTAATTATAGCCTGACTGTAGCAAGATAGAAACTTAAAGTAGTTGTAATTTGTGTTTCCCCCACCGTCAAGGATGCTGAAGACATTTTTAGGTTTTCTTAGTTTTATTTCTTCTTTTGAGGACTCTCTGTCCTGCTATGTAGCCTATTTTAAAAATTGCTTTATTTATTTTCTTGTTTCTTATTTTCTCAGTGCCAGGCATGTGAAACTTGTCTTTTAGTTGTTATCAAGGGAGTTCGACACACTCCCCAAACAATGTAGGCGATTGTAATTGCATTCTGTTGCTTGCCAGAATCTGAAGGTAAGATCCTATTGCTGTAGACTTAGACACAAAACCATTTTCCAAAATCAATACACTTACTAACTATATTCTAAATATTAATTCTTAAACACACAGGTAAATATAACTCACACACAGCATCAGAGCAGCTTCTTTTTGCAGAAGACAAAGGCTACTACAAAACACACAACAGGTGAAAAATGCAGACAGTTAGTGACCCTGGGCTGCACAGCCACAACAGGTACTGTAGTACAATTCCTGCAACAAAGCTCAAGGAACATTGTTAAAGAAAGGGAAGAAGCCGGGAGATGGTGGCGCACGCCTTTAATCCCAGCACTCAGGAGGCAGAGATAGGCGGATCTCTGTGAGTTCGAGACCGGCCTGATCTACAGAGCTAGTTCCAGGACAGGCTCCAAAGCCACAGAGAAACCCTGTCTCAAAAAAGAAAAAAAGGGGGGGGGGAGAAAGATTCAAACAACCAGAGTACCAAACCATCTGATGCTGATAGTATCTTTTAAGGATGAAATCTCAGCAATATGGTTAGCTACCCAGGATGCACAATAACAATACCAGTTGACTTCACCCTACTTCTAGGTGAAGAGCTATAGGCACCCAACAGTTGCTGAAAGAATAACAAGACTAAAGTTATATATAAAAGATCAGCTTTCCAGTTTTCCCCAGGGATAACCTCTAATAGGTTACCCAGTTCCAATAGTTCCTAAACACATGTGCATACAAGCAACAATTCATGGACTTGATAAACATATGTTTGCATGTGTGTGCATGTGTGTCTAAAACAACAATAATTTTGGGGAAAAAGTCAGAATTAGAAAGGTAGTGTAAGGGTCACCGGAATAGTTGTAATAGAGAGAAAGGGGAGGAGAAATGTTGTAAAAATTGCATTTATGTATTCTTGCCAAATATAATTTATAAAAAAATCAGATAAGAATAAAAATGTATGGCTCCATGGAACAGATCAGAGAATGAAGAAATACATCCATGCAAAAAAATAAACAAAATGTTATTGACAAATATTTTAAGAATACTAAGTATGAAAAATAAAGTCACTCCAGCAAAAGTTTGTAGGAAGAACATACATCCACATGTGAAAGAAAGAAGTCAGAACTCATTCATGAAAACACCAACTTCAAATAAATTGAAGACTTACACATCAGCAACAAAACTAAGAAAATATCAGAATAAAGCTGTGTTTTGAAGAGTATAAATTATTTGAACCAGTATAGAACTTGGACTCAGTATGGAATTTTCTAAAAAAAATAAATTTCTCTTATGACCTACTTATCACTCCTGGATATTTTCCCAAAGGATTCTAAATTGGTGTACCACAGAAGTTCTTACACATTAATGTTTATTCCAACCTTACTCACACTGGTTAAGTAACCAGTTTAGTCCAAGGATCTCTTCAGCGAATGAGTATATGTAGAAAATGCAGTTCTTGTAAAATGGAATTTTGTCTTAGAGGTAACAATAGCTCTCTAATTGGACAAATGCCTGCATAGCAGTACAGCTCTGGCTGGTACAGTAAACTTAGCCAACTACCTGTGACTGGAGAAGACATAGGCCTGAGAGCAGAATGTTCTACTTCCACTTTCCTAAACCAATATAATTTCTAACTATAATCCAAATACTCATCCTTATACTTATGTAAGGGAATAGCTCTCAACCCTCATCAATGAAGAGTCTTCTTGCAACAGATTTAGACAACTACCAATATCCACAGCTGTTCAAACTGAAGAGAATAAGTGACTATGGGGGGGGGGCTCAACCACAATTGATATGCAGATTAAATGCAACACCGACACCAAATTTTGGGAAAAATCACAAAAATGGGGTCATAAAGATTGTAAGAGCCAGAAAGGCAGCACAGCTGCTGTGAAATGGGGTCTTCTATAAATGGCAAGCAAGTTCTACCCAATAAACTATAAACAATATAGTCTCCTGGACAAGATTCACATAATAACTTTAGTTTACATGCCAATGTTGACAGGAGAAATTCGTCATATACCCACCCCTAGATGAAGAGCCTGTCGAGAGAGGGAGAGGGAGACTCAGTCTCCTATAGGGATGAACTCTGACATAATTTGTCCAGTCCCAAGTAGTAAGCTGTGAACACATGTATGTATGAATAAATTTAAATGACTTAGTATGTTTGCACATATATATGTGAATATATTCATATAATAATAATTATTAAATAAAAGATCTTAAATTTGGAAGGAGGCCTAGTAGGAGGTAAAGGGGAGAAAGGGAGAGTTGAGAATGATGTAAGTCTGGTGCTCATGTATGATGTTCTCCATAAAATTTTATCAATTTTAAAAGTAAAGAATAAAAAAATATTAGATGATGAATATTACCATTAAAAGCATAAAAACAGGGACTGGAAAAAAACACAGCTGTTAAGAAGACTGGCCACTCTCTCAGAGGACCTGGGTTCTGTTCACCACTCACATGGTAGCTAACAATACAGAATTTGGATCTCAGAAGTTCCACCACCTCTTCTGTTGCTACACAGATATGCATGTTAAGAAATGATACACATAGAATAAAAATAAATGAACATTTACAAAAACTAGGGAAAAGCTCTTGACAGTGAATTTTTATAATAATTTTTAAATGGGACAGTAACAGCTTGGGAATAAAGGTAAAATCAGTAAGAGTGTAATAACTACTTATCTCATTTTTTGTGTTCAAATACCAGACAAAAACAACATAAATGAGGAAGGTTTGTTTTGGTTTGTGGTTTACAGGGTTGCAGTTATTATAAAAGTAAAGGTGAAGGCTCTGGTCACATTACTTTTGTATTCAGGTATCTGAGAAATAAATGAGGATGCTCTACTTGCTGCTGCTTTTTATTCAGTCTGTGATTCCAGCCAGTGGAATGTTGCCAAATCCACAACATGTCTAACCTCATCAAATAATTGGTCTAGAAACACCCTCAGCAGAATGTCTGGAGATGTGTTTCCATGATGATTCTAAGTCCCACCAAATTGGCATTCAGCATTAAACATCACAAGCCCAACCACTGTCAACCTCATATACAAACATGTGACTTTTTTTCATAATCACGCACCCATTGTCTTTTAAAGCCCAAGTCAATTTCATAATGCAAAATGAATTTAGTTCAACCTCAAAAGTTCCTGTTGTCTTTTACTTCCCCCAAACTGTTCAAAATTCCAGTTTTCCTAAAACCCGGGGCAATATCTTAACCGTAAATTCCCATAATATTAAAACCAAGTAAAATTGTTCATCTACCACAAATTGAACATTCCCTTTCCATAGATGACAACATGGATACCAAAGAGGAAAACACAAAAGCAAGACTGAAACCAACAGGACAAACACCAGATCAATCATAGACACACGTCCTGCATCTTGGATTCTTGAAGGATTTATTTGGCTCCAAAGGGCTTGGATAGCCCTACTCCTCCAGCTCTGCTGCCTGTAGATCCCACACTGTCTCTTCGGCCAGCTCTACTGGGTGTCTGAATTTTTACACAGTGACCATTCAATGGTATTGGCTCTCCAACACAATGGAGTCTCTATTGCAACTTAGACATCACCTCCACTGTTTCATGCCCTGCTCTCCTAGGGCCTCATGTAGGGACTCTAGATCACGGCACAGATGGACAGACCACAGACACTCTGCTTGCTTTGGGCCTCCATAATTCCCTTCAACCCTGCAGCATTTGTGCTTGTACAATTAATACTGGGTGGATGATGCTTCCAAGCTCTGTAACAAACTCAAGCTATTATTTGACTTTTTTTTAAACTTCAATTGTCTTACTCTCTGTTTTGTATGCTAGAGAACATGTTGTTTGTGACCTTGAAACTCCTTCAACAATGTTCCCATTCTAGACTCTTTCCTTACAAACGAATTTATATTTTCACAAGGTGGGAGTTTTAATGGGTGATACCTGGCCTCCAGGACACGCTCCTTACTCTCTTAATTTGGAGCATGAGGTTTTCATTTCAATGGTTCTGGTGCCTTTCTCAGAACCTGCTATGAGTACAACATTAAAAAACCCACTCTTCTCTTTCAAATTCATGTTTTATATATTTCCCCTCAAATTGTTGCTCTCTGATAGTTTAACCCAGAAAAAGAGCAGTAAGCAGTCACCACAGCAGAGCTATCCTGCTATCCTGTCTTGAGATTGCCACTGCCAAATTAGTCCATTTTTTAAAATTAATTTAACCTTGCTCAAGCTATGAAATCATGGGAAGAATGTAGCAAATCCTTTGCCAAAATGTAATATAAATGGATTGTAACTCATTTCCTGATAAAGTCCTTATTCCCTTCTGAAACTCCACAAGCCAGAACTCTACAGTCTGGGTCTTTTACAGTTTTCTATTTAGACATCCCACCAGGATGGCCTGACATTAAGCTATTTCCACCATTCTGAGATTTCTTTAGCCTGAAATCCCAAATGCAAACCAAAGGCCTAAGAACAAATTCTTTGTGTATGTACTCAGGAGTGGTACTGGAGAGTCACATGGTACCCGATTTTTTTTCTGAGGAACCTCCATAGTGATTGAGGGCTTTCCATTCCCATTGGTAGTATATGAGGATTGTCTTTTCTCCATGTCCTCTCCAGAAGTTCTGTTCTCTAGATAAACTTTATCTGACTGGCTTGAGATCAAATCCAACATTACACTTTTTGCTTTTATTTGTCAAGTAACTGGGGATATTGCACCTTTATTCATACATTTGTTGAACATTTTGCTTCATTTGATAGCTGCCTGTTCAATAGCTTTGTCCATTTGTTCATTGGCTTATAGGGGGAGGTTGATACTTCATTTTCTTCTAATTTTTTCCTATATTTCAGAAAAGAGTCACCTGTAGGGTGAAAACCAGACAAAACTTTTCTCTCAGCTGCAGGATGACTTCACTTTGTTAAATATCTCCTCTGCCATGAGGAAGGTTTGAAATTTCATGCAATCCCATTTGTCAAATCCTACTCCTATTTTCAAAGCTATTTCAAATACTATATATAGATATGTTTATTCTGTGTTCTTGTGGTGGCTTCAAATCTAATCTTAATTATCTGCAGGATGGGAATTGAAGAATCAGTGTAATTTTTTATGATTGGGTACACAGTCTCCTTAGTCCTGAGTTGTTGAACACAATTTGCTCTTCTTTCAGTGTTTGTTTTTGAACCTGTGCCAAAATCAGATGGCTGTAACTATGTGTACTTGTTTCTGGTCATTGACCCTCTTCATGGGTGTGCTGGCTTTGTTCTGGTGATGGACCATTTATTGCAGTGACTCTGCAGAATGATTTGAATCAGGAATTGCAATAGCTATAGCATTGCTGCTTTTGCTGACCTTCTCTATGTCTTAAACTTAACTATTTGAGGTTACCTAAGTTATATTATCAGTTTACTAACTGTCTGATTCTGTTGTATTAACTTTGCTCATTTTTTCTTCAGTAAGGTAGAACCAAAATTTATTCTTAAGGTTTCGTTAAAAATTAAAACAGTTGACTATATTAATGATTCTCATGGAAAGTAATCTTGACTGACAGTAGAAATTTGACATTTTTCCTTATATTATTTATTCTTAAAAATGAAAATAGCTAAAAAGGTCTGGTACGTAAAGTTAGCTATTCTCAAATAAGAGATCAACTTTCCTACACAGATCACTCACATAAAAGGATCATTGTGTTTGAACCTCAAAGGTAATTTTTATAAAACCTTGATTTTTAGTAACTTTATTTGGAAGAGAAAATGTTTCTCAGTAGCACTAAATAACTACTGAAAATCTGTATTTTGGTTTTTTAGATGACAATTTTCTATAACTAACCCTGTCCAATTAGAAGTCAAGTTTTAATATGATACCCCAAAGGGAGCAATGGTATCTGTTGGTAACAATCTTGAAAACCAAGGTAAAATATTTTGCATATGTAAATCTGTTTAAAAGGTCAGGACAATAGCAGGTGACTAATTCTCTTTTAGACACATTTGTTTGTTTGTTTGTTTTCCCTCCCTTCTCTCCTAGCAATTCCTTCCACCAACCTCCCTTTTCTGCCCACCCATTGATTCCTCTTCCTTTCTCTTCAGAAAAGGGCAGGCCTCCCATTTATATCGACAGAAGTGGCATATTAAGTTGTTGTAAGACTACGCACTTCCTCTCCTAATAAGGCTGCAAGACGAGGAAACCCAGTAGGAGGAAAAGTCCCCAAAAGCAGATAGCAGTCAGAGACAGACCCTGTTTTCACTGTTAGGAGCTCCACAAAAAGACCAAACTACACAGCTGTAACATATGTGCTGAAGGCCTAGGAAGGCCATGCAAGCTCTCTGGTTGGCGGTTCAGTCTCTGTGAGCCCTATGAGCCCATGTTAGATGATTCTGTGGGTTTTCTTGTTGTATCTTTGGCCCCTTTGGCTTGTACAATCCTTCCTCGCCTTCTTCTACAAGATTCACCCAGTTTGGCCTAATGTTTGGCTGTGGTTCTGCATCTGTTTCCATTAGTCGCTAGATGAAGCCTCTCTGATGACTACTGGACTATGCAATGATTTTTTTTTTTTCTTTTTGCCAGTTGTGTTTGGTTCTATCCTAGGTTTCTGGACTATCCATTCTCTGGGTCCTGACACTCCTCGCAGTGTCACGGGTGGACTCCCTCTCACGGTATGGGTCTCAAGTTAGATCACTCATTGATTGGCTACTCTCATAATTCCTATATCACCTTTATTTACCCCAGCATATCTTGTAGGCAGGGCAAATTGTATCTCAAAGGCTATGTTTCTGGACTAATTCTGTAGATTTATGACCTAACAACCATCACTGAATTTATTTGAAACCTCACCACATTTAATGTATTAATCAAGAGTTATGTTCTTTTCAGAAATCAAAACTCTTCTTCCATGGATTATTTTCCTACATAGCCTCTGACTTTAATTGACAGGAGAGTGTCACTTGTAAAAAAAAAAAAAAAAAAAAAAACAAACAAACAAAAAAAGCACAGCTAAAGTTTAAAGATTCTCAACTGGTTTATCTTTTATTAGTAATGAAAAGTAAAAGTCATTTTGGAGACACGATGACTTAAGATGTCAAATTTCTTACTTTAATTAATAGTTCTATTGTTTATAGTAGAATATATTAAATATTCATTTTGATACATGTTGCTTAAGTGTTTGTCATAATATCCTCTATAACTGTCAATGCATTTCTTCAAAATTTCCTTGCTATATTTTTTTTCTTATCTATCTGGGGAAACAACATTGCTATACATCCAGACAGACCACAAGAAAAAGAAAAAAATAGAAAAATTTTAACTCCTTTGTTCTTCACTACAATTTTTCATGCTTTGACTTCCTCTTAGCTGTCTACTGCTGCCACGTGCTCAGCTCAATACTACAGTCAGTTGCGCTCACTGAACAGATTCCTGCCCCTTCAGAGTTTGCTCCTTGGCACTGAGTTCTTTATAGCCTGCAGCCATCGTTCTACATTGCATATTTGACCAGTTCCCCTTCCAGCGAAACACACTGAAATCTCATAGATGCTTTCCATGCTCCTTGTCTATTGTAACTGTTCTTCTCCTGGACGACAGCTCTAGGTCTCTGCCGGTTCTGCATGAGTGCTACTCTTCAACAGTTCTGCTTGCCTTTATTGATGTACCCCGTTGTTGAAACACTATTTTTTAATCATAAGGAAATTGGCTTTGGGGCTTTGTTTGTCTTCCTTTCTTCTTTCTTTCCCCACCTTCCCATCTTCTTCCTTCACTTCCTCTTCTTCCCCCTCCT
>JABTXL010012544.1:7030710-7193620 GCA_025134845.1 Neodon shergylaensis | reverse complement strand
CATGATTTTCGGGGCTGTGAACTTGGGTATTCATTTTTGCCCAGCAAATACTTAACCCACTGTGTCATCTCCATATCAAGTTTTAGAGTCATGTCCAATTCCAGAAGGCACAGCTCATTACTCTCATGTTTTTGCTCCAAAGTTATTAGGTACTTGAACATCTTATGTATACTTTCTACTTGTACTAAATAATTCATAACACATGTGTGTATTTTTTAGGAGATATTTCTAAAAACAATGAACAACAATGCAAATTAACAATTTGCTCACTTTTGTCAAAATTTGCTCCATTGGGTCCATGACAAACAGTGTGTATAAACCAGGTTAATTAGTAGAAACCATGAATTCCTAGAAAGGAAGAAGTGAAAATATTTATTATATCTAAAGACTGCATTTTTATTTACTAAGCTATTGATGGAGAAAGAATAAATTAATAGGATTTTAAAATAACTTGATAGAATCACATGATTCTTCATTTTACACTGTAAGTTTTTCTGCTTTAAAACACCTCAATACTTGGAAATAAGAGATATAGTGTCATTTCTTCATGGGGCACCTCAACTTCCCTAATATATTTTAAATATTTTGTATGTAAAAAACATCAAAGTAGAGTCCAGCAAGATGGCTCAGAGGATAAGTAGGACTGTTGTCAAACTTAACCACAGAAATTCAATCCCTGAAACCTACATTCTAGAAGAAGAGAATTGATTCTCACCAATTGTCCTTTGTCCTACAAATACATGTCATGACATGCATGTGAACTCTCACAGGTATACAAAATAACTTTTAAAAAATGTAACATTATCAGTATTCTGAAAACATTGCAATCCTTGTAGTCTAATCATATATGTTTTAATAATAAAACATTGCAGTATTGAAGATAGCTGCAGAAGGCCAGGGTTTTGCTGTCTTACGTCATGTAGATGAAAAAATAATGGTACCCAAAAGATTTTATTTAATGTCCTAATTTTGAATCAGAAGTATAGGAATTGGCGAGATTTGCTATAAATCATGGGTTAAAGCAAAAATACTCAGTTTTTTTTTATCAACATCAGCAGTTTCTTTCAGTGAACTTTCATAAATGAATAATCACTGGTCAATATTTACTAAATGTAATTATTGAATGCTATATGTTGAATGTTGTCCAAATTTATAAAACAATACATTTTAAATAGCTGTTGTTTTTATTTTAGATGCAGAACTAAAACATACTTTCCATAAGTTCAAATGATGTTTTAACCAATTATGAGCAATCAGACAAGACCAATTTAATTTTCATACGTTCCTCTCCTGCCTCCTTGCTTAACATGGAATATATCTCTATGTGCTATTACCCGAGTCTCCATCTAAAAGGAGAGATTAAGAGAAGAAGAAAGAATAATAGGCATGGTTAGAAAATAAAAATAAAGAATAGAAAACGAACTTTCTGACATCTTTCTGGAACTCATGCTAGAATAAGTTTTCTGTTCAAAAGAATTCATATTCAGAGCACACTGAAGTCTGAGAGTCTAACAAAGTCAAAAGTCCATTGATGAACCAGAAATTATACATGTTAAAATACAGAAATCATAGATGTTTCTAGTATATTGCCCTAATAGTACATAGAAACCAAGTTACATGTGGTGGTACATAGCTACAATCCTAGCACAAAGGTGACCCAAATAGGCAGATTTTTCCAAACTAGAGGCCAGCCTGGATTACCTTGTGGTCACTAGACCAGCCAGGACTACATTAAGATAGCATGTAAAAATATTAAAATTAAGAAGAGTCATTTGAATATATTGGAATTCATTTTGGTGGAAAAAGTGCATTAGAAGCCACACGTGAAGCATTACCATTTTCATCAATGTTGGAATCATTCAGTTCTGGATATGGTATCAGCACTTTAGTGGTGTAATTGACTTCCCCTGTCAGCACAGTGCTGTGTTAATGGACTATATTGCAGAAGCATTCTGGCATATGCGAGAATACGGAGATCTGCAATTACTGCAATTGCGTAACCTCAAAGTCTGCTCACCTTTTGTTTTTCAGTTGACTTACATGTGTCATCTTGGTTTTAGGCAATATAGGCATCAATTTCTAGTTCCCAGTGGCGGCAAGATTGAAAGAAGGGTGACCCCCGCATGTTAAGTATAAATGATTCTACACTCTCCTGGAGCATCACGTCTAAAACTCCTGGCAGGGAGCATTCAATTCCTAAGCTTTGTGTTTCTTTTCACAAGAGCTTTTCCATGAAGTTTGCTAGTGCAGAGCCGGGCCTCTTTCCTATCCATAAGCTCCCATCATTCAGAAATGTGTGCCGAAGAAGCAATGGTTTGGGGGAGAAGAAAAGTAAACTGAAGGGCTGAAGAGATGGCTCAGAGGTTAATGGCATTGCCTGCTCTTCCAGAGTTTCTGAGTTCGCCCTCTTCTGGCGTGCGGGCATACACACAGACAGAATATTGTATACATAATAAATAAATATTAAAAAAAGAAAAGTAAACTGAAATACAATATATTTCATTTGACTGCATTGTAATACTTTTCAATGTTGTATTTTTTAAAAGTGAATGGCGTTTAGATAGGACATCTGGCAAAGACAAATACATTAGTTTTTTTTCTTAATCTTCCAGGTCCGGAGACCTTAATAATACAAAAAATCCTGTGATATCATTACAGACTGTAATGTAGTTTTATTTATCAGGTAATCATGGTTAGAATAATTGTTGTTGACTTCTGATCTTATTCTTGGTGAAGAAAGGAGGCAAGGAATTTAACTATAGTATGATAATGAATTGACAATCATAAAATTTAGATTTCTGTTTTCTCAAGGCATCTTTCAATACCTTCTATTTGAAAGCCAGAGAGGAGGAATAGCTTTCATAGAGATGAACGTAAGAACCAACATTTAATTTCTATCTAATACAGTTACTGGTTGAAAAGCATAAGTGGACCTTAGATTATAGTTATCATATGTGTCATGTGATAACTAAAAAGGAAAAGGTTTGATTCAGACATAAATGATTAACCAAGATAGAGGAACATGATTAAACTTTGAACTTTGTTTTGATTGAAAGTACTCTCCGTAAGAAAATAATACCATTCTTTTGGCATGCCACATTTAAATCCACTGGGATATAGTTTAATACACACATGCTAACATGCGATTTACCAGGATTTAACTCAACTCCACAGTGTTTTGCCAAAAGGAAAAACATTCAGCCATCCATTTCACAGAGCTAATCAGGTTGCAACTGTTTCTCTAAGAAACACATGATAGAACAAAAGGATATAATAGTGGAACAGAAATATGGGATCTACAAAACTGTTTGTTGCTTTGGGGGAAAAAATTGCAGCATGAGTGAAATTCTTGTTTCATCGTTGTTAACAAAAGCACTCAGAAAGCAGAGCTTTCTCGGATGAAGAGAAAACACAAACACATGCTCTCTCAAGCCCCCTAAGAAGTTAGAGGAAATGCTCACATCTTTTTAGGCAACTTGCTCACTTCCTTTGATGATGAAGTAAGGGTTCTTATTTAGGGTCTTTTCTGTGCTCCTGGGGAAAAAACACCACAAAGCATTTAGGTAATGAATTTTCAACTGTTTCCTTGAGCCTTTTCCACACTGCATTCCACAAACTTATTAAATAGTAGAAAATATTTATTACTGATTGCAAGGATAGAGAACATGTCAATAATGTTTAATGCCTTCAGAAAAAAGATGTCAGGGCACTAACCCTGGCTCTTCTTACTTCTTTGGCAGATCTACTATTAAAGCTGACAGGAATCTTGTACACAAGAGACAGGACAGCTCCTGTGGGGGGGATATAATATCCAAGGGAGCCTGGAATATTATACAAGGATCAAGTTCCAAGGGATCTTCAAGGGAGAATGATCTGTTGAAACTAAGTTGTTGAATGTTTCCTTTTTGGAAGAAAATACCTGAACACTGCAAATGTATTTGTACCTAAACTCTCAGTTTCTTTCTACAGAACTGTATATAAGCCAAACATACCAATATCCCTATACTCCACAGAAAATTATTAAGCAACAGAAATATTCATTTAAATTATCAGAAGTCATTAGAACATTTAATAATGAATGCCCATAACTAGAAACAATAAGTATTTTCAGAAATTATCTTTCAAGGTAATATTTCTTACCAGGAATTTAAAAAGGAAGAGAAAAATATGGCTGTTGTTGAAGCATACTGTCTTTTATCAGTGAATGTGCCTGTTATATTTAATCATAGTATTTATAAATAACTTTGCAAGTGGCTGACAAGGTATCTCTAGATAGGTCCGAGATGAGAGTCTAAGAGATTTTTGTTTGCTTGTTTGCTTTTAAAATGTAATTCTTGATAGTAACTCCAGAGGCCAAGAAATATTCTACTGCTGAGTGTTCTCCAGTCCTCAAACATGCTTTTAAATCATTTTGAAAAATGATTGACAAGGGATGAAAGAAAGAGGTCACAGTTAAATCACATATTACTTATGCAAAGGAGGTCTGTTTGGATCTTAATGCCGAGGTCCGATGGCTCATAAGCACCGGTAACTCCAGTTCCACCATGATACATGCCTCTGGCATCCATGGGCTCCTGCACACAGATGCATATAGTTTTTAAAAGAAACAAAAAGATAGACACGTATAAATAATGAAAAAGAAATTATTAATATCTTGAGAAGTCCTTATGCCTATCGTATATGTTGTATTCTATGGCTTAGATTTGAAGAGAAACCATACAGAATAATAATAAGCTACAAAAGGAACTTGTTACTTTTGATTTCAAAGGAAAGACTTGAAGTGGTTAAGATAAAATATCCCACTAGGCTACACTTGCAAGGTCAATTCGCAGGCATCAACACGGCCACGTGACCACCATCTCAGAGGCTCCTGTCCTTCAAAGCGTGTTTAGCTTTGCCCCAGGCGTTTGAGGTTGAAAACCCTATCCGCTGTCTCGACGTGTTTAATAACTTCCTCTTTAAATTTCTGTTCTGCGTGAAGACGGTTGGGACTATCACTATCGGGAGGGCACTGAGAAACGAGCATCTCTCCTGGGCATGATTCCAATTCTTCTTCTTCCTGATAGAGTCCTAAACTTTCCCTTTCCCCACGTGCTGCGAGCTTTTCCTGTCAGCTGTTCTGTTAATCTTAACTATTCTGACTGTGATGAGATGAAATAGCAAAGTAGTTTGAATTTGCTTTTCCCTAATTGCTAAATCTGATGAACACTTTTTGAGAAATTATCTGTCTTGAACAGAGTTCTCATTCTTACTAGCTTTTCCAAATTTTGTAGTTTCTTCTGCTATTTGGAAATAATGCTCTTTTTTATTTTTTCAATATTTTTCCTTTTGTTGAAAATATATTTTCCCCAATATTATATCTTGAAGACGGTTTCTGTTCCCTCTCCTCCTCCCAACTCCTCTCCACTTTTCCTCCCATCAATATCTACAGCCTTTCTGTCTCTAATTTGAAAGTAAACTCTGGTTGGCAGCTGGAGAGATGACTCAGAGGTTAAGAGCTCTGGCTGCTCTTACAAAGGTCCTGAGTTTAATTCCCAGCAACCATATGGTGGCTCCCAACCACCTACAGTAGGATCCAAAGCCTTCTTCTGGTATAAAGTTGTACATCCAGATAGAGCACTTAGAGTCTTAAAATAAATAATGAATCTTAAAAATAAAAGAAAATAATCAGCCTTCTAATAAGATAATCATAAATGAAAGAAAATAAGATTAAACAAAAACTAACATATTGGAATAGGGTAAAACAAACAAACAAAAGAAAGAAAAGAAAAGTAGCCCAAGAAAAGGCACAAGAAATTGACAGGCACTCAGAGACCCACTAATTCTCACACTCAGAGATTTCTTAAAAACACTAAACTGGAATCTGTAATATATACACAAAGGACCTATAGCGTGAAAAGAGAGAAATATATAAAAATATAATACATTATATATATGCATGTATGTAAAATATATAGTTTATTACATGTAATCAATTTAAATAGAATCAATATATAAACCTTGACAAGAAAAAATAAGACAAAGAACTTCCAAAAGTACTGCAGAGGTCATTTTTTGTTCCCCATCCACTCTTCTGGGCATGCCGACCACCCTTATAAAAATGAGACTCCCTTGGAAAAAACTCAGTTTTCATTTGCAAGTGATTGTCAATTAGAGATAGCATGTGGATTAGGGATAGGGACATATGTCCAGTTCTCATTCAGCTCTAGGACCCCATCTAGTGCAGCCCCATGCAAGCCCTGCGAATGCTGCCTCCGTCTCTCTGAGTTCATATGTCCATTGACGGTGGTTACTTAGAAGACATTGTTTACTTTGTGTCCTCAATCCCTCAGGCTCCTACACACTTATGTCTTCAGCACGGTTCTCTGAGCCCTGAGATAAAGGGATATTTTGGGGACATTCCATTCAGGACTGAGGGTTTAAAGGTCTCTATCATAGGTCTCTGGGGTATCTTGTTTCAGGTTCAGTGTTAGAAATTGGTTCCATCTCATGACGTGGGCTTAAGTCAAATCAGATATCAGTTGGTTACTCCTACAAGCTTTGGGCCGTGATTGCCATAGCATATTTTGCAGACAGGATCCCATTGTGGATCATAGTGTTTGTGGCTAGGTTGGTGTTTCTGTTTCTCTTTGTGTAGCATGCATCATACCAAAGATGCTAGAACATGGGATAGAAAGCTATGTCCTCAAATCCTGCTATCTGTGTACTAACTGTTAGGGGAAAATTTAAGGATAATGAAGTTTCAGGATCTTACACATTTTATTTCTTCAGAAAATGGCCATCTAACCTGAAAGCCTTAAACATCTCCTTAACTTTATATTTTGGCACTTATTAAATACACTCAACACACCAAACACTAACACAGAGTTCATTAGCTTGACTTGCTAATGGACGAGTCTTCCTAAGGTAATAACCGACATTGCTTCTGGGAGCAAGAAAGCAAAGTGGCCATCAGAACAGCACATGCTATTTCAACGACACCGTTAATTCATAAGAAGAAATTACTTGTGTCAACTAAGAACAGGGTGCTAGAATTAGCAATATAATTTTGTTCAATTTAAAGTAAACATTTTAAGGTGTTTTCCTCATAGTCCTGGCTTGTGAAGCATGAAATTAAATGCTTTGTCTAAAGGAAATACTTAATAGAAATATTACAAAAAGAGACCATTTAAAATGATCTTCTTAATTTATTGATGTTTGTGATTCAATAAATATTATATATCTACATAATACCCAAAGCAAACAATTTGGGACAAAACAAGAGAGGTGCAAGCAAGGACAAAATATAGAACGTAACAAATATTTCAAAAGGAAATAGCATATAATGTATAAAAATTGTACTTAGATTCCTTTATTTTCTTACCTAGAAAGCTCACCTTATGCTGTCAAATTGGTGGCACATTCCCTAAGGACTTTTATCATAGAAATGTTTGAAGTAGTCTTCAATCAAGGAGGTTCTGCTCAATTTCCACTATCACGGGGTTTACATATCTTTATTAATTCTTCCTAAAGGGTTGATTGAGGCAAGTATTCGAACTTCTTTCTTCTATCAAACTTTCTAATTTCTGTCAAGGTAAAATAATAGGACCAGAGGTACCGTTTTGAAGTACACTGGTGTTATAATTGTATTTTAAAGCTATCTGTTCTATGTTCCTCCTGTAGGTACCCTTTGTACCTAACATTATAAACTTGTACTCAAGAGTAGTTGAACAGATGGACTCCATAAACTTAAGAAAACAAAAAAGAAGAATAAATCTAGAAGGAGTTAAAGAAGTAAATTTGATCAAATGATCCATGAACTTCTTAAAGATTTAATAAAAATAAAGTATTAAAATATTAATAACGTAAATCAAAATCAGAGAAACACTCTAGTTTTAATATAGATAAAATACTTTATAAAAAATTAAAATCACCAAAACTGTATTAGGAAACATTGGAACTAATATATTAATAATTGAATATAACTAGTTAAATTTTCCACTAACTAAAATAAGGCATGAGATGATTCTATGAGACTTTTTAAATTATTTATACTATTTCACATTATATTAGAAACATTTAACAATAAAACAAGAGTAAAATAGCCTATTTTCTGAAAAAAGGACAGTTTTCAATATCCATCAACAATATTATTACTAATGATTTAAAAATTAACAAAAATTTTTTAGAAGAAACAAGAAAGAATAATGTAATGGCTACATATTACAATAATTAGAAATTCACTAGAAATTTTATGATACCAAAAAAAATTACAAAATATGTTTGAAATGTCTAAATTGCATTGGAAGTTATAAATAAGGATAAATATGACAGGACATTTTATCGATACCTATTAGAAAATAATGCAATTGAAAAGAGAGGTCTAAATAAAAAATCACCATGTCTCTGAAATGACAAATTTTATATAGGTGCTAATTATTTCCTGATTTAGTGTTTTCTGAACATTCACTCTATATAAGTTTGAAATTTGAAGCACATATTGAGAACTAAGAGTAGAGCATGCTTCTGAGGATGTGAGGGAATCACCTCATAAGAATAGGTTAGGAAATAAGAGATACAGCCAAGAGAATCTATAAACTTATGGAAAATATTTTCATATACATATACATAAATATATATATATGCAGCAAAGTGAATACCATTCATTCCGTGATTTTAATATCATTCCATCTGTTTGTGAAAATACTGTGATTCTTAAAAACATAATAAGTTCTCAAGAAGTTTAATCAAGGATTGACAAATGTTTCCTGCAAATATAGAGAGAATTAATATTTAGGTCTTTATTAGTGTTTGCTTATACTTATTTATAATTATATTTATTTACATAATTATGTCCTTTATTTCTACCCTAACTGTGCATCTGTAGTTTTAAGGCCACATGAAGTGGTTGGGAGTAATAGACTTCTAAACTGTATGGCAAATCTGGATTAAATCTCTCTTGACTGGAGTTTCCATACATGGGAAAATAAAGAAACCTTGTTTTATAGGGTAGTGAACCTGCTAGTAAAGTGTCTAGTGCTTAAGTCTGTTTTGGATGTAATTGAAATCTCATGCTTTTGCACAGTTAGTATAATCTCTAGCTCATAATAGGTATTTTGTTTTTGCAGTATTGAATTTAGTGACAATAATGTTCTTTTTAGTTATTTTTAAAGTTCCAGAAAAAACAAGACACACACACATGCGCACACAAATATAATTTTGTATATTGATTTTACTGAGCTATGCATTTTCTCTCCTCCCCTCCCTTTCGCTCCCTTCCCCTTCAACACTCTCTGTGGGATTTTTTTCTGCTGTGTAGTACTCCATTGTGTAAATGTACCACATTTTTCTTATCCATTCTTTGGTCGAGGGGCATTTAGGTTGTTTCTAGGTTCTGGCTATGACAAACAATGCTGCTATGAACATTGTTGAGAACATGTCCTATGGTACGATTGAGCATCCTTTGAATATATACCCCAAAAGTGGTATTGCTAGGTCTTGAGGAAGGTTGTTTTCTAATTTTATGAGAAATCTCAACACTGATATCCAAAGGGACTGTACCAATTTACACTTCAAGAGTATTCTCTTTACCCCAGAACAATCCAGCATAAGTTGTCATCAGTGTTTTGGATCTTGACCATTCTTACAGGTGTAAGATGGATTCTCAGAGTTGTTTTGATTTGCATTTCTCTAATGACTAAGGATGTTGAGCATTTCCGCAAGTGTCTTTCAGCCATTTTAGATTCCTCTGTTGAGAATTCTCTGATTAGGTCTGTGCTCCATTTTTCATTGGATTATCTGTTCTTTTGATGACCAATTTCTTGAGTTCTTTTAATATTTTGGATATCAGTCCTCTGTCCAATGAGAGATGGCTCAGCCATTAATCGCTAGGCTCACAACCAAAAATATAAGAAATTTAAGGGAAATGACTTTAGTGTTTTTATCCTTATGTTTTTCTATGAGAGTGGATATATTGCATATTGAACCATGGTTAAGTATGTTTTTATATTGTGAATGTATATATCATGCATTTATTTAAATATTTATCAGTTTCAAATGTATTTTATAAAATACAATGATAAAACTTTTTGAATAATTTAATAATTTATATACATTGTGAGGAAGGAAAGTTTAAAAACCATTCCAAAGTCCAGAAAAATATAAATTGTGAAACATTTCTCTTTAGGCAAATCTCTGTGTATTTTGCATTTTCACTTAATTATCTTGCTATCTCGGCCCTCTTTAAATTGTGCTGTACTTAACGCATGAAAACAATGTAAAATACTACTTACATAAATTAATTAATTTGACATCTAATGACCCAAGGCCTCAGTTATTTAACACAGTTCATAATTTGCATCTTTTATTTGGATCTGGAAGGAAATTGCAAGAGTGGGAAAGCTTTAAAGCCCTTGAAATTCTTTAACCTGTTTCACCTGGACAGCCAAAAAATCTTAATTGTTTTGAAGCAGAACCTATCTGAAAGGAATGTAACCCTTAACCCACTGATTTCAAGAATGGGTCAGAAAGCGTGCCCACATGGGCACCTTAGATCACATTCGTTTACCACAGCTTTTGATGGGTACAATTATTTTTTTCATTATTTCAGGGCTTAGCAAATATATTTGACATGTCAATGGGCATCATTACATACCTCCATAATTGAAGGAGATATTTAAATATAAGTACAGAGTGAATATTTTAAAATTTTTGTATCTTAAAATTTATAGTAATGAAAGTTTATGACATAGAATTTAAAAACGTAAACAACAATACAATTTAGAGCCTTTCTCCAGGGGGACAAATATTTGAGCCTAACATTAGTAAATTGAACATGGCAATATAATGCCTAATAATACCACCAATCCAACAGTGTGGATATCTAACTCTAGAACTAGGACAACAGAAATGTATCCTGTAGTAGCCCAGTTTAGATTCCAATCAGCAAATTCAAAATGTGGGTTTGAAGGTTTGGAATTTTATTATTTTATTTTATTGCTCTCAGTGTGTGGCTTTTGAGAACTGAAAAACACACATCAACTTCCACGAGCTTCTTCCCAAAACAGTAGAAATATGTCTCAGAACCATGATGACTCTTCTCTTCAGTGGGCAGCAACTGAATGAAATACCTCATTAGTGAAAAGGGGAAGACTATTTGACCTCCTCAGTTTGTCATTGAGAAAACACCTGTAACTGTAGTGATTTCTTAGAGCCTTTAACTGAAGTCTTGGACATTTCTTTGGCTAAAATATACATAATTATTCCCTCTCCACCACCCCTTCAATATTGTCGCACCCTTTCCAGCCACTCTCTCCTTAAAGATTCTTCAACATGTCTTACTCCTATTGCCATATCACTATAGAACGGCAGCCGGAATTCTGTTAATTCTCCAAACAATATTTGTCCTTTATTCTTTAAATTCTATACTATGTAAGGTTTGAGGTATAAGGCCCTGCTTTGTTTCTGTAAAATACAGGAGGCACCAAATAGCGCCTTCCTTCTGTGACTTTAGCCTTATTCTTTCTTTTGTATCAATTATCTTTATTTTCCAACTATTAGCAGCTATTTATGCTTGTAAATTCTATTCCCACTTTTACCTTTCATTTCACATTGTAGTACAAACCTTACTGAGACTCTTTTTACCTTCAAGTAATTATCTTCTTGGGGGCAGTGTGCACAGATTTTTTGACCTATTCATCGTTCTTAAATCAGCATCTGGTGTTGGTGGATGAAAATAAATATTTTGAATGGTCAACATATGATGAATAGATTGACTAAACTATTTAAGAAATCAATAAAATGAAATTCTAAAAGGTTTTAAACTCTCCTAAATGATAAGCCTATGAAAATATAATGGGAACATTTAATTTGTTTTTTTTTTTTCAAAATACATGAATTGCATATCCATATTTTTAGAGAAATTCAACTTTGAGCATATTTCATACTGTTTCAATTTCACAGAAAATCAAAGTACTAATTATTGTAAAACTGTTACTGTTGTATTTTTAACAGCTAATGTTGGTTTTCTTTGTATACATAGAAGCTCAAATTCTCAGATGATACCAAAATGGAACAGATAGATTCCCATGACATTCAGGAGTGTTCTCCTCTCTCAGACAGCTGCCCTCCAGTTTTCAGAAGCAGCTCTGGGATTAAACTATCTTCTCCATGCCTTCTGTTGCTTGCATAGGATATCGTTAATGAGGAGCCCGGGCAAAGAGGCAACACACTGTTAGATCATATTCATTGATTTTTGAAATTTATTCTCCAAGTTGGAAGAACAGACTGTTTAGGTTTTTCCTTTTTAGTTTTATGGATTTAAATTTCAAAGGCATTGTTCTAACAGTAGAACAATCTCAAGGAATTATCAATCTAACAGCATAGTAAATATCTTGCGAAGGAAGGGCCAACAATTCCATCTTTTGTTTGTGTGTATACACTGGACTACTCAATAAACTCTGGAGCTACCCTACTTTTCAAAGAAATAATTTTAAAGCAAGGGCTTCTCAGATGAGTTCAAAGGATCTAAAATACACTTGATTGGGTGGTATCTTACTTTTCTATTGCTGGGATAAGACGTCATTAAGAAGGAAAGCTATAAAAGACAGAGCATATTGGGAGTTTACAGTTACAGCGGGTGATACCATTACCACCGTGGTGTGTAGCAATGAACACACAGGCAGACATGGTGCTGGAGCAGTAGCTAAACGCTTACATATTGATCCATAACATAAGACTGAGAGTTAACTGTAAATGGTGTCAAATTTTGAAATCTCAAACTCTCGCTCCCAGTGACACACTTCCTAGAACAAGCCCCCACCTCCTAATAGGTCCCAAATAGTTCCACCAGCTGGGGAACAAAGTATTCAAATACAAGAGTCTATGGGGGCCATTCTCATTCAAACCACCACAGGTGGGAAGGAAGTGAAGTGGAGAAAGGGGATGGGCACACTCTATGAATTCTCGAGGGACAAATAATAACATTAATTTTAACATCAAACATGAAAATAGTAGCTTTTATCTGGACCTAATGTTGTGAGTATTCTCTATGTCATATCTGTGAGAGAAGATCACAGACATTTCAGATCAAGTAATATTAAATGCTCTGAAGGTAGAGAATTATGCCCATGCTTCATTCATTTTTGCTTCTCCATAAATCAATTAAAAATATGGACATAAACTCTTAAAAATGCTTGTTTTTAAGTACTGTAGCTACCTGTGAAGATAGACAAAGTTAGTTCTTAAACAGTTCTGCTATCCAGAAGCAAATTTTTCGCCAATCTGACGCTGTTTTTAAAGTACATAAATTACAGTATTTTATATCACTAAGCGTTCCAAAAGTACAACTTTGCTCATTGCTCAAAAAATGTCAGTATCAATGGAAAGAGTTATTTTAATTATTTTGAGGCAATATAATTTAAAAGTTTGTCTTCAATGCCTTTAAGAAGTATATTGAGAATGTGAGACATTTATAAGTGGGTAAAATTGCATGAAGTTTAAAAATAAGGATAAGAAATCTTTTGCTTGAAAAATAAGCATTATAGTATTAAAACTTGATAATTAAGTTATAAAAATGTTTTTACTCAATAATCTTAATATGCATATAATATTTAAAAATGATAATTCAAGGAATTTTAAATTAAAATTACATAGTATATTAAATTAACACATATTTCTAATTTATAATGTGTCTTTATTAAATTATACTTATTGTTTGAACTGATTTGAAATGATTGCCTGTCTTTTGTTTTTCTCTCTAACAGCTTTATCAGGTTGGAAGGAATACCTTTATTTAGAGGCATGTGGATTCATTTTTCTTACGTCAAACTGATCCTGGACTTTTTGAGGCCAGATCTAATTTCAGTGGAAGCAGGAGCCTGACCCTGTCAGAGAAGCTAACTTTTCTTTTGGAGCACAAATGACCAATGGGATGGTCTGCCTAAAATCATCTGCCTGTCACCTGACAGCCATGCACAGAGCCAGGTGGGCAGAAAATGCCCCAGCCTTAAAATATCTTCACTCCCGATTACCGAGAAGATACAACACCCAGAAGAAAATGACTAAGTTTTTAAGAAGCCAACAGATAAACAAAATCAAGCAATCTAATTTCACAATGGAAAATAAATATTCTTGGATATCAATCTGCCCAGAAAAAAAATGCAATTCATCAATGAAGTTATTAAATTATACATACATCAATTTAACATTTTAAGAGATGGAAAGTTATGGACAGGAGGTGTCTCAAGTGAGAATTACTCCTCATTTCAACAAATTCAGACAAAACCAAAACTGAACCAGCTGGAACATTGCAAGGATGGGATTAGGAGGAATGTTGCAGTTTGCAGACGTGAACAGGTCCACAGTACATATTCCCTCAAAGCCATAAGGGATAGCAGCATTGGCCCCAGTTGTTTGAAAAGTTCCAGTGTTACATCCTCCACCTCATATCGGTTGAGAGGGGAAATCGCTTTACAATGATTATATCTCCATGCACTTCTGTTATTTGCACAGTTGCTTCCATGCAGGGTAAGGAAGTGTTCTGGTATTTGCACAGATGATCCCACCAGTTTGGAGACCACAAGAAGCAGTTTCTTGAAGGCAACCAAAAAGGATCACTTGAGAATTATTAAGATAATGAGTTCCCCTTTTATTTTCTAATTAACAAATAGTCAGTTACTTACATAAAGAACTGAATTTGTTTCTGAACAAAATTGTAAAATTATAAAGAAAACCTTATTGTGGTCAAATGAATGAGATCAAAAGGGTTTTATATATATGTGTGTGTCATTAATATTAAAAAGCTGAAACTGTGTACTAGACAGTGATGTTTAATTCTGTTTGTTCTGTTAATTCAAAAAGTCATTTGTAATTTGTATTTGACATATATCAATTTTATAACCATCTCTGTTTCCTTGGAAAATGTATCAAACAAACAGCATTTTTTTCAGTTTATTTTTCTAAATAAATGTGTTGTTTGTAGAAGCTGGGATTGTTTATTTAATTTAGTTTGTGTTACCTGAAAATTTCCTCTTTTGTTTGAATAAGAGACTTTTTGCATAATTCAGAATTAAAGATAGCTTGAGATTTCAAATCAGTTTATAGTATAAAATTATGTCCTGTTTTCTAAAACCCAAGAAGATGATACATTTTTTACACCACATCATTCTTCTACAGGGCTATTTAATGTCATTGCAATAATATCAAGAATTACTATTCATACAACAATGTTTCTGGAAAACAAAGTTCAGACGTTATAATAGGAAAGATTTTTCTTGTCTTCTTCCCGGAGAATAAAATTAGATTTAAACACTTAAGTCATTAATCATAGTTAATGAACCCTCATTACTCTCCCCCCCACACACACACTCAGAGGTCTGTTTACAACATCCATAATTATACTTAAAATTGACTAGGCAATCAGACTGGAGGAAACATGGATCTCTTAATCAACAAAGGTTTTTTGAATACTCACAAGATGCTCATTCACACTTATGGGTTCTAGGCTAACTAGTATTGGTGAATGCTGCTACCAGCAGTAAGCACTGTGATGTGATATTCAAAACTATTATTTTTAGTAATTAAAAGAACATTCTTGAATTTATTCCTTAACTTTAGTCTGATACATACACCCTATCATGTTTTTTCTGCACACAAAAAAATGGATGATTTACTATGATCTGCCTTGGTACTTGCAGTATCCTGTAACATAATAAAAAAAATGTTTGCAATGCAACATTTGAACTCCTGAAAATTAAGACATCATACCTGAAACATAATCCCTCTGGAAATCAAATTGCCATTCCCCTGGGTTGTTAAACACTAATGTCTGAGTGTCTGGATTCATTCTCGTTCTTTAAAATCACAGTGATGGCTTCAAACTGCAAATTATTGGAAATTACATGTAGGAAGACAGTATTCCCCATCTAACAGTAAATTTCATCAATAATGAATAGTTGAAATCATGGCTCTTCACTTTGTAAACATGCTCTGCCATTGGCAGCACTGTGTATAATGCACTCTCTAGAAACTCCTAAAAGATTTGCAAAGATAAGAAATGATCATTTTGCTCTTCAACAGAGTTAGTCTTGTAGGAATTTATAATGTAAGCTGGAGTGAGATAGAATGTGGGTGGCCAAACCAGTAGGGGGGAATGTCTAAAATTCTTTTTTTTCTCTTTGATATTTTATTTATTTTCTAGTCTATTTTACTCATATCTCTTCCTTTGTATTCAAATTTTAAACTTTTCTTCACAGTTTAATTCATAATAAAATCTATGATGTCATTCTCAGTGTCCATTGAGAAGTATTAATAATAGATTCTTTAAAAGCCAAAAATGACCAAATAGGTAATATTAACCTAGTCTTCATGCAGTCTTGCTTTAGAGGCAAGCACATAGAACAAAATCCCCCAGTATGCTCGACAAAATCCAGCTCTTTGTGGCAAACAACTTGCACATTTGCTGGGTGCTCAGTATATGTACTGTATTTTAGGCATAAGAACAAAAATATGACGAGAATAATACAAATATCCTATTTGATAGAATTGAAGACGCTGGAGAGAATTACATCAAACCTTGAGCTAGTGGTTAACAAACAAACTGTGTAAAGTTCCATGATGAACGTTAATCTTTCGCAAGGACTACATCCCAGAAAGAGAAGTGAAAACTGAGCCGAGATATACAGGGTGACTGTGTGAGGGTAAAACACAAACAATCAGGCACCTGGTCGAGTAAGGTGAAAGAACACAGCGGTCAGAAGACCTAAAATAGGCTAAGTTCAGTGGAGCACAGGAAACAACAAACAGTGTGAGGAAATCTAGTAGCAGGGAGGCAAACCCTACCTATCTCAAATATAGAACGAAGATTAAAAATAAAGAACAGAGCATACTATATAAAGACCAGCGTGGCTATTATATAAATCCATAAATAATAGCAAGTTGCTGAGACAACAAATGTAGGCAATTTCACCCCTCAGACAAAGAAGACAAATTTCCCTCCCACTACCTCCCCAACCACATACACAAAGGTTTTACTTGATTGCCAAAACAAGTAGAGCTGAAGGTTATCCAGCAGGAGGCTAAAGACACCTGGATGAATGCAAGCCACAGATAGGGGACACAAAGGGAAGGAGATGGTGAGCAATTTCATCTAAAGCTTTAGAAATCGCTTTGGGAATCCTTTCTTTCTGCAATTACTAATGGAATTATGAAAACTCATTCAGTAGACATGGATCATAGAGGCATGAAAAACTACAGGCAGACAGTTGAAAAACATGTAGAAAAAACATGTAAAGCCAACCTGTAGTGATCTATGTATGCATAAGGGAATTAAAAAATAATAACTGGTGCTAGTCTGTTAAGCTCTGGTATATAATTCATAAGATTATTAGGAACTGGGCTTCCCCCATGTCTCTGCTCTGATAATCTTAAAATATGAAGTCTTAAATTTTTTAATCATTGTACAAAACAGTTCCTAAAGACTGATATTCTACATACATGCTCCAAGACATAGAATGTGATGAATTTATTCTTCCATTTTAATGAATCTATGTAAAATATTCAGATAATATTTGGCTGTAATGTCATTATTCAAACTAGTTGGACTAAAACTAAGGGTACCAAAGAATACCCTTTGGGTACTGGGGTGTGGTTCAATAGTAGGACACTTGCCTAGCAACTATATTCAATAATTGGCATGGTAAACAATAGGACTTTAGACACAGAAATGCAATCAATAAACTTCACATTCTGGGCATCAAAGAAGCTGTAATGAAATATGGTTTACTCAAAAATCCAAGCTTCTATATCCTACCGGTACTATGGCAACCGTTCATCATGATCCGTGGTGTATGCAACTCCTTGGACATTACATCATGAGGGAAAACATGAGGAATAAAATTTTAAATTTTTTTTTAACAGAAAATAATGTAGAGTAGATAGATGGTGTGCATGATAAATCTTGGTGGATTCTTTGTGCTCACCTTATTCTGCCCTGTGCATATGATGCAGAGTGTAAGGAAACAGAGACATCTTTGTGACTGCTGTTGTGAACAGTGACTGTGATTCTCATTTCATAGACCCATGCTCCCTAGCGATGACGGAAGGCACTGTTGAGGGAAATTGTTAGCTTATGGTCTTTCGACTCCAGCACTATATTCTCACATACCAGCAAATGCAAGGGATTAGTTAATGACCCGTATTCAATTTGGTAAACTGTTTTTATCAGTTGTGATTTCTTTTACCATTTTATTATTTTGTATTTTTAATGAGTTTATTGAGGCAGAGTCTCATTGTGTAACCCTGAGGGGCCTGGAATTCCCAATACAAAGCAAGCTGACCTCAAACTCAGAGAGATCCACCTGTTTTTTTCCCCCTTGGTTCTAGGGGGGAAAGGTATTGCCACTCTGCCCAGTATTACCAACTGTGTTTTATATAGAATGAAGAGAGAGAGAGCTCAGACTGTCTAATCTTTCGTTTTTATCAACAGACACTTACAGTTGAAGATGCATTTTGCGCTGTCTCTAGATGCCTTAAGTCACAAGGATTGGGCACCACTAAAGAGAGGCTTGTAGGATGGTAAAGAGATACAGGCATTCCAGAAGCTTAGATTGAAGAACTGAATACCACACAAAATTTAAGGAAAATCGTAAGCTAGGGATGGGTTTGAGAGGTTAAAGCTGGCTCTCCTGAAGTCAGCCAACTAGTGAGCATTCGGATAGTGAGAGACCATATCCATAGAATGAATGAGGAAGGCACACAATAAGGACTCCTGTCCTCCCCAGGCTCCCAGTAGGGAATGACACCTTCTCTCTCTCTCTCTCTCTCTCTCTCTCTCTCTCTCTCTCTCTCTCTTCATAACTGTGTATGTGTAAGTGTAAGAGAAAGAGTGCATACAACATACACACTCACATACACACAATCGAGGGAGATTCACAGGGTCCCACAAAATGCTCATGAGAAAGACCTGCACATTTCTAACTATGCTTTCTTTAGTGCTGTGCCTAAGGCAGGTGCCCATAGTCAAATATAAATGAGTTTGAAATTTATCTGAACTTTGGAGTTGGGAGGTGATAGGTTATAGCTTGCACTCTGGTCTGTCAAAAGAAGGAAGTCCAAAGAACTCAAGATGCTGTCTTACCACAAAAAAAAAAAAAAGTATCTTTAAAAGCATAGCCCATTGCTATGGCGAAACCATCCTTCCAAAGCATGGAAACACTTACTGTGAAACCCACTTCGGGGGATTCCGGTTCTGTATAATATATGTGGTAAGATCTTTAAACATCCCAGAAATATTTTTTTATGTATTCCAATGTGCAAATTAAAACCACAATTTGTTAACATGGCATTTTTTCAAATAAATTCTGTTTTTGTAGTTGGATGCAAATAACTGAAACCACCCTAGCCAAGACTGCAAAAGTAAATAACAGAGCTAACAACACATAAGCATCACCTCCTTCAGCACTATGGTTCTCAACCTCCCTAATGCTTTGACTCTTTAACACAGTTCCTCATGCTGTGGTGACCATAACCATAAAATTATTTCGTTGCTACTTCATAACTAACTTTGCTATCAGTTATGAAATGTAATGCAAGTATCTAATATGTGAACCCTGAGGGAGTTATGACACACGGGTTGATGACCACTGCTTTAGAATCTGAGTAACAAAGAATTGTGTAATATTATACTATGACCAAAAGAAAAGCTCAAATATTTTCAATGGAAATACCTAGAAATTGATGGAAAGGAACTTGGGGCAGGAGAGATGACTCAACATCTAAAAGTACTTGTTTTTGCAGGGGACCAGATTAGATTCCGAGCACCAAGTAGTAGCTCATAATCATCCATAATTCCATTTCCAAAGAACCCAGCACCTTTTTTTCTGACCTCTGCTGTCATTAGGCACACGTGTGGTGAATAGACATACGTGCAGACAATACACTCCCAGAGGCAAATTAAAATAATCTTTTTTAAAAAGTAAAAATAAAATGATAATAGATATTTTCTTACTTTAAACATATATGGGGAGGGGTTATGTATATATGAGTTCACTTGGTTTTGGGTGCCAGAGTTGTCCAATCTCCCTGCATCTTGGAATCATGAGCATTTGTAAATCATCTGCCATATATACTCCAGTCCTTTGGAAAAACAGAAAGTGCTCTTAACAGCTGGGCCATCTCTCCATCCCCTTTATAAAAATTAATTATTTGAAAATACAACTAACACATATAAAATCAAAGCCTCCATTTATCACCCCTCATACCATCCTCTCTGCAGAGAACCATTTCATTCTTTGAACTTTATATAATGACCAATGGAAGCAGCACTAACATACTTGTACTTGAGTATATAATATACATTGCTTCACGTTTATCTCCTTTTTAGGCTGCAGGCCTAAAAAAAAAGCGCCTCTCTAATAGAGTGTCTCGTTTACACAGGGCCCTAGGTTGGATGTCTACAGCTGAGAATCATACACATATAAAATACTTTATTGTCCTGCATCCTCTTTAAGGGAAATCGGTTAAAGACTTTAGCTACATGTTTTCTGTTTGCTTGTCTAATTTCAAAATCGCATTGCAATAATTTCGTTTCTGAGTCTTGCCTAGTTCTTACCATGTAGGTAAAAATAAAATAGCATTGCAAAATTGTCTCCACTTTTGTCTTTAATTATTAGGGTATCAGGGTAACTGTAGCCTCATAAAAAAAAGTTTTGCAATGTCCCTTCTGTTTCTATTATTTGGAACACTTTGAGGAGTATAGTTACTAGCTCTTCTTGGAAGTTCTGATAAAATTCTGCACTAAAATCATCTGGCCCTGGGCTTTTTTTTTTTTTTTTGGGAGGTTTTCGATGATAGCTTCTATTTCCCTGCAATTTATAGGTATAATTAAATTGCTCACCTGGTCTTGATTTAATTTTGGTGTATGGTATCTATCTAAAAAAATTTTCCATTTCTTTTACGTTTTCCAATTTTGTGGAGTACAGGTTTTTGAAGTAAGACCTACTGATTCTCTGAATTTCCTCAGTGTCTGTTGTTATGTGCCCCCTTTTTTTCTGATTTTGTTAATTTGGATGTTCTCTCTCTGCCTTTTGATTAATTTGGATAAGGGTTGGTCTTTCTTGTTGATTTTCTCAAAGAACCAGCTCTTTGTTTCATTGAGTCTTTGTATTATTTTCTTTGTTTCTATTTTGTTGATTTCAGCTTTCAATTTCATTATTTCCTGTCTTCTACTCCTCCTGGGTGAGTCTGCTTCTTTTTGTTTAGAGCTTTCAGGTGTGCTGTTAAGTCACTAATGTGAGCTCTCTCTGTTTTCATTATGTGGGCACTTAGTGCTATGAACTTTCCTCTTAGCACTGCTTCCATAATGTCCCATAGCTTTGAAAAAAGAAAAAAAAAGAAATATGTGCCTTTCTTACTATGTCTTTCTTATTGCCATTTTTAACTCTTGATTATACTCTTTTAAAGTTTAATTACTTAAACCTCAGTTAGGAATTGAGGTACTTATTTTCCCCTTTCAATTTATCCCATATGGCTTCCTGGTGTAGATTTATCATGCAGGACATGCATTCAGTAGGGAAGCAGAGTTCAGTTCCTTCTTCAAAATTACATGTGACCATTGTTACAGCATTTACAAATGGTTCAGATTTGAATATATTTCAGTTATTTTGTAGTAATAAAATGCTATACAAAAAATCTTTCTTATGAGAATTCTATTTCCAACTTGGAAATAAATTTAAAAACCAAAAAGGCCTGTGTCAGAGATTAGCATAAGACTTCCCCCAATAAATATGGATACATAAATCATGATTTCCTCAAAGTTCATATTTAGGCATTAGTTTAGGAAACATGAGAAAAAATGATAATTACGTTAATAGTTTAAATAACAAGACATGCTCTTTAAATATGCTTATTGGCCTTTAGAAATTACCATGTTTTCAACTAACACTTGCTTGTGATTTCAGCTAATGGTAAGTCTTATTTTTAAAGAAGCTATTAAAATTCTCTGTCCCTAGGATGAAATCATGCTTTTTAAAGCAGACAGTTGGTCAATTAGGCTGTAAAATGTAAGCTGTGTTTTTCCATGTGAAAGTTTACAACCACTGTGATTTGCCCACAAAATTGTCTCCTTTAGAAAGCAACATAATAATTAATAGAGCACAAACAGGAATTTCCGTTCAAAGAAGAATATCATGATTGGGCAATCATGATAAGGAAAACAATATCTGAACTGATTTCCAAATATCACAAGACTCAGATTACATGTTTACAATATAAAGTCTCACAAATAGTGATTATATGTTTACGTATCAAAATTATATTATCACAATTAAATAACACATGCTTAAGTAATTAAAATCCGTTCTCTCAGACATAAATCTGCCTTAACCTTCATCAAAATGAAAGGAGTCTACACGGACCTCATTAGCAGACTGCTACTTGTCAGTAAGCCAAGAGGAGTGCTTGTAATCCATATATTTTCTTTTAGGTTCTGTGATGTAAACTGGACACTCGTATGCTTCCCAAATAAGCTCATATTAAGAAAATTAAGATAGATATATTTTCAGGGATTGTTTTTTAGTGTTTTGTTTTTAGTGAACTCTACACTGATTTCCACAGAACCTGCACCAGTTTATAATCCAGCATTGAATAGGGATTCTTCCTCCACCATATCCTCGCCATCATTCATTGCTATTTGTTATTTGATAATAACTATTTGGACCTGGGTAAGATGGAATCTCAGAGCAGCACTAATTTGACATATTTATTTCATTCTGGGTATATAGCCAGAGAACTCCAAATCCTACCACAGAGACCCTTGCTTGTCTATGTTCATTTCTACTCTATTCACAATAACTTCAGATAGCCACCAACTGATGACTGGATAATGAAATGCACATGATGGAAATTCATTCAGCCATAGGAAAAATAAAATTATGAAAATTTCAGGAAAATGGATAGGTATGGGAACTGTTTATTAAGTGAGGTAATACAGATTCAGAAAATCAAATACTCCATGTTCTCTCATGAGAGTAAGTCCTGGATTTCAGTTTAGACATAAACATATACTGTGTGGTTGTGTGGGTAGGCGGGTGTGTGTATAACTGTAGACCATGAATCTTAATAGCATATCGTGAGAGGAGAAAATGACTTTGAGGAAGAAGGAAGTGCAATAAAATGCATGCAACATGAAAGTGAACAGGGAAATAGAAGGAATAGAGGCACAACTGGGACAGGAGGATGAGGATAGGATATGGGGGATAGGAGCAAAAGAAAGGTTATGTATGAAGATATCATTATGAAGCCTATTACATTGTACACTAATTTTAAAACAGAAAGAAAACTGGGATAACTGTATCAAAAAAAAATAGCAAGAGGCAAAACAAAGAGCTGCTTCTTTTAGCTTATTTGTCTGTGTCTGTGTGGTACTGAAGACTGAACCTAGAGTCATGTTCATGTTACGCATGTATCACTGATCAACATCCTCATTCAGAGCCTTCTATGGGTATTTTAAGGAACAAGAAGCCTCCCTTTTAGGTGAGTAAGCACTTTTCGACCTATGGTTTTCAAATATAAAAGATCTGTCAACGTTAACCACTAGGAACCCTGGGGGAGATAACTAGGATATTAACTCACTGGGTTGAGAACCAAGACATGATCGCCTCAGTATCTTTGGAAAGCATCTGATTCCAACCTAAGGAACTTCAAATTCTCAAAGATTCTCCATTCAGGCTTAACTTTCATGTAAGCAGCCATTTTCCTGGAAACTCATAACCCACGTGCTTAGGACAGATGTTTGGTAATCTTTCTCTTGACTCTTCTCATTTGACAGATATTAAGTAAACACTGTCTTCTAAGCTTTGGCTAATGAATACAGAGTCCACGAAGAACAAGATAAATGTTTTGCCCTCAGGAATTCTAGAGTGCATTTATACAATGAAGCTGGCAATAGAATTTTAGTAAGACAAAACCTGTGCAGAGCTCATAATGCCCTCTCACACTCAAGCTAAACTCCAGGAATGCTTGCATCTAATTGCAAATACATACACTTTCTTAGAGTCTGATGGCCTGAGTTTGGTCTCTAGGACCCACATGACGGAAGGGGAAAACCAACACCTGAAAGTTGTCCTTTATCTACTCCAAGCCCCCTGGGGCTTATGTATTCCCTGCTTATATATAATCACACATTTTTATAATTTAGTAAATTTTTAACTTTAGAATTTCATAACATTTCAATATAGTATCATCACTTACAGTGGGATGCTACAAAAAAAATCCCTCCTGTTAATTTTCCACCAACTGAAATATATATTTAGATTCACTTTAAACTTTATCCTTCAAATGATATGTATCCTGCCCAAGTGACTTAGAAATTATTTTGCTTATTTTATGGACTTTTCTTCCAGAAAGGATTTGTGGACATTTATCACAAAGGCATGATATGCCATCAGACAAAAGTGGATAATAAGTTGGGGTGGGAGATTGTATTTACTGTCAGGGTCATACATTTTATTTGTGAAATACACAATTTAATTAAGGCCCTCTTGTAAGTCAGGGCAGAACTGAAAAATACCGAGCTGTGCACATAGTTCAATAGAACGTGGAGAGTAAAGCACTAACACACTAAATTAGAACCAGGAACACGATCGCAGAATGTGTATGGAGAGTTGTGAGGGTTGGTGGGCTAAAGCAAGCTGAATGTCTCTTGTTCTGGTGTGACCAGTATGTGGAAAAACTAATGACTGCTTACTAATCTGCTACTCTCTGTAAGATGATTTGTTTTCCAATTTTGGTGTTTCAAAAATCTATTAATTTGCTTTTCACACTAAATGAACTCACCTGTGTTCTCATCCATATTATAAGATAAATTAGTCCCTCCTCTCTCTCTCTGCCCCTTCTCAATTGCTCAACGTGTCTGTCTCCTATGACCTCCCAATTTTGAATCTACCCCACTGTCCCAATGTCCTCCTCCATGCTGATTTTCTGTAGACTAGAATATCACACCTACACTCCTCTCATCAAAGCATAATTAACACAGACTACCTAGTGTATTTCACTGAAATAAAGACTTAGACCAGGGCTTTAGCCTGGCACAAGTGTCAGCACTAATTTTAATTACTACATTTGATAATGGTAAAAAATAATCTCATATTTTGTATTGCACAACATAGGACTTTTCTTTATTCTCATGCTACTTTTCTTCTTCCCTCCTTGTCCAAATCACAGTGGTCAGCTCATCAAGCCCTATCTTATAGTGGCCCTCTCTTCTATCTGCAGTAGGCTTCTGGCTACTATCACTCCCAAGCACCCTGCAATTTCGCATCACAGTTTCCTCTGCTAACGTTGATACTCAGTGAAGAATCCCTGGTAAAGACCCAGTTTGTACCATTCTCCACAATAAGCCTTGAAATTAAGAGATGGTTTATTAAGTCAATGAAATTTTTAAACTGTAGAATGCCAGGAAGAATATTTGTTTCTATCTTTACAGAGATACTCCTAAGGAGATATACGTGAATAGATGATGGTTCAGAAGCTGATATTTTGCTCCTTATGAATAAGCAATACTATCCAGTAAAATGATTGACTTGACTATTAACTTTGCTTTTTTTCTTTACTATGTTTTAGTTGAGAAAATAAATCGATACATTTAGAGACCTGTCTTTTATTATATTAAAAGCCTCAGTTACGGTATTTACTGAAACCAGACAAGATACATCATCAAGTATTTATACAGCTCTGCTAATTAGATGAGGCGGAGAGAATACAATAAGTTGAAGAGTAATTATCATACAAAAATCTCTTAAAATTATGAGTATTGATGCTAACATCCTCATAAATTTAATTAACAGATTCTAAAAATATTTTATCATTGTTTTCTGAGACATGGCAGCAGTCACCAAACTCTGAGATACAGTGAGCACTTATCACAACACTCCAATGAGCATAGACAGGTGATAAAACATAAATTTAGCAAAGATGCAGGGCTTTTGAGGAGCTAGTAGGAAGTTTAAAGGAAATCAAGCAGTGTAATAGGAGTGTAGGAGTGGAAATGATAGAAGCCAGAAAATTGAAGATTTTTTTTAATGGTGGCTCATGAAAAGTAGTTTAGCAAGAGACCTTTGTTAAGGTGACCTTTGAAAAAAGAGGCCGGGGACCTTTGAGACCGAGACCGTGTAATTAGTCAGGAGAGAATTCAGAAAGAAGAAACACGAATGAAGCCCTGGTCCAGAAGAAGTATGGCACCTGGAGGTATCATGTCAACAAGAGTCAAGTGAGGGACAGAGTGTGAAGTAGGCTGGGAATGGGATGAAGGGGGAAATTTTGTAAAACACTATGATGATGGTTAGGTTTGCATTTCACTATGAATAAATGTCAGTGTTATTATATGTATTATGTCTGAGCAATATCTAAGAATAAGTTGTTTTACCTTTTAAAGCATCAGTCTATAAAACTGAAGGGTCTCAGTGTACAATGGCTCATCCCACTAGACCTGATGACCTGAGCCAAATATCCGGACAACGTGGCAACAACTTAAGGAACAGTCAAATTGGTGTGCTAGGCTAACTCATTCGAATCCCAGATGAAAGACAGTCTGATTTATTTGGGAAAGCATTTCGATTCTCTCCATGAACAGGGTGAGTGATTACTATTTCTTTATCAGGCTGGCATCAATGGCAAACATCCAGGATTCTCTTTGATGGAACAATGTTGAATAAATAAACAGTACCGCTACAGTACCCTTTCTCCTTCCAGACACCGTATAGAGTACCTCGCCACTTTAGTCTAACACTGAATTCTAGTTTCACATTTCTCTATAAAAGTCCCTGGTATAAGATTCTCTTCTTTCAGGCTCCGATGCCCCAGATAGGTTATATATTCTATTCCTGTAGTGAACATAGAAGGGTCTGGCAATATTATCCTTCTCCACTGTACATGGGAGTAAAAATCAATGAGCAAGTAGCAGAACATCATGAATAAATCTGAAGGTAAAGAGACGTTTCAGCATGGAAGAAATCATGGTCTCAGTGATTTTTCCAGCTCTCTGAGCAATGTTTACTAGAGATCCGCAGGGAAACAGTATGCCAAGGTTTTACTGGATTTAACTTTCCCATAAATGCTGGTACACAGCAAAAACAAATACTGAATTCTAAGTAACTGGAAAACTAAAGCCATATGGAATGTGCATCTGGCACTGATTGTAATTTAAGAACTGTGTGATTGTCCTGAACCCATCAGTAGGGTAATAAACAATAGGTGCTGTTGATACATCTTCACATTTATTTATTTATTTATTTATTTATTTATTTATTTTATTTTGTTTTCACATGATATATTTTCAACCTGAGGCTATCACAGACCTTGCTAATTATATTTTAAAAAAACAGACAGAAACAATTGCACCAACACAAAAAAGACATGATATAATCTTTAGGACAGGGGCACAGAGGTTCTTGTACTCACAGAGAAGCATCAAGGAAAACCAGGAATGTTAAACACATAGGAACCTATCCTCAATAAAGGAGATATATCTTTTTTTCTATCCAGATGGTAGCGAGCAGATATTGTTAGTCCCCAGGTGATCTTTTTGCTATCTGTGGTGACAGACTCCACCCATCTTTTGTTATAGAGGCAGACCTAACCCAAATCTCCCAGAATGATTATCCCAGACTTGTTTATTCTTAGAATATTACCCATCCTTAAAGGAGATGGCACAAGAACTTTATGGCCTGCTGACCTCTGCTATCAGTCCGAGACCACACTAGATTCTAGGCCTGTTAGCTGTGGAACCCACCGTCATGGTCACACGTACTACGTAAAGGAGCTCCTAAGGAGTTATAACTTAAGCTTTGTTGTGTACCTGGAACTGGAATAATTATTGCCTGGTAATTTATTCCCAAATTGTACTGGGTTTTAAATATGCTGACAATGACCTATCTGGCATCAGACTCCCCAAAGTCTGATCCAGTCAACGAAGTCAATGTGCACCGAGTTTTCTTTCTCATCTCTTTGTAAGTTTACTTCCCTGATTGGACACATGCCAGGTCCTTCTCATATATAAAAATGGGACATGTTGAGGAAATTGAGAAATTGATTTCAATATGTGAATAATTCTTCAAAAAGACTATGGAATTATTAGTTTATAAAATAACGAAGTAAATAAAAATTGGCATAATTGAAGATTTCTAAATATTCCCATTGATATGCAAATATTAGTGTGTTAGCTAATTTGTTGTTATGATAAAACACCACAACTAAAAGCAATTATGGAATATGAGTTTATTATGACTTATAGTTCCAGGAGAGTCCACAATGGTTTGGGGATCATGGAAGCAGTGTCCTAGAGCTTCAACCCAAACACAAAGCTGAGAGAGCCAACTCCCACACCAGTGATCTACTTACTTCAGCTAGGGTGTTCATCTACCTAAGAAGTACCACCAACTGGGAACCAAGTGTTCAATATCTTAGACTCTGGGGAATGTTTCTCATTAAGACTACCACAATTGGTTTATTGGTTTTCTTTATTATGACATTATTTTTCTCATCTAGTTTTCCAAAAAAACACAAAAAGGATTTTGAATATCTGTGTTCCATTCCTTATCAGAATAATAAAATTAGTAATAAGGCATAACTTGGAAATGAATAAAGCAGAGCAGTAGAAATGATTGCCCCCACTTTTCCCATCCCAAATTTACAAGTCAAGTTTGAAATTTATAAAATTAGAGATTTGTACTATAATTAATGAAATTTACAAAGTATTGATTTGAAACAGTACAGTATTATGTTTGCTTTGATGACCACTGATTGTTTGTTCATGAATCTGAGTTTGATAGATGGGACCAGAAGACATCTGGTACAGGAATATTATATAATTGACTGCTTAGAGCCCATGTGTATAACTTGGGCATCCATCTAGGTACTGTGTAAAATGCTTCAGCACATCCATCACCCTAAATCTGAAATACAGAATTAAGGTATGAAAACCAAGACAGGCTCCTCTTATTTAATAATACCATGTCAAATCACGACTACACTATTGCCTTGCTTCCTAAATAATTCTTAGATGCTTTTGTCTACTGAGATGGCTACTTCCACACTGTATGCCTCTCTGATGGTTGTGCTATAATTAAAAGTAAGAAATAGTTTGAGAAAAATTTCTGTCACCAAAAATAGTCCTTATATGCATATTATTGGGGTGGAAAAAACTCTATTTGTGTTTAATAACTACAATTAAAAGATAGAAAATAAATGATTTTACGATTTTGACAGCTGGAATCCACAGAAGGGAAATAACCCAATCCCTTAGACACATAATTTTTATAGCTTTTATAACAAAATGTGATAAATATATTAAAGTTGAGAATTAAAATAGATAAACATTGTTTTCTCATTTCATTGTCTTGGATTCAAACTTTATCCAGTGAGTTTCTAATGTGTGAAAATTGAGCCCTAGCAAGTCTAGAGTATTGTATAGTTTCTGCTTTGTGTAGAGAAGGTCTTAAGAAAGTGTATAGCTCACAGTACCTTGAGCAGAAATCCTGGCTTTACATACTATCAATTTTGAGTTTGTCATTTCACATGCATGAATAGCTCTTCTTTATAGACTTTATAAAAATAAAATTTAGGGAGGATCAAATTTGATGAGAATTTATTACTTTTCTAGTGAAGTCAGGTCTAGCTATACACAGTGACTGAAAACCAGGGTTATTCATGTTCTTCTAGGCACAAAGGATCTTCATTTAGTGACACCTGAGTTCCCAGAAGTCCTTTCTTCTGTCAGTGGGGGTCAGGACCTCTAAACATTTGCAAAAGCATTTGTCAACACTGATACAGCCTTATACAATGGCACGATATCAAATATCAAAGAAGCTTTACATCCTCAAATACTGTCTGATTGAATTGAAGTGTGTAGTTTATTGAATGTCTCAGTTGTTTTCATTTTCCTATTCCAGAGCCCAGTATGATTTTGTATATTGCATTTGTGTGTGACCATATTTCTTTGATCAACTTTAACTTAAAACTGTCACTTTCTTTACTCATGTGGCTAAAGTTTTTAAGAGCAGATATCAGTTATGGTGTGAAAGGACAGCTAATTTGGGTTCTACTGTTTCTTGGTGACAGCTATTTGAGGCTTATACACCTCTGCCAGAAACGATGATGTCAACATTTAGCAAATTTTGCCATGATATCAATGGGGCTGGTTTGTACAAATATGGGTAAAATTAACTCTGGCTATTTAAAATGATAACAGATAAGCTTTTCCATTGTCCTATTGGTTTTATTTATTGTTTCAGCTAATCAGTGTGGATCCATTTTCATTCAATGTATGTGAATCAGTCAAATGTTTGTCTACTAGTTTTAGCATCCGTCAACATTCTTCTGTAGACACAAGTTTCTGTCCTTCCTGGTTCCTCAGTCATTCAGTCCAAAGGAACATACAGAGGCTTATATTCATTATAAACTGTCTAGTCTCTTAGTTCAGCTAATTATTACCTAGCTCTTATAACTTTTATTAGCCCATAATTCTTATCTCTGTTTAATCTTGTGAGTTGGTACCTTTTCTCAGTGCAGCATTCTCATCCTGCTTCCTCTGTGTCTGTCTGATGATTGACTTTCTGCCCCAATTCTCTAAGTCTGGTCACCCACCTATACTTCCTGCCTTGCTATTGGCCAATCAGCATTTTATTAAGCTAAGACGAATGACAAATCTTTACATTGTACAAGAGCATTATCCCACAACATTCTTCTATCTCAGTCTTACACTATATCTTCTCTATCAGTTGTGTATATATTACTGGACAATTTATAAAATGTTTTATTATATTTTTGTTTATACTAATGTGGATTATATTTTCTTCAATTAACTGTTAAAAGAAATATTTTTATTTTGTTTTCTTTTGTTTTTCTTATCAGTGATGGTACATTCATAAAGGGCCAATTTTCCAAAAACCTCTCCCATCTTGTCAAACTCTTACATCTCACCCAGTTTGCCTAAGTCCTGGATGCTCCTGAAACTAAACCTCTACAGTACTTTTCTCTTCTGTGTCAATTGCAAATTATCCAAATACATGAGATTATGGGGTCAAGTTCTCAATGTAGCATGGATAATATAAACCCATAAACAGATATTTGGGTTCAGAGAAGCAATGCAACCAGCCACTGGAGAACTCTTATCTCTATGAAATTTTCAGACTCAAAAGAAAGCAAATTCCTGTCTCATTCCACCTTATATTCCTCTCTAGTGCTGGTATTGAAGGCCTACACCACCACTACCTGGCCTCTATGGTTGACTAGTGTGGCTGCTGGGATTAAAAGTGTGAGCTGCCTGGACCACTAGTGTGGCTAAATTTGCACTCTGATCTTCAAGCAAACTTTATTTGTTAGATTACAAACAAACTATTACCACACTCAGGGATGGTGTGAGATAGTCACCAAATGCCTTAGAATAAAGAATGTTCCCTTCTTCTGTGTTTGCTTTTCTAGTTTTGAAATATTAATCACCCTCTTGTGCAAGAAGAGTCTTACTGATGCTTTTTTTTTTACTTTGTTCCTTTGTCTCTTAGGACAACACTGGGAATATTTTTTACACCATTATAGTCCAATAATGAGTTATTTTGAATGTTTATGAAGACAAAGATTTGGAGAGTAGAAGGTCCCTTCCAGCTGGATTGTTAGAGTAAGACTATTATACTTACAAATATGCTTACTCTGTGGCACAATTTGCTCAAGGAGTGTTTTGTGCTACCATTCTCAAGATGTGAAGCCAGTCTTCTTCAAGAAAATCTGCTTCTTTTCCTGTGAATAATATTGTTCAGAACCAAGTTCTGTCAAGCTCTGAGTCATAGGTATAATTATTAGTATTGATATATTACTGCTTCAAAGCAGGTTAGAGAACATGAACAAACAACATACCTACAAACATACGTGCACACATTTGCATTTATTTATTCACTTACATTTGTCTATGTCTTTATTTATCTATTTTTGAAAGATCATTAGTTTGTACTGGTGTCTTCATTTCCAAATAAACAACCCAATGCACATTGAAATCATTGGACTTGGGCAGAAGGAAAGTCCATTTTGGGTTATTGTGTAACTCTTTTGTATGCCAACCCTGCCCCCTGAGACACACAGTACTGAGCAGCTTTGAGAGGTGTCTATCAATCACCCTAGCAATCTTTATCCAATTACTCACTAATTACTGCTAGCAATGGCCAAATATAGGTAAATAATAATAATAATGAAAATTTTCAACTTCTTCTGTGCCCTGCTCCTGTTCTCTCTGAGCTTGACTCTGATTTTTAAGGAGAGCCCCTCTGAAGGTTGTTCATCCAAATAAAAATCGGCAGTGACACATGCCTCTTGATCTTGTGTTTGTTTTGCCTTCTCAGTGACCTCTAAACAGACCAGCTTCTGATTTTATGATATTTGCTCAACAGAGTTCCCTTCTCAGATGACTATAGCTTGTGTCAAGTTGACATTGAATTAACCAGCATAGAATCCAAACACAAGTTCTCATATTTACAGAGCAAGAATTTTTCCCCTTATAATTCTCCTCAACCCAGCATACCTAATACAGGTGGTTTGTGTTTTCTCTTTCTTTAATCAATTAGTTGTACTAAGGTTATATCATTTTCACTAGAGTTGCTTTTCTCATTCTGATAAAGCAACATCTATAGATGTTCAGATCATATTATTAGGTGATATATTTAATATTGAAATAATATATTTACTGGAAAAGATGCAAGATAAAATTAGAGACGCTCTGAGAATCATCAAAATTAAAAGACTAATTCTAGTAAAATTTAGAGTTCAGAAAAAATTGAAAAGCAATAAATAACTTCTTGCCCATTATTTAATTGGTCACTTTAAAGATTTCTGATTATGTAGCATGGTAGCAATTCTACATTTCAATTTAACAACAAAATCCTTCAGTTTTACTTGCTTTTTCATGCATAGTCCTCAGCTAGTGCAAATTACTTTTAAATGTAGCAGTGTTTCTAATTAGGCTTAATTACAAAAAAGTTCATTGATAATTACTATTATCTTCTATTGCTCTTTATTTAGGCTTTTCTTTTATGCATAGTCTGTTTTATATTAGTAAAACAGTGAGTCCTATCTACAATCCAAGTTAAATTAAGTCATATATATAATCATATATATGATATTATTATTATTAGATATATTCGAATGTCATATAAACTTTAAATATCGTATTTGCACATTATAAAATATGTCTTTATAATTTTTGTATAAATATAGAGCACTTACTAATTACTAAACCGTATCTAATGTAACAGAAGTTTATAAAGAATATAATAAATGTATGTGGATGTTTATAAGTATACAAAAAGATATATTTTACTCAATGTTTTAAAAGTCAAGTTGATAATTAAATTAAACTCTATGTTTCAGAAACTACCTCTGAAAAAAATTCTGCAGTAAATTAATGATCAGTTGTGTTTGTATTTGTGCTATTCCATTTAAACTGGGAAAGATATTTGAGCAAAGAGGTTATAAGTCTAAAATTGTAGAAAGCTCTATCGGCTGACTGCCATTACCTAGAAATGAAATTCAGTCATACTTTACAGGGAACAAACCTAGGGAATTTCAAAGAATGAAAGAATATTTCTTGTGCAAGTAAAAGTTAAATAGTTAAAGATATCTGAATTCTTTCAACATACGATCCATGGTAGTGATTACTGCAGTTAATATGAGGGGTATTTCCCTATTTCTCATTTCTTTATATGTATCAACTTGAGGACTATTGTTTATGATCAATAAACAATTTCTTCTAAGAATACTTAAAGATTACAGCTGGACTGGCTCTGAGTAATGAGGATTTACTGGAATGTGAGTCATCCCCTTTTAAATTACTATTGAGCCATTAATTTTCAAAGGCCTTGATATGCTGCCTGTATTTATCACTGTCTCTGGCTAATGGAAACTTGGGTTCATATCATGGTTTAAGCCAAACATCAATTCTAATTTGTAAGACCAGTTTCTTCCACCAAGTATGCTCTTCACAGGAACTAGTATTAGAGTGTCAGTCATTGCCAGCTGAAGGAGAGAATCGAGAAGCTATGCAAAAGATAGATGGGCATAACGAAGCTCTGACAAAGTTGAACTCCTATGCTCATTGCTACTAAGAAGTCCAAGATTCATTTACTTTAAAAAATGTTATAGTAGGGTGTGCCAGCACACACCTTTAATTCCAATGCTTGGGAAGCAAAGACATCCAGATCTCTGTGAGTTTGTGATTAGCCTGATGTACAGAGGGATTTCCAGGAGCCAGAGCTACCCTGTCTCCAAACAAAAGAAAACAAAAATGTTACAAAGTTCTGCTATTTATTACTGCAAAAATTAATAAATAAATGAATGTTGTATAATATAGTAATGCAAAATGCTAGAGAACATTGATACTTTTAAAATGTATGTCATATAAAATATGTAATGTAACAGTGTGCCTTCATAAAAGTGTTCACAGGTGTACCATCACGTGCACTCAGTTTTCAGGGAGTGAGCAATTCAGAAATACATTTATCCAAAGTATATGCCCCGATATTTTCCTCACAGGGGTTTCTCATTTGTTTTCAGTGTGAATCAGGTAGCTATGTGTTACAGAAAATTAGCAACATTTTCAATTTCTTCCTCAAATTTATATCAGTGTGATAAATTGCTCAGAGCAAAAAATACATGCTAAACACTCCACAGGTAATCTCTATTCTTGTGATAGTAAAGTAAGAAAAAATACTAAGATATTCACCATTTATCCAATTCACTATATTTTTGTAATGTTCTGTCAAATCCAAGCACAATTTTCTATATGTAAAGAATACAGTCCCTTTCCTAAGTAAAACTAATTAATCATTTTCACAGTTTTGATCCTTGAATATTACCAATATCCTCTTAATGTATGGTTCCAAACTTGCCATTTCATAGAAATGTGGAAAGTGTACCACATGGATTCATTCAGACTTTAGTATACCCCAGTGTCTGTCTCTGTGCTAGTCACTGGAAAGGAAATAAGATTACGCCATCATTTTAAGAACTCATGGTTCACAGAGTGGTGACTGACACTGTGCAACAACAGAAAGGCAAGATCAGAGGAGAGGGCATATTAGCTGGGATCTGTGGCATCATACTGGGTGTTCTCCGGAAGGCCTAGAGCCATTCCAGTCAGTTTGGAGCAATGGAACATCTATAGAAATGAGAATTAAAACTAAAATACAAATAAAAATTAAGCACAGATATACCTTCTTATGGCAAATAAAGAATAACAGGAGGTTTGTCAGAGACCTTGGCATCCTTAGAGTCACTACAATGATGGGACCTCAAACTGTCAAAAAGACAAGGGCATCGGTACATATCCATTAGAAGTGAGAGAAAGACAACTCTCACAAATAGTGCAGTCGTGAAAATTTTTAATGTGGAGACTGTCAAGAGCTGTCTTAGTCTGAAGGTCCACAGTGCAAGGGAATTCAAGCCGTGTATTGCAAGCTTGTGGCTGGAGAGTTCATAGACATGTCAGGAGAACATATGACTGCTATTTTTCTAAACAAACATCATTTCTAATTCTACTCTGAATACATATGGTTACAGCCACAAAGAAGAGCAACTCTCATGTCTCATCAATGGAGTTTTTATTTGGATGCCAAGAGAGACCTTTAGAGAGGTCTACAACTTGTCACTCTAGGATGCAAAACATCAATCAGCCTACCTCCAACACAATGTCTTTACCTTCCTGCTTAAAGAACATGGCAGAAAAGGGGATGGAAAGACTCTCCAGAGAACCTGGATGCCTGCTACTGAATAGTACCTTTGAGATAGGACCGGGATTCTGTATCTATAAAATCCGGTCCCCTAAATAAGATGCACAAATAAGATTCACCTAGCAACAAAATGCACCAAAGTAACCATCAACATATGGCCCATTATAAAATGTTTTTGTGTATAGTACCTTCCACCTGATCTCATACTAAATGGAGGCACACTATGAAATGATCCCAAGTGGTTATCATGACAATACTGAAGGTACTCATGACAATACTGAAGTTTTCAGGAGGAATTTCAGCCCCAAAGGCAGGTCTGCTTGTTCACCAGATGTTATATGAGTACTGAAAACATTGTCTGGGATAGCTGTGACCAGTACTCCACTTCTTTTCTTTAGTAAAAGGCAGTTTTCTCTAATAGCGACATGTTGGATTGCTTGTCATGTTATGTGAGGATTTCAAATTACTCAAGATTTTTATCTCATTTTTGCCTTAAGTTCCTGATGTACAACTATCCTAGATCATGTAACCCAATAGTCTTTCACTAACTATACCTGTACTTATTGAACTCCATGCTTCTTACTTCAAGACTGGGTACATAATACATATTCACTTAATCAGTGCTTATTTTTGCTATGGTTTAGTGAGTTGTAAATACAATTTGTACAGTGCTTACATGCTACAAAATGCTTTCTCCTCATTCTTCCACTCTAAGACATGGGCAGATCCGTGCTTAGGAGAAAAGCCATCTACCAAGCTTTGTAGATATTAAACTATGGAAGCCACACTATACCATGCTGAAGCATTTGCAGTTTGATGGCTTGCTCCTTTCCAATTATGCTAAATCATCACTGTCTGGGACACCCTTTGTGATATCACTGGCACTCACGCGTGCTTATCCAAGCCCTTACACGGACTATCATCTGGGTGGTTCATAAAGCTAATGCTACAAATTTCTGTCCCCAACATGACACTTAGTACTGTACTATGATCCTGTTTACTTTTCCAGCATGTGACCTGGAATCTTCTCAAATCTAAAGAAGCTTCAGATGCATCTCTATCTCTCCTATATTACAACAGGATTTTTGCGACTCAAATTAACATGTATTAATTGCTAACAGTATTTACTGAATTATGTCATCCTTATTACTTTTCCCCTCTAGCATTGTATGAACTCTACTATTCCTAGAGATACAGGATTTGACAAATTACCAATAAAATGTGTGCAGTGATCCCCCCTACTCAAAGAATTTGATTCATTACAAATTCTACTTTGTTTCTCCTATTTGCTTATATCCATGACTGACCAACTATGCACTGCTTTAATAATTATTTGAAAAATGAACCTTCTTTAACAGATCAGCTTCATGGTTGTTAACGGAATTGTTCTTGCCTTTAAATACATATAACCCTTATGATGAAGCAGTGTTTTGCTATATTGATGCAGTGAGAAAAACATGCTCAAGATACATGTGTGTGAATGTGTGTGTAACTGTGTGTATGTGTGTAACTATGTGTCCCCACGTGTGTTAGAGGAGAATCACAACCTTAGTTTGTTTTCTTCTACAAAGTATCATCTTTCCTTTAATTTGATAATATAGTAAGCAAACAAAAAGAAAATGATAATGAAAATCTCTCATTAAATAAGGGTGCATTCGAAGGAGGAAGGGGATGCAAATATCTGTCATCTGACATTTTTATGACTATTTTTTATAATTCTGCATAATAAGTCATATTAATCAAGCATAAAAAAACACTCCCTTGTGTTTAAAGTTACCCTTTGCAGAATGAACCATGTAGTAATTAACAAGAGAAAAGCAACATTGCACCCTAACTTCTATTCTCTGGTGTTTCATGATACAACTAACTCTCCAAATGTGAAATGGGAGGCAAACACAAATGGTGCAATATTTAGAAACATGACTGCGGGAGGGAAAAACATTTTCTGCAATGCCATGACCCTGAGTATATTAGCTATACTCCAGGGCAGGTCCCATACTCAGGAGGTGTGGGCCAATGCAAATTGGACTCCATGTTTTTGTTGTTTTGCTTTTCTTTTGCTTTGTTTAAGAGAGAGAAAGAATATGAAACTGGGTAGGTAGAGAGTTGGGGAAGATCTGGAAAGAATATAATAAAATGTTTGAAATTTTCAAAGAATAATAGAACCATATAAAAATAATCCTAAAAATTAAAATTAAAAATGTAACTAAATACCATGATTAAAGATTTCAGGATTAAAATATCAAAGTTCAGAGGGCAAGAAAAATTAGCATTAATTTCAAAACCTTGAATTGTATCTACTGAAATAAATAAGTACCCATACAATTAAGCATACTAAGAGGCTTTTGTTAAATTAAAAGATACTTGGCCAGGAAAGGTGGCTCAGAAGTTCACAGTACTTGCTGTCTTATTAGCAAGGCCTTGAAGTTCAATCTCCAGGACCCATATTTGATGACTCGAAACCACCTCTGAGTAACTCCAACGGCTCTAAACCCTCTTCTGGCCTTGTTGGGCGTGCATGCACACACAAAATCACACACACACACAGTCCCTTAAATAAAACATACAGAGATTGTAATGATGAATTTTATAGATGCTGCTACAAATTAAACATTTTTCTTACCTTAACATTTCTTTGTCAAAACCCAGTTGTTAATCTAACATGATTTTGAGAGGTAGGGTCCTCAGGAGGAGATTAAGAAGATAGCGTCTTCATGAACTCTATTTGTGATCTCACAGAAAACTACCCTGCATTGTCTACACAGTCTCAGAACAAAGAAGCAGTGTGGGACCAGACTTCAGTCTACTGACACCTTAAAACTTTTCAGCCTCCATAGCTGGAGGACACAGTTCCCATGGCTCAGATGCATTGTTACCAGTCACCCAAATAGAGGAACCTGTACACAGGATCTTCCAGGTTCCCAGGATTCTGAAATAAAAGGGTCCCTAACATGAAAGGAAGCCTCCGAAAACACACACATTAGACTGACCCTAAACGTGACCATTCTGTGGAGTGATTGATGACCATCTCTCAATTCGGGCATGAATGGTGAATTATTATTTCTCTTTGAGAGCAGCAGAAACATCAGCAATATCACTGCATTTTAATATATAAAAAGGCTTAGATTTTACTATTAGCATATTTGGGGAGCCTAAGGGTAGAAGTTGATAAAATTTTCAAAATTCACTACCTGCTTCTACTGGGTCTCATTCATTTAAGGCAGACAGATGGCCTTATCTTGCCATTCACCTGATAGTTGTAGGTGTTTTTCTCTAGTTTATTTTGAAACTTCAGCCTAAAATGGTTCTATTCTGTTATCTTCCTTTTCCTAGCAAAACACATCCTGCCAAGGGCTCCTGTTTTCTTGACGTGCATAAGACCTACTGACAATATTCATTTACTTCTGAATGAATAAAAGAAGATACATTTTTTAAAAAATGAAAATAAAATTGATTTACTGATTTTAAGCCAAGGGACAAGAGAAAGTTTGCACTTTAACAATCACAGTCCGATTCTGCTAGTGCAAACATTTTTGGAATGTGATGAGCAGCTGACCCCAATGACAACTCTACCAGTGCCAAGTTTATATACTGAGGGTCGACACTTACCAGTGAACAGAATTAAGTTGTACATGAATTTAGAGGTGGGGGCGGGGGGGACTCTGCTCCATAAGCATGTAATTATTAACAAATAAATATTTAATTATTATCTAATACCAGTCAATGAGTTATTTAGTTTAAAAATAACTATGACTACAGTCCATTAATAATCCAGCCCACACCTTTACCTAGGTGTATGTATATCCAAGCGTTTTATTATCTGAACAATTAATTAAAAGTATGCAATAATAAACTAATCTGCAAAATAACTGAATTGGGACATTGTAACATCTCCCAAGAAAGTGTTTTACTAAAATTTAGAAAATATAATCTTCTCATTAATGATTATATCAAGTGTGCTGCTACTCCTTAACAACAGTGAAGTCCTTGACTCGATTGAATGATGAAGGAACAATTACCAGTACTTTTGTTTGCCTCATTATAGATGTATGCTTTAAATAAAATAATCATACTTACTTAACACTCTTATATTAATACACAATTTAATATGCAAATATATCCACATTCTTTATAATTGCTGACACATATAAAAATATAAAGCATGGCATTAGGCCTTCCACACTCTGTCTAGTATGCTGCAGAACAGGTGTGGCTATGAAAATTAGTTTTTGTCAAAATCGAATATTATTTATAAAACTCAATTTTAGTGGAGCTTAGAAGCCAGCAACTATTAATGACAAAGTCAAGCTCCATTTCCCTGCTGCGATGGCCTGTCCATTGCCCTCTCTAATGTTCTTCAGGTTTTGAAGATCACAGCTCTCAGTGGACCCATACTTTCCTCCAACTTTTTCCTTCCTTTGTAGCCCTCCCTTCCCCTTTAAGTTGTTTCTTCTTCCCTCTCTTACAGCCTTTTCCCCACTTCTCCCATCCTTCTACAGTATATTTCTCCTAACTCTCTCCTTTCCTTCAAACTAGGATCAAAACTCTGTCAGGATGTATTCATTAGGACTGGATACCACACTGTCATTTCCTCTCTGAAATTTGGTTGTGGTTTTCTGTAATAGTTTCTGTCTGGTGCGAGGAGACTTTTCCTTGATGAGGGGTATGAACTATACTTATCTGTGGGTACAAGGATAAATGTTTAAAATGCAGTTAGGGATTATGCTGGTTTAGTAAAGTGACGGCTGAAGGTTATCCTCCAAGACACATGGCTTCACTCGCCCTGGGGAAGTGGGGCAAGTTTCAAATACCAGGCATATTTTTCCTCCTATTAAATGATTCATAACCCTCATTGGAGAGCTGTTGGCTATCATGAAGATATGCAAAAACACTATTGCACACTTATGAACACTATTGCACACTTATGAACACTATTGCACGCTTATGAACACTATTGCACGCTTATGAACACTATTGCACACTTATGAACACTATTGCACACTTATGAACACTATTGCACACACTGAGCTGCTCATCGTTTCAGTTCATAGTGTCAAAGCTCGGTCAGACTGCGGATGCTTCTCGCCCTTGAAACATTGACTGGCAAATAAACAAAAATAAAAGAATTATAGTCCATGAATCTGAGAGACAGCAAAATAAGAGTGTTCATAGGATGGGTTAGAAGGAGGAAAGGGAAAAAAAGTGTTGTAATTATATTTTAATAAAAAATACATTTTAAAAAACTGCCATGATTCAGGAATGGACTGAAAGTTAAAGCTAGGATGTTTGGGTTCTCACTTTGGACTCCCATTTTCCCATAAACGAGGTTTGAACTGTTGAATTTCCTATACCTTCCAAATCTATCTATCTTTCATTTTTATTAATTTTTTTCAGAGTGTTGGCATGGAACTCAGGGTCTCACAAATGTAACACACAGTTTACCATTGATTGTATCTCTGGTACTTCTTTTAAATAAAGAAGCAAATATTTTCTTATCTTATACATTTGAGTCATATGCAAATTCATACTAGTGTGGATGGCCTGCAAAACTCAACATAAAGTACATAAGTGAATATTCAGATTATTTTCAACTTGATGCGTCAAAATGCTTGCCTTTAAAGAAAGTACCAAGTTTCAGGACTCTACGCTCTTTAGTAAAATACTAAAGGATATTGTTAAGAACTTACGGCTTTGGCAAACCTTGTATGCGTCTCTAGCAAGCACAGTGGGGAGATATGTCACAGAAGCAGTAAAGACCCATTAAGGAGGATTTCATTCTCTTCTTGCTAAGAGTATGACATTCCTGGTCTTGGTGAAAGCCTAGCAATGACCTGGCTAAGGGATTACCTCTCAGAAACATGAGACCAATCCTAGGAGGGAGGCTTCACTTGAGCAATGCTAAGGAGATAGGAAGACATAACTAGCCCTTTCATGAAACAATGTTCCTTTCCTTCCCAGAATTCTTGTGCCCCCTAGTGCAGACCCCATGAGCTTTCATGTTCTCTTGATTCTGCTTCATCTCTGGGTTCAACTTTTCGTGTTTTTCTCTTCTATCTTCTTTTTTATGCTGGCCAGAGTCTAAGAGTGATTCTCTAGTACTTCCAGCTATTTTTGGTCTTTCTCTCAAGTTCCCTTTTCCTTACTACATCTGTTCATGATTTGCCTGACCACCATGTCTAACTCAAGCGGCATTGCTCTCTTTCTCTCTCTGAAACTTCCACTATGAACACATAAAAAACTTTTTCGGCAGCTCACCCTTTGTGGTCTGTCAATCCCATTCTATGGATTCGTGAGCTAAGAACCTGAGAACCACTGGCTCAAGCAGGTTAGGTGGCTGTGGAGTTTCCAGGCACCTAGATATCAAGGAAAATGCTATTGTCAAAGACACTCCAATATTTCCACCCTAATATATTATTCTCAGGACAGCTAGTTACTAGCTAATATAAAGCTGTGTCAGGTTCTTTGCTGACCTCAATCTTTAGAATAAAGTCAGGCACAAATTTCTAAATGTTAAGTCACTAACTATGTGCATAAACATATATTCACATGTAACAATTAATGAATAAAGAGGGCATGAATTTAAAAGAGGGCAAATATATATATTTCTGTGGGACGGTTTGCATAGAGAAAAGGGATAGAAGTATTGAAATTATAATATTAAAAATAAAATTAAAAAACAAAATCAGTAAGAATATTGTGGTGTTACAGGCCTATAATCCCAGAATTTAAGGGGCTGAAGCCAGAAGATATTGGCCAACCAAGGTTAATAGAAAGAATGTCTCAGAAAAAAATTAAAAAGAAAGAAAGAAGACATGTGATAGTTCTTAAACTGCCTATCCTTTAAAGTTTTATTAATTAAGGGGCAGATTTTTTACCATCTATAGACAGTACTGGCAGGACTCAGCCCTTCTTAGCTCTTTGCTAATGTGTTTGGCTAAATGGCAGTGACAGTGTTTGACCTGGTTGATCCCACTTGGAAGAATCAATTGGGAACACGCTTTTCAATTCCATGTTCCTGTGTGATCTCGTTGGGAACCTGACAGATTAGCTGCACTATCGACTCGATAAACCTTACCAAAACAACAATACTTTGAGTTTGCCTAGAGTTGAAAACTGTTAAGTCATGATCAGCATGCGAAGGCTGAACAGAGCTAAGCAAAGACTGAGTCTTAAACCTTTTTCCTGGGTTCCCAAGTAAGTAAATAAATTAGTGGAGAAAGAGTTCCTGCTTCCAGGATGGCAGTAACCTTTGGCATCCATCTTCTTCCTTTGACCAATGCAGACTGAATGTCGCTTCAGCCTCACTAAATTCTGGACAGTTTTCTCCTGTACTATGAGCCACATCCAACTTCCTTTAAGCTTCTACTTTAGAAAATCTGCCCTAGATGCTTTCTTTACCTGTGTCAAAAGTGACCTCCCAAGCTCTGGAGATTCTTACCATAGCATAAGAAAGTCTCCTGTAATTTAGCTAATCCTCAGAAAAGCAATCATCACAAAGTGTCTGCCTTTCTATCCAGCTCTCAGAAGAAGGCTAACATCCTATCTTCCATAGGATACAATTGCTGCTGGCTCTACCACTGAGACCGACCATTGTTCCTTGTCGTACTTCCACAGCTCACTGTGGAATTCCTCTCTGGTCACTGTTTTAAGTAGACATGTGTGGCATCTCCTTCTCTTACTACAAAGTCACTGAATCAAGTCTTGTGCCCTCAACTCTGCTGGCAAGTTCTTCGCTCCTGTTTTTTTTTTTTCTTCAGCATCAATGGGTAGGCAAACAGATCCTAAGGTGAGTTTCAAACACAACCCCTAACATGACCATTTTCTCTACATTCTGTTTGACCAATCATGTCTCTATGACAGAGAAGACAAGATATCTAATATTTTGAGAAATGTGTGTTAGTTTTTTTTTTTGCCTTTTTAAAAAAATGCACTTAGTCATTTGAATTCCTTTGAAATATAAAAAAGCACTATAGTAGGCCCCCTTATCTACTGCCAAGACCAAAAATATTAAATGGAGACCTAAAGTACATGATTTGGGGTACCTCACTACCTAGACAACAGAATGCTAATGACTGGATGTCTCAGAGTTGACTGTGTGAGTTAACCTTTTGTTACCTTCTCCCCCAGTTTACACTGGGTATAAAAACTGTGGAAAAATAAATGCGGGTGATTTCAGGAGTAATCCCTGGAATACCCTCCCAGTACTGTCTTATAGTTTGTCTTGTTATTCTATATGTCTTTGTATTCCTTACTTATATTTCTTCAATGCCCATGCCCCTACCCTGGTAAGAAGTATTTTTGTCCAGGCAGGTCCTTGACACTATAGTTGTATCTTCCCTATGTCTCCTGTCTCTAAGGCATCCAGTTAACCAAGACATCCACCATGCATTCATTTCCTACCTTCTTAGTAGGTACTTGCTACCCAGATGGATCAGGCAGACTGTGGCAACAGTTATTTACAGCTCAGTCCTCTCCTGAATAGTGTTGTTCCCCAACTGCATTATGATGCTAAAATTTCTACATCTGATAATGTGCTTAGTTTCAGGGAACCAGCTCAGGCAAGAAAGGGATGATTATTATATTGGTAAACTACAGTCTGAAGAAGACAAAGTTGTTACTTTCCAGTTCCCCAAACTTCTATCAGGTCAGGAAGGTCGAGTCACACAGCTGTGCTTTATGAGAAGCAACCAGCCGGATTTATTCCACATCTTCCCTAGAGCAGTGAACTCAGAGCTCTTGCCGATAATTAGCATAGGTAAACCCAGCTCATTCCTGGTTGGCAGGAGCATTTACACCTCCATATCACCCTCCAGGGAAGCATAACACAGACCTGTCTGGTAGGGCTCCCGGGCAGTTCAGCTCTGTGCTAGCTGTGGAGCCTTTACATTAACATGCAAATGTCCTCTTTAATGTTTGAAAATGCAAGCTGCTTCTCTGGTCCATTAAGTTCCCTTCACATCCCTACCAAGGTGGGACTCTCCATTGAAGACCTGTTGCCAGGGAGCTTGCTAGCAGCTGCAGATGGCTTATTTTCTTCCTTACTTTTACCTCTTTTTTTTCACTGTGGCCCTACTTTGCAAACTCCTTCTGGGCAGTGACTGCAAAGCCGTGGTATGACGTCCTTCCCTTAACATTAGGAACAGTGAACTCTTGAAACTCGTGTTCTGGTTCTCCGCACCTGTTTTAAAAGGTAATTAGATGCAGATTTGGTTATTCTAAGGCTCCTGAAACCATGCTCTAACCCTTTGGGGTTTTAAGTGCCCCTTAGCTATTCAGTCCCCGTAGCAGGGCCCAGAACCCATCTTTCTCAGTAAGCTGTAGGCATTGTTGACTCAAAAACCACAGCTCTCATTTTAGAGAGAATTAAGAGACATTATTCTCGAGCCGTTTTGAGTGATGATGGCCTGTGGAACACAGATTTAGGTTACCCCAAATTCCATGTTCTTACATGGGAGCAGTTTCACAGCGTTTTTATAGTTTTCCAGAACAAAGAAAGTCACAAATGAAGGCAGGTTTAAAATAAGTTGATGGATGCACCAGAGAGAAAGGTGTAGAACGAAATGGAGGAAGCGTTACTAAAATCTCAAGCTGCCTTAGCTTATGATTGGTAGAAGCTAGTTGCCTGCTAAGTTAATAGATTCTAAAAGGTTTTTATCTATTGCTGTGTTGCTTCTGACACAGAGCAGCGTAAGGAATGGCTGTTCCTAAGGCAGAACTGGCTCAAGATAAAGTAATTAGCTTCTGAACCCACAGCTTTCCAATCCCCCCACAGTACTGAAATTCTAACCAGCCAACCAACCCATCTTGGCAGACACAGCTTTCTTTCTGGAGTCTTTTGATTCACAGCCAGGTGCAGCATCCTTTCAGAAGGTTTAATTGACAGCTCTCCTCAGTAAACTGTAAAAATGCTCCAGTCTTTAATTCCACCCTGTCGTTCAACTTCTGTGCACTGTCCTCCGGACTTCTTAACCCATGCTACATCAAATCCTTGTCTTCCAGGGCTGAGGGCAGAATGACTCAAATCTGTTCAGGTTCTCTGCTTTTTTCATTTGGAGAAAGGAAACACGTTATTTTTCTCTATTGTGCGGACAAAATCATTTCCCCAAAGCAATAAACAACTCAGATTTTAAATGGGAGGAAGACTAAACCTTAAAGAAAATTAAGATAGTGTCAGCTTACATTTGAAAATACTGCATTTGATATCATTCACAACGTGAGGGTGACTCAAGACCAGTCCCACCAGGGGTGGTGGCAGGTCACCTGAGGCCTCAACAGTCCCCTTGGAGGATGGCCTGAAGCCCTGTAGGAGACAGGCAGACATGCCAAGCAGAGAGGTTGGGTATAGAGTTTATTTAGTGGGTTATGGAGGGGAGAGGAGAAGGGGAGAAAGGGGGGAAGAAGAGAGAGAGCCAGAAGAAGCTGCCTTTCTAGAAAAAGGGCAAAGAGAGAGAGAGAGAGAGAGAGAGAGAGAGAGAGAGAGAGAGAGAAGGCTAGAAAGGGGTAGGAGATCTTCTTACCTGGCAGCAAAGTCGGTTTGGGGAGTGGGCAGGGCCTTAAAAGCACAGTCCAGCAGATTACAACATTCCCACCTTTCTCTTATAATAAAAAGAGAGGGAATTAGGCATGGTAGGTTGAGGGGATTGGGATGGAGGGTTCTCACGATTGCCTCCTGCTTATTTGTGGGTACCAAAGTCTTTTGGGGGGGTCCTAAGAAAGCTGGGTGCTGGTCACATCCTGGGGTAGCTGGTCATTTTACTCCTATCCAGATTTTGTGGTGTGGAATTATCCAGTGTGTCTCTTGGACCTGGCAAGGTGTTGGCAGAGCAGAGAACAAAGTTAAATTTAGGAAGAAAAAAAAATTTTTTTTTCAGGACCAGGAATTGAGAGGGGTGTATCTGACCTGTTTAAGGTGAATCCTTCAATTTAGTTTCCTGCAGCTTACAAGAATTCTCTGAGTTTGTGAAAACATAAGTTTTAGCCATATACATTGTATAAACAGCAAGATATTATGTCAGAATGACTGTGACAGATGTTTTTGCACAAAGAAAGGCTATGAAAGGCAGCATGAGAGAGAAATTTGGTTACTTTCATTTGTCCTCTGACCTTTATAATTTACAGGTACACACATTAATAATCTTCATTTGTATAATTTAAAACACCCTTTATTTAGAACATGTTAAGAAGTTATACTGAAATTTGGTGAGGTTGTCCTTCTAAACTGACAAAACCTCTCAGCTGTCAAACTGCATCAGAGATCTTTGAGAAGGATAAAATTTTATTTTAGCTATTGATTAAAAAATGACAGAAGATTTATTGTTTGGCTACTCAGAGCCACTTTTCAGGGTCCTTCATGGTCATCAACGGCAGGGGCCTCCAGACTGTATTTGCCTTCTGCTGTTTAGCACAAGACCTGGCAAGTTTTAGAAAATCCTGTGTATTAGGAAATCTATAGGAAGACAAACCTACCTCTCCCTGAGCAGCTACGTCGTTGATTCCAATTTTCCTATATCCACTATCTGGAGATCTCTTCAGGAGTTTAGATGAAAGGCAGTTCTTCTCAGTGGTTAGTGCTTTCACCTGAGGAAGCGAATGGTGGATGGACGTTGTTCTGTGCCCATCTGTTGTCTGTCTCTGGAGGAAATAGAGTGCTGCTGATAGCAGCCGATCTGCCTCTCTGTTATGAAAAGTCTTTTAATAATTAAACATTTAAATGCCATGTTCTCCAGATCTCTGAGCAGTTGATGGCTGTTTATCGGATATAGATAAGTTATTATTACAGTATAGAATCTGTCTGGAGAACTGAATCCAAGCTTGGCTGTACTGGTTTTTAACACAAGAGGTGAGATTTATATTTGTGAAAGACAAAGAAGAAAAACCTGCTTGCAATAGAAGCTTACAATAGTGGAGAACGGCTTAATATATTTTAAAGAAGGGTTGGATTACATACACAGTATTTTTGTAAGCAATTTAAATGAACATACCAATTTAAAATATGAGACTTATTGCTTTCTTAGTCTGGAATGAGATACAATGAACAGACTATATAAAACATTAACAGTAAGTGTACATGCATTTACACACAGTTAAATTTAAGTTTTGCATATAGTTAAATGAAATGTGATTGCACAAGATTGCATTCCCACCAGCAATGGATGAGTGTTTCCCTTGCTTCACAACCTCTCCAGCATAAGCTATCATTAGTGTTTTTAATTTTATCCATTCTGACAGGTGTAAGATGGTATCTCAAGATTGTTTTGATTTGCATTTCCCTGATAGCTAAGCATGAAGAACACATCCTTAAGTATCTTTTGGCCATTTGAAATTCTTCTGATGAGAATTCTCTGTTTAGTTCAGTACACCACTTTTTAATTGGGTTATTTAGAGTTTTAATGTCTAATTTCTTGAGTTCTTTATATATTTTGGAGATCAGTCCATTGTCTGATGTGGGGTTGGTGAAGATAGCTGGTGACAGGTCATGTAGCTGGCTAGGGGCAGGACCTCATGTAGAGAACCTGCTGCCCTCACTCTTTGGCTAGGGACAGAACCTCATGAAGCTCTGGTGGCTCCTTATCTTCAACTCAAACAAAATGGCAGTGGTCACATTTTGCACAAAGAAACCATGTTTTTAGAGCTAGGGTGGGAATTTAAAACAGATACAAGTAACAGGAGAGACATAGAGACCATGCAGAACACACATTTAAAATAGAATCACAAACGTGTGGCCACACCATTCACACAGTTTTTCATACATGGAGTAAACAAGAAAATTACTCAACACCTCCAGCTACCAGCTGCTGGCCAGCCAGTCGCTGCAGTTGTGGGGAGCAAGGGTTGGAACTGGAAACTGCCGCCTCATGGATCCAACTAATGTTGCCTGTTCCTGCAGGACCAGCAGTAGCAGTTGCAGAGACAGACTAGAAGGAATTGGAGGGAGAAAATTAGCATTTACAGTCAGAAGGGGGTGAGGCTGCCCAGCAAAAAGAAAAGCTGCCAGGCATGAGATACCAACAGGACACCAGCAGTGCAGAGCACGGCTGGATAGAAACTTTTTTATTTGCCTGTTTGCTGGTAAGATCTGGAAAGCTCCCACTTCAGGTTATTGTGCATAGGAGGCCAGGCCAGCAGATTACAACAGCATCACCAATACATGTTGACACACACACTTTGCCTACGGGATAGCCTTATGCCCAAATCTGCGAAGTCACTGCAAAAGCCAACAGGGAGACCAGAGCAAGTCTCGTATGTAAAAGCAAAGAGCCTTTATTTTAATCAAGTTTGCAAACTCAGTCTCTCCCCAAGACCAACGGATTGGAATGAACGGAGAGCCCTGAATTTAGTTAGGATAGGGTTTTATAGTAGTAAAAGTGGAAGTGGAGCTGGCATAGGCTGGCTTGTTACTGTAACAACAAGCGGTAGAATTGATAGATTAGCCAATGAAGAGAGGACCTGTTGCTGAGGCTGAGAATGGGCACCAGTTAAGATTGAAGGAGCCAAGAAGAGAATAGAGAAATGAGAGTGGAGGTGTTGGCTGACCTCTTTAGCAGTCCTGTCAGTGAAAGCATTTCCCAAAGTTATATCATTAGATGGGGCCTAGTGATAAAGGGGTAGACTCTATAACCTGGTCGGACGATACTACAGCATAGCCCAGTAGGCAGGAGCCAGTGGAGCTGAGAGTTAAGCTTCCAGCTGTGAACCAAGTGTAGTCAGGATGTGACAGACGGGAAATAATATAAAGTTGTGAACTTTTGTAGGTAAAAATTTCAAATGAATCTACACAGAAGTGGTAAGAATAGTGGCCCTGGGAAAGAGTATAGCTGGTTTAAAAGAAGGCAGAAACAAGTGAGATATTAGAATTTTCTAGACAGGTGATTTAAGAATAGAGAGACTCTTCTGTGATTGGAGGTTCTTGAGCCAATGTGGTCAGAGGACAGAGACAGGGTGTTGGCTAAACATGAGTTTAGAGAGTTCTGGGCTAATAGGAAGGCTTTTGCTAGTGGCTGTAAGCAAGGTTGCTGTATCCTAGCTGCTGTATCTATCTATAGGGGCAAAGAGAGGTAGTCAATAGGTGCAAAGGTGTGTCCTCTCCTTTGTCTTCAAAGCTCAAGTGAACCATTTTCAGTAGTATATAGGGTTGTAAAAATGTCTCTTGGAGGTGAAAGAAAGACACACACAGAGAGGCAGAGAGACAGACACACACACACACACACACACACACACAGAGAGAGACAGAGAGAGAGAGAGAGAGAGAGAGAGAGAGAGAGAGAGAGAGAGAGCAGGTGTAACAGGGTTAGTAGGATCTAGAGCCTCTGTTAGGGAGCCCTTGGCTTTGTCATAGTGGGCATGAGCAGGAGAAACTGTCTCATGTACCAGAGTGACTTTTGTTGAGAAGATTCAGGAGCCAGGTGAGACAGGCTCTAGTGAGCCAATGAGAGAGATAGACAGCGAGACAGAAAGACAGAGACAGAACAGGCATCTCTGAGGTGATTCTAAGTGGATGAGGAGAGACAGACAATTGGGTAGAGTAGGTGGTGGAGAGAGATGGCTGTAGAGGCAAACTCTAAAATTTTGCAGTAGAATGCGGTGGGTAGCAGAAGCCAACAGAAGCAAACTGTATTCACTCAGGAATGTTGAAAATCTGTTATTTGTTTTGGTTAGGGGAACATAGGGCCCTTAGGAAAGGGAGCATATTGCTCTTCTAGGTTAAGGTACCAAATGTAAGCGAGAGCACAGTGAAACTTTTGAAAAAGACAATTTTAGGGATAGAAAGAAAGGTTTATTGGGGATCAAGCCACTAAAGTTATCTCCTGGGCAGCAGAAAGAAGAGCAAAATGGCAGAAAAGCAATGACAGTTTATATGTCAGGAGGATGGGGAAGGAGGGGACTTGGGCTGGTGCTGGTTGTTGACATTGACAAGGATTTAGGAACTAGATGTCCTTGGCCAATGTCCTTGACTTTTAAAGTGGATCAAGAGAGGTTCCTGGTAAACATAAACCACCTAAGAGATGTGCTTTTCTAGTAAACTCAGGACTCTTGAACCTGAGTCAAGATTAGAGTTTCTGTGCCTCAGACAATTGCCAGGGTTTCCTTGAATTTCTCTTAAGACTCATTAAGACACATTTTTGTTTTGCTAATGGATGGTTCCACATATATAAAGCATTGACTGATTTTTTTTCCAAAATGATTCTCCTTAGGGCTGAATGTGTATATCTTGATGTGTTTAATGAAGGGAAGTATTTCAAAAATAGGCAGTCCTCATTTGGAGAAGTTAAATCAAAATACATTTAATTTCTTGTGATCTTGGAATCTATGTTGTAATTTGAGTCAGTATAGGCCTCAGGCATGTCTAAAATGTATCCTTGTAAAGACCATATAGGAAAGCTAGTCACCCTCCAGCATAGACAAAATTGATTGTAATAAGAGATTGCAATGATTGCTAATTGTGTTTGGCCTTATTTATATACCAAGCCACCATTGTCTGCATGCAAATTAACTTATCAAGCTCAAATCAAAAGATATAAGGACATAGTCTGATGTGAATTATGCTGTAGCGCTTCCTAGTGACCAGATGCAGAAATTAATTTATTTTCAATGGTTGACACTTTTCTTGAGCAATCAGTAGATTATGTATTGACTAAAGACTAGGGCAAAAAGTGCTGTGAGGGTCAGCAATTATTGAAGTTCCTTCAGCCTGAACGTTTTAGCCTGTAAATGTATCTACAGCATGGCTCTGGCTGACTACATCAATAATCAGCAAATTATTAATAAATAACAGGCACTATTAATAAATTGATAGATGTTAAGAGATTTAAAAAGTTATGATGATATTATGTCAATAGAATTTAATCATATGTTTATTTCAATTTGGATTTTTTTCACAAAGTATTTTTGTATTGCTTATTTATTTCAACTATGTACTTTATAGCTATTTAGTAATTATATATAATTAACATATCATATATATGTTATATACATGTATATATATATATATTAACACTCTCATTTAAGGCTTAAACATAGATTCAGAAAAATTAAAGGGTTTATTAAAAACTATATATACAACAAGTATCTGAACCTAAAATAAAATCCTTAGTTTCAGAATTCTGTTTCAGGGATGGAAATCCTGCTATTACTCCAGGAAACTAATTTTCTCCTCTATTAGGTGAAATTTTGAGATTATTGGGCTCAACATCAAGTAACATAAATTCACAAAGCAAGACATAGAGGCGTCCACCAGATGGTCTTAGTAATATATCCACATAGTTGACCAACCTTTAGGTCTTCTGGATGATCGCTCTTTTCATCCAGTTTTTTTTTTTTTTTTTGAGAAAGGCTCTTGAAGCATATGCTCATGATGTGAGACATGAAAAATAGTAAGGACAATAGCAAAATAAGGTTATGAAGCCTTTGTTCTATCACTTCTATTAACATTCCATTATCAAAGCAGAGTAGCCTAAAGCCAGGAGTGGAGTAATAATTTTGGTTTCCTTTATGGGAAACGAATTGCCAAGTCACACAGCAAAGAATGTGGATTCTGTGAGAAGCTGAGGACATTAAAGCAAAGTACTTAAAAGGCTGAGCTTCCTTTTAGCTCCCCAACATTGTGATTTTCTTCCAATTTACATCTCTCTGGCAGAATCTCTTTTCCTCATTTTATTTCTTAATGCTTTTTCAATTGCCCAGGGCAAAAGGGGTTTTAAGGGAAAACAAAAAACTCAGGTCAATTTGCCATTTTATTATGTGTGTGTTAATCTTTTCCTTCCGTGAACATACTGTTCTAGAAGGCAATGTTAGAGTAAAATCTCCTATGAGGTTGGAATATGACATTCTCTTCAGTGTAAATATAATTTCAGAGTTCAAACCGATACAATTTTGCTTGAACAGAACAGGGGAGAGAATGAAGGAAGCTATACACACAGTGTTGGGACAGGAGTGCCACAAAGAATATGCAGAGGCCACAGTGGCTGGAGAACGAATTGCTGGGAAATGGAGAGGGGCATTCAGTGAGTTGACCATAAATCTCTGTGAAAACCCCACAGAAATCTCTGTTCAGATCCAGCTCTCAGCATCCTTTCATTTCCTCCCAGCAGCAGTCATCAAAGAATTATTTTTGAAGATTCTTCTCTTCTCTATGCCTAGCTATTTCATCTTTTCCCTTTTATTTATTTTTTATATATTTTTAAAACTGTAAAAAAATAAGAAGTGTTCTTTAACAACTTGAAGCAATGCAGAAAATGCACATGGGGAAGTTCTTGAAGTCATTATTTTTAACTGATTTTTTTTTCCAGTTGGTCTTTCTTACTTTATAAAGCTTTGCTGGTCATCAATGTTGAGAATCAGATTAAAGTAAAACATTCTTGGCAAGGACAGATATTCTTCTGTGGTGTACTACTGGGGGTAAGTCATCAGTCTGAGGTTTCATTCTGCTCATCCTAGTGCTAAAATGTGTCTGGAAAATGGATAGTTTGTGGCAGAGATGTCTCTGATTGTGTAAAAGAATCCGGACATTTCTAATGAAGAATTAGAATCAGCAATTCACTAAATTAATTGAAACAACTCAGCCATAGGTACAGAGAAAGTAGTATATCATAGCCTATATATTAGCATAATGTACGTGATTATCTTCCTAGTCAATCTGACAAAAGTCTTAAAACCAGACAGTTTTTTTATAGTGATAAAAAGAAATAAAAATGGGTAGAACTTATTCCTTGAAATAATTTGTAAGCTTTACCTAGGAACAAGCAGTATACAAAGTCACTGGGTTTTCTTTGGAAATTAAGTCCTGAAATGCATCTGTTGTAGCCTTAATGTGGCCATCATCATCTGTTCCAGGTTGAATAGGTTTCCTCCTCATGTTCTAGAAGCATCAACGTCAGTTTAACAAGATTGAACCTGTGTTAAAATGGTTGGTACCATAAGAGAGTGAATTGAAACATGAGGCTACTATCCTGCTTCAGAAGAGATTAATGACTCCTCTGGAGTAGATCTGTCTTATGGAACTGGTTGTTTACCAGGATAGTGGGCTGTTATAAAGAGAGTTGGCTCTAATCCCTTGCACTTGACAACAGTGCATATGTTATCTACAACGTTGTAGATGCAACTAGATGCTACAAGTTGCAACATTATACAGTAATTGTTCAGCCATCTTCTCATGAGTGACTTTTCAGAGCCAGGAGCCCTGATAGGGCCCTGGTAGGCAAGACTTTTTGGCATTATTGCTTTGTGAATAAAGTGGCTGTCTTTTGCTGTAGATTTTTGCTATAATTTACTCCCTTTCTGTTACATATTTGGAAAGTGTCCCACAGTTCATAATTGTCTCCTGTGCTTTGGGGGCTTACTCCTCACATTCCACTATCTATGCATGAAAGCAGTTTCCCACTGCCAAAGCCTCATTCTTTTCTCCCAGATAAACACAGAGATCTGCCTTCCCTCAATTATCTTTATCAACAAGCCTTTGGTCAGTGTTTAGTGTCTAGGAAAGAACAGTCCATTTAAGATATTCACAGATATCCAAGGACATAGAAATACTACTTGCCCAAGCTGCTGCTCTGGTTTTACCTCACTTATAGATAAGGAACACAAGGACCCAAAACTAACCTTCATTAAAAGATTCCTAACTCCTTATGCTCACTTTCACCTCAGTTTACTGATGATTTTAGTTCAGGAAATGTACTGCTCGTGTTTTACTCTAAAGGACAGTAGAATAAATAATTATTTGGAATCCAGAGAAAGACTCATTTCCCGCTGGAGGCACAGAACCACAAATGACCACATCAGAACAGCTGATAACAGCATACCTCAAAACTGATAATACAGAGGCCTGGGTCTCCTTTTTGTTTCTACTCCTTAGAGCAGTCAGTGCAAACTCAAGACGTAGGCCTGTATCAACTGCAGCATCTGGTGAATGTGCTAATCAGATCAGAAGCAATTACTTCCCCTTGACTGTTTACATAGGTTTCCTGGTTACCCAGCATGCTGGGCGAAAGTAAGTAGCATACTGATTTAAAGTACAATCCATACCCTATTCATGATTTTACTGAAAACAAACTTTTTATCTAACCATCTAAAAATATAATGTAGTGCACTAACCTTTCCCTCTAGAATAAGAGTTCACTGGACATGCACTATTACTCCCACCTTTGAGCTGACAGCCACAGATCTCTGTGTGTGTGTATGTGTGTGTGTGTGTGAAAACCCTTATCTTATTTTTATGGAGCAAAAAGAATCCCAGCTCTGGAACTTCTAGGGCTGGGGAATTGCTGGTTATAAGGATATGTATGACTGGGAATGTTTGCTACAAGAGTAATGATAGGGAATAGAGAACAAGAGGGAGAAGGAGAATAAAGAGACATGGATAGAAAGAACCAGTTGTGAGTAGATTTCTTAACCCTCACATTTCCAGCCTACTTTAGCTCGTTGTGGTGTTTTTAATCAAACCCTGAGAGAAATCCTTAGAAACTGGACTTTTAGGGACCCCATTAGCTAGCAAGCCACTACCAGATATCAGAACCATCCCAACCACTGACAAAATAAAAAGTCTTTATATTCTACCAAGTTCCAGTTGTTCTGATATGATAATATAAGCTAAGATGGCATCTGTAGTAGACATGAGTGATGTCATTATTAGCACCAACAGTGCATTACAGGGACAAAAAGGACAGCCATTACTTTGCTCATTACAGCCAATATAGTCATGGATATCTCACACTGCCATCCTAACATGTTCTCAGAAAGCAATTCTTCATCATCAAATATAATTTCTGAGGTCATCAGTAGGGTTCCATTGAGATTAATTTACTGAAGTGACAGTTCATTGAGAGAGTGGTAATGGTTCTGAGCCCTTTTGTCGTTGTAAGGACCAAGATCCTTCAAATTAGTTAAAAGGTAAGGAAAACAATGAGTCTTGGCATGATCTTAGAAGTAAAATGGTAGTTTGTATTGGAATAGGCCAAAACCACTGTATATTTTGAGATACAGAAAGAGAAAGTGAGAAAGTGATGGTCATATGGGGGGTAGCAAAAATACTTTTGAAGAGGAATTTGAAAATGATTATTAGCTACTTCTTTGTATTAGCAGGAAAGTAAATCAGCTCAGTTACACTCAGTTTTGTTTTGTTTTGTTTTGTTTTGCTTTTTTCGAGACAGGGTTTCTCTGTAGATTTGGAGCCTGTCCTGGCACTAGCTCTTGTAGACCAGGCTGGCCTCGAACTCACAGAGATCCGCCTGCCTCTGCCTCCCGAGTGCTGGGATTAAAGGGGTGCGCCACCATCGCCCGGCCTACACTCAGTTTTTTAAAATTGTTTTGTGTTTGCTTGTTGTCTGATTTCTGCGTGTGTGTGTGTGTGTGTGTGTAAGGACTATTCTAAACCAAATTCCAGATACAAATATTGTATACAGCCACCTTTTTTTTTTATCATAAAATGCTTCAAAATTTCACTTCCCCTTTTGTTCTATAATTGAAGGTTGTGTGTGTGTATGTATGTCTGTGTGTCTGTACTCTCATATCTCCACAGCACTCCTACCTGTGCAGTACTTTCTCTTGAGTATAAAGGTGTTTGTTACAAATTAAGCTCTTTTTGATATTTGATGAACATGATTTGTCTTATCTTTATAGCTACATGTAAGGTTTTTTTTTAATTTTGCTTTTCATTTATTTTTAATATGTGTTCACATCTAAGGTATTTAATTTCTACATGGTAATTCCAAAATTGGGTGTTTCATGTTTTTTTCTAGGCTCTGGGTAGTTGTCAGTTATTATCCATGCAAACATTGCTTCATTTTTGTACTCTTCCTTCTCTGCTTTGGAATTCCTATACATATATTTGAGCTGGGAGTTCTTTCAACGTCTCATGTTTTTCCCTTTGTTTTCCATGTTTATGTCTTGCATTTTTAAACAGTTTTTCTTAGTTCAGTGATCAATTTAGTGTAAAATTTTCCTGGGAATACTGTTGTGGAATATTTGTTTACACTGTGTAGACGTTTCTTTGTCAAGGTGCCTTCTGATGGTTTTAATGAATAGCTGAATGGCCAATAGCTAGGCAAGACAAGACTAGGTGGGAATTTTGAGGGCCGATAAGACTCTGGCAAGAAGAAAGACAGAGTTACCTATCAGACACAGAAAAAACAGAATTGTCAGTACAAGGTAAAGGTAACTGAGCCACATAGAAGAATCTAAATTAAAAGGCATGGGTTAATTTATGTTATAAAAATCAGTTAGAAACAAGCCCAAGCTAACTTCAAACTTCCATAATTAATAGTGTTTCTATGTCATTATTTGTGAGATGGTGGCCCAAAGAAAAATCCAACTACATATATGCCAAATGAAGGGATTGAATATACGAATATAGGGCTTGAGGAAGCTAAGAAAAGTTCAGGATGAGTAGCCAGATGTGACTTTCTACTTATGCAGTCTCTCAGGTGGGCCAGTGCTCAGTGCTGTACAGAGACATGGCTAACAGCCACTACCTGTGGGCTTAAGACAGCACTGGCACCGTGAACCAACACCATTCCCTAAACTGAGCTACACAGTGACTGACATGGTAGTGTAAGGTTTGTCTCATGCAGTCGGAGAATGCTGCAGGCACTTAGCAAAGCCGGGTCCAGAGACAGAAAAGCTCTTAAAAGATACACTATAAGAAAGTGCTTCAATGCTGAAGAAAGATCAGAAAATAGATATAGATAGTCATAGAAAAGCATAGTTTAAAAATAATGAAGTCTTTTTAAAAAGAAGGAAGAAATATAAAAAGAATAAGCCTTGTATGTTGGGTCAAAATTATCTCAGGGCTTGTACGTCAAGGCCTATAGGACAGAAGAATGCCTGGCTCGAGTTCAGGGCCTATACTTCGAGGCCTATAGGATAGAGAAAAGCCTGGCTTGAGTTTGAGTGAGGAAGAGACAGCAAAAACTAGGTAGACACGCCTCTAGCCAGAGGGAGGGTTTGGCTGCCTCTCATTGGCTGGAGGTACGCCCACATCATAGGATGTCCCTTGACATATATAAGCTCATGCTCACAGTAATAAACTGAGTTCCTGCAGTAGGAATAAATCCTGGCGCCACTCTCAGTGGCCCCTCAGTCTGCCCCAGCCATACAACTGTCAACCACATTCAGAGGGACTACTTTGGTCCTATGCTGTTTCCTTCCCTGTATGGCTGGATGTGGTAAGCTTCCATTAGCTCAGGTAAGCTGTTTCCTTGGGTGTCCATATCATGTTCTTGACCTCTTTGCTCATATTTTCATTCCTTCTACTCTTTATCTCGACTTTGGGAGCTCAGTCCAGTGTTCCAATGCAGGTCTCTGACTCTGTTTCCATCAGTTGCTGGATGAAAGTTCTATGGTGACATTTAAGATATCCATCAGTCTGACTACAGAGCAAGGCCAGTTTAGGCACCCTCTTCTCTATTTCTTAGGGTCTTAGCTGGGATCATCCTTATTTGGTAATTTCTTTAGTGCCAGGTTTCTTGCTAGCCCCATAATGTCTCACTCAATCAATCAATGGTGAGCTGATAAGACACAGGGGGTTACTGCAACTTTTTGTATCTGTTTAGGCTTACTGTTACTGAGTATTTGGTCAGTTTTAGAGAAGGGATAAATCACTCTTACTGACATCTGATCTTGAACATCCAGCCTCTAAAATTGTCAGGACATAATTTTTTTTTAAAGTTATCCAGTATGTGACTTTTGTTGTAGAATCCCTCAGGCACCAATGTAGATCTTCAGGAAGGGAAGCATTAATGCTTTGACCCAAGAGACACTTTTAGCATGTGTTCATTTAAAGGAATTTTCACAAGCTAGCATACATAAGAAAATGGATGAGCTTGTGGCCAGAGATCAGCACAGAGGTTCAAGCCACTTCAGTCTTCATCAGTGACACCAGGGCTAAGGATCTAAGTGTCTGTTGCACACCTGCAATCCATCCACAGCCCCGAAGAGAGGAGACACTTTTATAAAGGATTAAAAACTTCAGGAAAAAAAGTAAAGAATTTCCCAAAGAATGTCTGAGTTGCAATAAAAAAAAATCCTTTTTTTTCTATTTTTAGATTGAAGCCACAGGCAGAGGTTCACAGTGGCTTTTTTTTTTTTTTTTTTTTTTTTTTTTTTTTTTTTTTTTTGCCTCTGTTGAACATAAGGCCAATAATCTAACTGCTGATTTCTCTGGGTTAGCCAAGTCCCAATCTCCCTTCTCACTTTCACCTTACAGCCACTCGTTAGAATTCTGCACCTGGATTCTAGCAATTTCCAAGATAGTCTTTTGAGTATAACTGTGTTCTCTGCTTTGAGTTTCTTTTCTGTCTTTAGAAACTAAAAAGATTTTTTTAATCTTATACTTAATCCTACCTTTATCTCCTCGTTCTCTCTCTCTCTCTCTCTCTCTCTCCCTCTCTCTGTTTGTGATGTTTATATAGGTGAGCTTGCTTGTGTGAGCCAGAGATTGACTAAGGGATGTCTTTATTGGTTGCTTCTTCACCTTACTTTTTTAGAAACAGAGTCATTCACTGACGTACACCTTGATCTTTGTTTATAATGGCTGGCCATTTTGCTTCCCAAAATTCAACTCCCTCTGATTTCCAGCACTGGTTTGACAGGTGAATGAACTTCATCCATTGATTAAGTGTTAGGGATCTGAACGCGAGTCACCATGCTTTCATGGCAAGTATTCTACCCAGTCAATTATCTCTAGCCCCAGTCCAACCTCTGCTCTTTCCGTTCTCTCTTCTGTATGCTATTTAAAATATCTGTGTCTTTTGAATACATAAGGCAGTCTATTGAGAGTGTGAAGAACAGATGGTTATTTCTAATTCAGAAGTCCAACATAGCTGTTACTCAACTTTAAACTTACTCTCATGGGCTAGTACATGAAAATTCATCTGCATGTGATTCTAAGGTAGATGGAAACATCTCAAACAGAATTGCACACTTGAAAATCTGACACCGTTATCTATTTTAAATGTGTTATTTCTATTATGCATTTTATATCTGGTAAAATACTGTTTGAAAAATGTAAATATTTAGGCTTAATTTCTTTAGCACGATTCAATTGTTCTTAACCAGAGGTTATTGCCCTTTATTCTGGGGACTTTTGGCAATGCCCAAAGACATTATTATTGCTCTGACTTGAAAGTGCTTCTTGTTTCTAGTGGGCAGAAGGCAGTAATATCAGTAAGGTACAGGGCAGCACCCACAAGAATTCTATCCTAGTTTTAAAAGTGACTATAATCCACAATTTTCATAAATCCAAAATTGATGAGCATTTTTAAGATTGCAAGGCAGTATTAAAAATTTTCAAACCCAAAGCCATGAAGGCTTGGTTTTGAACTTTAAATGTGTATGTGTGTGTGTGCATGTGTGTGTAAACATATGTGTGTGTGTTTGTGTGTGTGTGTGTGTGCAGATGTACACTCATGTACCTGCTCAAAGATAGTCAAAAAAAGAGGATCCTTTGGTGCTGGAGTTACAGGTATTTGGAGGACACTACTAGGTACTGGACTCTGAAAACCTGACCTAGTGATTTGTGCAGCACAGGGTTTTAACTACTGATCTAACTAACTGTTCAGTCCCAGGATTGCATTTTCTAATGTAACATAAATTAATAAAGTTTGAATGTCACCCCTCCTTACAAACATCAAATGACTATAAAAAAAAAAAACGTAGCACGCGTCTTCAGTGATTAATAGCAGGCAGATGTAATGAAAGAATTTTACTCCCTGTCATCTGAACGAAGTAAACTAAATGAAGTAAACTGATTAAATCCATGATTTTGTCTTATGTCATTTTGCTCTGATAAATGGGCTACAAGGAAAATGAATGTTATTTAGAAGTGTTAGGAATGCACTGAAATAATCCACTTTCTGTTTTAGAGTACCTCTGCTATACTACAGTCAATTTAGGTGGTTGATTTAGGGTAAAGTATTCTAAACATCACTGTGAAGCACATATCCTGTGTCTCTGCAACCTTCTTAGCTTTTATCTTACCATTTCATTCTCTATAAAGCCCTATTCCCAACTTAAAATCAGTTCCCTCATACAGCCTACTCTTAAATCATTAGAGTGGTGTTCTAGATTTTAGACATTTAACAGAGATAACGGGAAGAAATGCAGTCATTAATGAAGCATTGTGTAGATGTGAAGCATTACACACACTCCTGAAAGTCACATATCCTTATCTCAGCTGTTTCCCTTTACTGTTCCCAGTTAATTGTCCCACCTCACATCTTTCCTCAATGCCTGTCCTGCTCCCTCTCTTTTTTTTCTTCTTGCCCCATTTCTGCCTTCCAAGCATCACAACCAAGCTGGATTCTAATTATTTCTTCTTTCTTATTTTGCAAGAAGCATATTCATTTATATTTTAATCAAACATATTTTTGTAATTAAATATATATCACTATAATAAGTTATTTGTCTATCTTTGCTTGGTGGTACATGACTATGTGTATGGATCAAAGGACAACTTGTAGGAATCTTTCCAACCTGTGAATCCAACGTGTCAGACTCAAGTCATCAGGGTTGATGACATACACCTTTACCTGATCAGCAATCTTGCCAGTCCCTAATCACTTACACTTTGAATGAGATAATTTGATGTTCACCCTAAGACACTATCATCTTTGTAAAATATTTTTTAAAGTTCCTATTAAACATAAATGGATTAAAATAAAGAAAAAATTCCCAGGTATTTATAGAGATCCTATAAATCATATTGGCTCTAAAAAGTAAATGTCAGTCAATACTCTCATTGACTATAGGAGAGAAATAGACAAGGGCACATTTGAAAGAAATGAGTTTCCAGGAAGAAAATTGTCACAATGAAGTCATCTAACCTACATGTTTGAATTTAAGTCTACGTAGGATGGGGTAGAGAAACCTATGCTGACATATTATGCTTACATTTTCATATTAGAATAAATAATTCACAGAAAATACACCTGCCGTAACCTGACACATAAACAAAGCACACATTCATACAGGCCTAATACCTATGAGCATAGGCCACTCCCCCAGTCACAAAGGTATTACTTTTGAGATTTATTCCGCCCTCTCTGTGCAGTATCTTTGGGAATCATCTTCACTTATGGTGGGAAAGCCTCTGACGCTCTCCATAATATTTTCATCTTGGAGCTTCAAGGACAGTGTCCTAGTTCTGGCTTCATTCTGTTCCTAGATTAAGCAGGTTAACTCTAGCGGTATCATTAATCTGTCTGCCATACAATGTCTTCATGGTTCAGCTGCATCTTTCAGAGCACACACGTTGACACATTGGATTTCCTCAGGCTGAAGTTCATGAAGGAGGACTGTTCTGACAATTGTAGGTGATTTTTCTCCCTTTTATTTCTGTTACATAAAAAAATAAGAAAAAAACAATGTTTTGTTGTTTAAACTCTCACATACTATTTTTCCAAATAAACAAGTATAGTCTTCATGTTTTTTTAAAAAGCTATATTAAACTTCAACAACAGCAAATGTAAAATTTGAACCATCTGCTATTCCTTCAACTAAACCACACAAAGATTTAAGAGATAGATAATAATTTATGACTACACAAATGAACTCATGACAGAACACACCCTGCATATCTTCACACAAACACAGCACCCAGTTTTTCTTAGCATGTATAGACTGCAGTATAACAGAGGTACTGTAAAACTGTTGGGGAAGAGAAGAAATATCTTTCCAAATAGTGAAAACACAATCACATTAAGTCAGTCCCTCATAAAGCATGAGTTTACACTAAAGATGTTATGTTCATCACTATTTCAGGCAGTAGATATTCACAGATATCCACAGTGTGACTGTATTTAGTTGATTGGTTTCAGTTTGTGGACTTGAATGTATTATGAGATAGGAAACTCTTTCACCATGAGTGTCCAATTTCCAATTTTCAGATTGTATTACTGCATGGGCTACAGAGATTCTCTGTAAATACCCAAACAGAAAGCAGTTGCTTTGTGTGTCACCTGTGATTTAAGCCCTTGACCTTATGTGATTCTCAGAGTGCCACAGTTAAGCAGTGAATAGTGCTGCCTCCCAGTTTCTCTAAAGTATTTTTAAAGAGAGGAAACTTAAACTAAGAGTAGATAACAAAACTTGCCATCCAGTTATCACCAAACTCTAAAAGCATCTGCATTTCACAAAGGAGTTTATGATTTTACATATCCATTAACTGGTGTATGTTTATCTTGGCACTTTAATTATGAGACCAATTATTACCTCTCCAGGAAGTGTGTGTGAAAGGAAACCAAAGGTGTTTCTCCATCACATCTAGTGGTAACTAAGTTCTATTGCTCAGTGTGAATTTGTTTTCTCTCTAATTGTAACTTTAGTAGAAGTATCTGATTATTAATATTGCTGAGCATATTTCACATTTCCTTCAGACTTTTCAATTTTTCTTTGGGGGGGGCGAGATGAGTACTGGCACATTGGAAAGTTACAGTGCCAATGCCCAATGTCCCAAAGAATCAAGCAGCTTATAGTGAGGATACAGTTTTACAAATTGCTTGGGAAAGTTGTATATTCTGTGATTTAAGCAATATACTCTGCACCATGGTTTATTTGATTTCAAAAGCAAAATATAGGATAACAAACAACATAACATGTTAGTAAACTTATTATTTAAAATACTTGAGTTTTCACTGTGTTAAGGACAAATTTAAAAATTAATGCTTAAAAACCAGTTTTATTTTTCTCTGGATGAAAATTAATAGAAATAATTAAATATTATCAAGGCACACATTGTAAAGTTATGTTTTAAGCTAGTTCAATTCCATTAAACTGAACTGGAGGATTATTTAAGAGAATTTTGTGTCTCTAATATCATACCTAAGAATATGCAAGACAGAATCTGTTCCAATTACTTAATATTTTTTAAATCTCAGTGTTACTAATGCATATTTTCAACATGATATTTCTTTGTGGCCTATGAATTTTAAAAAGTAGATGCAAAAATGTCTATCAATTTGCATATAGTAGAAATGTCCATTGTATGTATGTCCAGATGTATGGTCCATTAGAATTAGACACTGGATTCTCATATTTTTGGTAAAAAGGAAAACTTGTTATTCCTGGAATTTGAAGAAAAATTAAGTTTAATCAGATATTTTTGTTCATTTTAAAGGAAAGTTGACATATATCAAATATAGTATCTTTTGTTTTTCATATAATCAATTATAATACTTCAAGGTTTCTTTTAATCTTGGACATTTACTTATATATTGATTATCTAAGTGCTTTTGATGTCAAATTTGGAAGAGATTCTTAGAGATGATGCTTAATATTTTGAGAAAATGGTTACTGCCCATTGCAATCTGTGACTCCTCAGAATCCTCCCAGATGTGTGGTGGCCAAAATAGCTTTCTGTGTTTGTATACATACATATCTTTAAAAGTAAAGATCATTATTTAAACTCTTTCCCCAGCCTTCCCACCCACTACGCACCTGGGTATAATTTTGTGGAAGGCACTGAACTTTAATTATACAGTGCCGTGGCAATTCATGCTGCACACATCACCTCTTTAATATGTATTCATATGATTTGCAGTTTTAATAACAGCAGCTCTAATGATAACTCATGATTTAGGACCAATACTGAGAATAAAGGAACATGGCTCTTCTGCATACTGAAATCTAGAATAAAGCAGGAATAGGGAACAGGACCAAGTAATATGATGTAAACCAATAAGGGTTTGATACCAACTACCAGGCTGAGTAATTGAAAGTGGAGACTGAAAGCAACCAGGGTCCTTAACACCAACCATAAAATAAAATAAGGGGTCGTTTCTGTGGATATTAAAATGTGAAGTAACCCAATGTTCAAACTGTGGCAGTTCTTCAAGCTTAATGATAATGTCACTCTCAATTAATCATGATTGTATCACTTAGAATAGTCCAGTATCTTCATTTTATTCACGAGAAAAATATAAGCTACTAAAACTATCGTATGTGCTCATGGTCACAGAAACAGTGACAAGCCATTTTGTTCATGGTCACAGAAACAATGACAAGACTTTTTTTTTATTATGAAAGCTTGGATTATAGATTAGAATTTAAATTAACCCATTTTTATTAATCTATGTTTTGACATGTGACTTTTTACTTTTTTTTCTTTCTGTATGTCCAACTCCCTATGTGTCTCATCGACATCTCTCTGTTTGGAATTCCCATCTAAACTTCCTGCTTAGCTATTAGCCTTTCAGCTTTTTGTTAAACTAGTCAGAGCAATATATCTTCAGACAGTTTACAACTATCCCACAACATTTCCCCCTTTTGTGTATAAAAAGAAAAGGTTTTAACTCAAAAATAGTAAAACTATATACAATAAACAACTATCAGGTAAGATTTACATTCATAATGTTCAGTCCATTTGTCCAAATTTAGTATATTTGGATAAAATACCCTATTATCTATCTTATCTTGATAAATGTAAAGTTTTATGCCTAAACCATTTTCTATCATATTGGTATTAATATCCCAAAACTAACTTCTTAAACCTCAAAACATTGTCTTAGATAAATAGCTTAAGCTTTTATGTCTCTCAACCTTACACCTTTTTTGTGAGTTTCTTTTCTGAATTTGGTATCAAAGAAAACTATAAAAATCTCATCTTCAACTACATCAGTGACCTGATAAGGATATAATATTACCTGAGTAATCAGGAAGAGGAGAGAAAACAACTTCCAAAACTATAGAAATGATGGAAGCAGCTGGCTTCCTGGAGTCACACAAGGTTCCACTGCAATGTAAGTATTTCCATCTTTGGCCTACAGCCTAAAATATCTGGCTCATTTTGGTAAAGTTTGGCAGTCACTTTCTTTTGTGTTCTGCTTGTCCAATTTTAATAACATACTGTCAACAGCCAAAGCAAGGACAGTTTCTTACCCAGTAGCTAACTGTGGCATAACAAATAAAAGCTATATGGAGGTTCTTCAATACCCATCATCCTTTCTTGTAATAAATTGGTGCTGCCAGAGCAAATGTGTCTCACTGTCATGAAAGCCTTGGGTTATTAAAATATCTTAAAAATCATACTCTGTAGGTCTCTGAAGTGTTTGAAGACGACCTATCTAAAAGATATCTCTGTTTAACATTGAAAACATGACTAGTATACCTACAAGCTTGATTATTATAGATGACTAACTACCAACCCATAGTTCTTAATTATACATTGCATTTTTAAATGAGGACAAACTATTTTAATAGCCAGATATTCTAATATTTGTGATGTAAACCTTTAACTGGACCTAATGAAACACTACACAAATTAGTTTAGGATTATGCAAAAAATTTAAGAGCATGGTTAGTCAACAGACAGACCCAGATATCTTGCATCTTTTCTGATTTTTGTCTCTTGGCAACTTAACAACCATGCCAGACTTTATGATTTGTTTCAGTCTCTATGTATAACTACACACACATGCACACACACAGAGGAATACACACAAAGAGAATGTATTGTACCTTCACAGAAATGTATGTGCACATGTATATGTTTATTTATTAATTATTTATTGTTCACACAGGAATATTTTGCCTATATTATGTACGTGCACCATATCTGTGCTCAGTTCCTACACAAGTATGAAGAGGTCATCAGAACTCCTGAAAGGAGAGGTGTACATAGTTGTGAGTCACCATATACATGCTTGGAACTCAACCCAGATCCTCTGAAAAGAGTAGCAAATGCGCTTAACTATTACTGCGCCAACTCACCAAAACTGCATGCATTTTTAATGAAGTAATTTTATGGAAATTAAGTGAGGTAGCTATTTAAATGCTTGCCACAATCACTGTCATTGCCATAGTAACATTTCAATTACTGACACTGTATCATTTTTTTGGAGAAGTTTGTATATTCTTGCTCAATATGTAATGTTATCTTTTTAAGGGTTTATTTCAACCAAATTCCTGGAATGAAGACTTTTTCATCCTATTTTTCTGAATCCCTTGAGATTTCCTACTGTTTGTTTGCTGATGTTTACAGTAGATTTTTTTCACAGGTTTTGATATTCAGCCCAGTAAAGCCCCTCCTCTGTAATCCCATAGTGCTTTTGTGCTATGTAATAGCACACTTTATAATTTAGGAAATTTTATAGCAGATGGAATAACAGCTTTCATTCATGGAAAAGAATGATCTTATAATTAAAATAGTGTCATTGATGGAACACATATACCTTTCTGTTTAATAGCAGTGAGTCAAATGCCTGCATCCTTGGCATCTTTTGAATTATAAGATGGCGTGGAAAACGGTGCACTGAGTGTAACCTTGTTCTTTCCAGATCGTGTCTAGGTACCTTCAGGCTACCAGGAAATAGTCACCTGGATGTTAGCCTTGAACTCAAATTCCACAGTCAGCCCCCAATGTTTGAGACAAAATCAAGTTAAGCAGTCCTTGAAGGGTGCTTTAGAAAATTTCTCCTGGCAGGTTGCTCTAAACCACATGGTTTTTGCTTGATCTGTTCTTCTCTAATGTTATTAACAAGATGACTCATGTTACATGTTCCAGCAACACAGGTTTAAAACATAGAAAAAAGTTTAAGTTGTACATTTCTTGTGATCTTGGCTGCCTTTGTACAAGGTTTCCTAGATCATAAGGCATTGACATGCCTGGATGAAATGCTTGAGAATATTTGATTAGACTAGAACCAATAATTAAACTAAAAATCACATTTTTCTCCCATGGCATTGTTATGGACTGGCCTTGTATAACACAGTATCACATATACTGCTGTGTCCATGGAAGTGCTGGAGATTCACATTAAGAGACAGCATTTGCTAAAAGAGGAGAAGAAAACAATCATTGATATATCGATTTTGCTGTAAAGAAGCTAAAATGGAAAATTAGACTGACTTTTTATTATTCTGGGTATAAACAAGATAATAGCATTTCCATGCAATAAAGCTTGCATATTAGCTGGAACCTTTCTTAATTTTATTTAGTTCTCCAAATCCCACGTATTAAAAAAAATTTACTTTAAATGAAAAAGTTCTCATAATCTATTTATTCTAACAAATAAATTTATTTGTCACATATAGAAGCCCAAATCACAGCTGTGTGACTCCAGAGATTTTAGCAAATAACCATAAGGCCATGACTCACATCAAAATACATAAGACAACCTGCACTAAAAAAACCCATGTTACCTTCTCTATTATTATCCCTCCATCTTTGCCAGTATTAATTAGTCTGATTTTAAAACCATCTATTACCTTTAACCCATTTTAGACCAAGTGCAACTATGCCTTATATATTTTCTGTTGATAAAAAGTCTTGGTATGCAGCCCAGGCTGACCTAGAATCCATGATCCTCATGCCTCAGACTATAAAGTGTTGGTATTACTGGCATGAGACACATTATTCCAGGAAAGCAGAGCTACACAGAGAAACCCTGCCTTTAAGCAAGCAAACAAACAAACATAAAACAAAACAAAACAAACAAAAAACAGAAAGAGAAAAAAATTACACCCCCAGTCACATTCCTAAAGAAATATATCTTGACTCATTTTTGTCAAAGGATTAGTAAAGAAAGTTTCATAACAACATTGTTTATTTCAGCTGAGATATGGAATAATCTTTGTAGTAGGATATATTTTTATGCTCTTTCTTTTTTTCTGGTTTTTCTCCTTATAGTTAATTTTCAAAAGTGTTGCTGTTATGTGTATGAGCATGGTTTTCACTGCATTTATCCTTCACGGTTTCTACAAAGTGTGACGGCTGTGGCTTTCTATTTCTTATCACCTTTGGAAAAATTAATTTTTTAATAAAAAATTTATTTCTTTTAAGTGTATATTTTCCAGATGTTACTGTTTTCATTTTATCAATCTGAATGATTTGCATTATTATCTTGTGCTTAATATGTCCAATATCCTATTAAAACGCATTGTCAGTGTCTTGATTTCACCTATGATGTTTCTATGTTTGAATGCCCATGCTATTATGTTTTAAAATAGATTTAATTCTCAGATTAAATATAAATCTTTCAACATTTAAGATATAAAATTATATTTATTTTTAAATATATGTATGGAAAATTCTAGTATCTAGCTCAAGTATAATGTTTTATTCTCTTGCTGTTGGTGCAGTTTTGCCAGGGCATTCCAGTTGTTACTGACATGCAGCCAATGCTTGATTAAATGATCATAAATTAGTTTGATATTGAGCTTGTACCCAGTTGGCTTCAAAACTTTCATTGGAATTCAGACCTCCCTTACTCCTAAGTCACAACTTTAGGATCTATTCTAGAGACTCTAGGATCTTTGTTGAGCTCACTCTTCCTAGCGAGACTGTGAACTCCAATTTTTGTTAACTGTAAATAAGAGTTCTATGTTTACCTAGCATTCTGTTTAGTTTATCGGCCTCTGCAAGAGGCTCGGAACTTAACAATCCATAAATGCCTTGTTGAGAAGAGCTTGAGAATGTGTCCTCACCACACTCTCTCTCCAGAGTGTTTGCAGAATAAATCTGATAGCTGAAAGGCCATCTCCCAGTCTCAGGACTTCCACTCTTAGACTTCCTGCTCATCTTCCTAGCCACTTTATTGTGCACAGTTAAGAATTAGCCTATGACGTGAACAAGATAATAACTTATTGAAAAAAAATCAACAAACAAATAATTTATTTTAAAAGTAATTTTGTTATTTAAATCTTCGTAATTGAATATACAGACATATATTTGTTTGTCAGTAGACTTAGAATGAAAAAAGATGAATTTATACTTTTATAAATGAAAGAAGGGAAATAAAAAAGGAAAGAGCATGATTGCTCCTAAGTGTGGTGGAGGAGAAGGTTTATTGTAGATAAAAGGGAGAGCATAACCAGAAACAAGGACATCTGAAAGAATCCAAAGTGATGTCTCTGAATTGGGCCATGCAAGGAGAGGGAGGAAGGGGTTGCCCAAGAGGACCACCTACCAAAAGGGGCGACCAGGGAAAGGAGACAGGCCACAAGCGTAAAGAGGAGACCTAAAAGGGCCAGGTAACCAAAATGACTGGATTGCATAGGTAAGGGCAGCCCAGCCCCTGGGATGGAGAAATTTAGGGGAGGGGAAGAGGGTGTGCCAGTCACACCCTGTAACAGGTTTACTAACTGTTTGGATGTTTTTGGAGGGGGGTTCTGCTATAAGCAATTGTAATTTTAGCAAAAGCACTAGAATTTTTTAAGTTACACTGCAAATTATTAAATAAAAACATGTATTATAAAAATGTCAATTGATCCACTAGGATATCAAAAACATGCAGATTATTAGCACTCTGGTGTCAAAACAACACTATCATCGTTACAAGGTACTCAACCAGTTTACTTGCCTTTTAATGGGATGTCTGAACTATAGTAGCAAATTTTCTTTTATTTTCCCTAAAAACACTATAAAAATAATTATTTGGCTTTAAATGACACAACTTTAATGTAAATATAAAAGTATCCATGCTACCTGTTTTCACTCTATTTATACACAAATGTATTGGTTTGTGTATTTACTTAAAAATATTAGAATAACAAAATAACTTTTAAAATAAGTATATTAGTTGTGTAAAAGTCTTTCTGGTTTCTGATATATCTATTAAAATGCATATTGAAAAATATGTAATTTCAGTTATTGGATGTTTGCTTGTGCCTGTGTGTTTGTGTGTGCATGGTTGCACATGTCTGCACAACTGTGTTCATATGTGTAAACATGTACATGAGTGTGTGTCTTTGTTTCTAAATTTCTTGGAGAAATATTTTCTGCTATTTGATTGATTTTTGAACAATATGCATTATACAATATACTTATGCAGCATAATAGTGAAAAGCGATAAGATGGAGAGAAAAGAAGACTGTTATCTGAAAAATATGGTCAACCTCAAGTTCAATGAAGATATTAGTAGACTGGAATTTCCTGACATATATAGTTATAAAATCCACTTTGCACTTTTAGCAAAAATGATGAAAGAAAAAAAATCCCTATCCATTTCAATGAGTTTCAGATTATTGGATCTAAGGAAATACGTTAGCAATTTATCCTATTGGCTTAGATATTTTTAAATCAGAATCATTGATTTTTATTGACTCTAAAGCCAGTGTTGAAATCCTAAGTTAAGTCATTTATGTTCTAGGATTCTAGTAATGTCTACATTGATCTGTTTGGACTATAAAATAGTAACAAACAAGGTAACAAAGATTAAATAAGTATTTCTAAAATATCTCACTTTCTATGGCTAGTTCTTCTGTGACATTTTTAATTGCATGTTTTTCTTTTGATAAAGGATTGACTTTAATTTACATTGTCCAACAATAACAAATATTTTCTTAATGTGCAATGATTTTCCATTGCATTACCAGTGAATACATTTTAAAGAGGAAACATTTGTATATTTTGGAAAATTTTACTATGCAAATAGTTCTGGATATTGGTTCAGAGTTCTACATCTGCAATGTTCAGTAAGTTTATGCAGTTTTGCTGTTCATACATTTCAGTATTGTGCCAAGTGTTTGCAGCATCTTTTATATGATACAATAGGCAAGTGTCATATATGCTTCCATAATATTTTTATGAGTGCATAATTACTGAAGTAATCTTAGGTTCATAAAGCAAATACTTACTCCTCCTCATAATTCCCATTAGACTACATGGGCTTCTTTTATTTTTATTAGCATCCAAATATAGATCCTTATCCAGGAACCTGTGGTACTCCCCAAGTTTCAGAGGAAGAGTATGATGAACAGAAGATAGCTAGTTTTTGTTTTCATGATAATCCAAAAATTTTGGAAATCACCAGTTAGAATTCTCATTCTGGAGACATAGCATTCTTTTCTCGTGGGATGTTTTTCTGAGCTGCACAGGTTGAACACCTGGACCCCAGCAAACTGGTGCTAGAGGCGTGAAGTCCTTGTACCTACCTGATACTGTAATTTAGAAGTCATTGGAACTTGCTTCTGGGAGGATCTGGAATAGCAGGTGAGACAAGCAGAGTGTGATGAGTGATTTTGGGGAAGTGGCAGAAGAGGGCAACGCCAATAGGAATGCGGACATTGATAGTCCAGCTCAAGTGGTTTCAGATGTTAAGTAAGGACCTGCTGAGAGCTGGACCAGAGATTACTGTATCATCCTGTGGGGAAGAACTTGACTTTCATTTTGTCAACTTCATGATGCTTTATGGTAGACTAATTAGGAAGGCAGAGAAATAAATATGTTGGAGGGAATTTTACTGGATGCCACCACTCAGTTACTTTTATTCCTGTTTAGAGTGAAAGGTTTGAAAATAAATAGGGCAGATGAGTTTTAAATATTAATGTGTGGACAAAAAATGTTACAGTGAAACTGATTGCTTAGATGAGCCCCACTAAAAGGAGTCATTGTTTCTTGGACTAGGACAAGAGAAAAGATGGCTTGAGGTCATACCAGGAACTGAATGAGACTCAGTCATTCTGGGCTCTAGGATAAAAAGGTGTAGCATCACAAACCTGCTGGGAGAAAGGAGCTGCAGGGATCCCTGCTGGAGCAGGACTGTGTAGATTGCTGTATTTTCAGACATCCATGCACTTGGAAACCATTGACTTCATGGTCTCAGTTGACCTAATCCAGCAGGAAACAGTACTTGGTGTCTAGGTGAAGCCAATGCTTCAAGATGTAGATCACAGGAGTTGCAGGATCGTAGTGCTGTCCACCGTAATTTCATAGGAAAGATTGGAGACCAAGGATTGTGAAGCAAGGTCATATCTTCTTTATCAAGCAACAGAGAGGGCAAATTATCAAGACACGAAAGAAGCCAGATGCAGTGAAAATAAACACAGTCTTTTAGAGATGCTAGGTCTGGGGACTGTTTGCTCAGGAAATCTATGAAGAACCCAAAAGTGTGTTTTTTTAGGTTTTGCCCATGGAGGTTATAGATACAGATTTGCCCAGGTCTTTTGAATTGTAAATCTTCTAATTACCCCCAGTTTTGACTCTGGAGATAGTGATAGTCTTGCTGTATTTTGGCCATTTCATCCCTTTTTCCTTTTTATGCCTTCATTTCACCTTTCAGGGATAGACATGTGTATGTCATGTCAGTGTATATTAGGAAGTGCGATTTGGTTTGGATTTTATGTAGATCCACAGCTCTGTGTTTTCTCCCTCTTGCTCTCATTTTTTTTTTGTTCTGAGTATCAGAAAAGATACTGAACTTGGACTTTTGAACAATGTTGGGAATGTTGGAATCACTAGTGTACTCTTAGGAATGTACTAAAAGGATGTTACAATGCAAAATCAGCATTATGTTGTATTGAGGGCTTGTGAGACAGCATGGTAGGACTTAAATATAAATTGTATCAAATTTTGGAGTAAGGCAAAGATACATTTTGGAGAGAAATGATAGCATGAAGAAGACAAAGCCCAATGAGATCTAAATGCTTTTGCTATACTCAGAAAATAGGTATGAAGGACAGAATTAAAGGTGACCATTGAAAGCACATGAGATAGAATTTAATTGATTTTTTTAAGGAAAGTACAACAAGAGAGGCCTTATAATACAACAAAAGTATATGCTCTACTATGTTCATAGCAGCATTGTTTGTAATAGCCAGAACCTGGAAACAACCTAGATGGCCTTCAATTGAAGAATGGATGAAGAAAGTATGGAATATATACATATTAGAGTACTACTCAGCAGTAAAAAACAAGGACTTCTTGAAGTTTGCAGGCAAATGGATGGAAATAGAAAACACTATCCTGAGTGAGGTAAGCCAGACCCAAAAAGAGGAACATGGGATGTACTCACTCATATTTGGTTTCTAGCCATAAATAAAGGACATTGAGCCTATAATTCAGGTTCTTAGAGAAGCTAAATAAGAAGGAGAACCCAAAGAAAAACAAACAGGCATCCTCCTGAATTTTAACCTTCATCAGGCAATGAAAGGAGACAGAGACAGAGACCCACATTGGAGCACCGGACTGAAATCCCAAGGTCCAAATCAGGAGTCTGGCCTAGTTGTAATCTGTTTGTTGTATAATTCCCAAATTGTTTCTGCGTGAATGCTCTCTGTCTTGTGAGTCTGCACTTAACAAAAGGCTTCTCTCTCTCTTTTATTGAACAGTACAGGAGAAAGGAATGAGGGGCATATTACAGAAAGCTTTAGCAGAGTTTTATAAGGGACTAAACTTGAACTAACCTCAAAGCACTAAGAGCAAACATTCACTTATCAAATAATATCTGTGTCACTAATGATGGATATTTATTGATGCCAGGTGATGGCTGTTGTGATCCCTGTGAACCATGGTACCAGTTGGATGCAAAGGCAGTGACCCAGTTTCCAGGAAAATAAACAGCTGGAGCAAGTGATCTGAACTCTTTCTGGTAAATTTCTGCAAGAGACTACTCATGCTGAGGCTAGGACTGATAGAGTATGGTTGCCATGACATTTCAAAATCAATTGGTTTTAAAAGCAGGGAGAAAATGGATTTAAATCCCACCCTATTATTTCTTCGCGCCAAATTCAGATGCCACTGAAAATTTTGGCTTATGGAGATAACTGTACAAATCTAAAGAGATTACCACAAGTATTCCATGAAATGTACACAGAGCTCCTGGCTCAAAAATATATGTTCTGTATGTGTTATTTCATCTTTTACCAAGCAGTACATGCTATAATTATACGCAGCTGGTCCTTCCCATTTTCTCCAGAAAATATCTATTTATTCCAATAACACATTCACACTGTAGAGTAGCTATAAAAGATAAATAAAATACAGTTTATCACAATAGCTTAATATTTTTGAAAATGTAACAGGACTGATTTTAAAAAACCAAAAAGAACAAAATGACGATAAAGTTAGCATGTTCAAGACTTTGAGTTTAACCCTAAACATGCATAAATTTATAACTATAGACACATCTATATATCAAAATGCAAGGTCATTGTGATGGTGGTTACTGTACATTTGGGCTTTTACGTTTTTATATTTGAAAAACGTATGTTGGATACATTTTTGAAGTTTAATTTATAAAAGTATTGCAGAATTATCAGTATAACTAGTATAATATGAATCTATTTTTATAATTAATGTCAAATTTACACAAATAAAGACAAGGTTTTTGTTAATTATTTTATAGGTCTTTTCTATTTTATGTGAACTCTCTTTTTATGCAAAATAACTGTTCACAAACAATAAAGATTTACTACTTTCCAAAACAGAATAATTTAACAAAGATTGAAATTTTAATAATTGACACACAACAATGGATGAGCCAGAAGGTAAAATGCCTCCTGTAGAAAAACATGGAACAATGCATCACTGAAAACGTTAAATATTCACAAACCAGGGCTGGATACTGACTTGGGTGCTTTACACAATAATACGTAATACTTTAGGATGGGATGAAGGATGGAGGAATTGAAAGACTAAAGGGTGGTGCTGGTAGAGTCACGAAATATCTAATACCTTGCTTTTTTTAAAAAGTTACATATGACAAAATTTAACTTTTGTTTATGACTTTAATTTTGTTGCCATTGGTTGTTTTCCTCGCAGAGCATCTTTAGGAAACATCAGCTGCTGTGATATTTATTTTTGTACTCTTACGCCGTTTAACCCAGTGATTTGTAAGTAACAGTTGTTTGCATCTCCTTTTTCCCTGAAACCTAAAGTGAAAACAGGATCTGTAATAATTTAAGTCAAGGGAGTTTCATATCTAGTAAACTTCAAAATTCTCCTAATTGGTATAAATTTGCTACTTGACAAATTATAGGCATTGAATGAAACAGAGCACATTTAAAATAAATTTATTCATGTGTGTGTGTGTGTGTGTGTGTGTACATATGCACATCAGTATGTATGCAGCTGTCAGAAGACAACTTGTGAAAGTTGGTTCTCCCCTTCTACCCTGTGGATTCTGGGAATTTAACTCAAGTCCTAAGGTTTGGCAGCAAGAGCCTGAATTCACTGAGTCAATTCAGTGGCCTTAGTTTTGTTCTTTAGGTATGTATTGAAAATGAGAGTGTTTATATTTTCTATCTTTTTTTCACCCTTTCCAAAGACAGAAGGTAATAGTGTAATGGAAAATCCCAAAAGAAATCCCTGGCTTCAGTGAAGTAATAGTGTGGGTGGAGGATTTGAGGGGAAAACTCTGGCTCAGTAAGCACTAAGTTATTCTCAGTTATACATCCCGTGAAGACGTGAGTAATGGTGAAAAGCAGACATAGGAGATTTATTCAAAAAGGCCACATTTGGGAGAGAAGCAGATAAGGAGTCCCAGTGACCAAGTCCATCAGAAAGACATTTGGGGAAAGATGTTTCATAAGTTAGCCTCTGAGGTCAGAGTGTGGTGCCAGCCATCACTGGTTCAGCTTTGATCCTGTAGAGTGGTCTGAAGATGTCTGATGGCTTGAGCTGGTTTTCAGGAGACCATCACTGTGCTATGGGAAGTAGCATTGCCTCTCTGGATAATACCTTCATATGTGACCCACATGTGACCGTCTGTCTGTGAGGGTTTGCTCTACCTGTGATCCCGGGTGACTTCAGATTTAGGACAGTGTATTCAGCCTTGTAAGCTGTGTATTCAGCCTTGTAAGCACTCAAATTGCAGTGTGTAACAAAGCAAAAAGGAGAGAGACAAAACTGAAGTCAGAGGCACGGGGTTGCCTTCCTGTTTCAAGTTAAACTGGGTCCAAGTAAGCAGTCAGGTGTCCTTTAGCCAAAGCAGCTTCGAAGGATCATCCTAACAGTCAACTTAGCATAAAAAGGAGGGTAATTTAAAAGTAAAGACCTCACATTCTAGGTTCACATCACCACTCAGGATGCTGGGACTCAGTGGGCATGCCCTTTGGAACAGTTACTTTATCCTGTAGAAGGACAAACACACGGAGATGCTCTGGGCCTCAGCCAACTTCTCCAGAAGTTAGTGACACCTCTTGCATGCCAAATGCAGTTCTTTCTCCAGTTTCTGACAGCATCCTGGGAGAGGCTTACTCTAAATCTGCATTATTTTAGAACACACTTCTGCACTCATGTCTACCTGGTTAATTTTCTAGCAGTATTAACACGCCCTAACCTGAAGCATTGACGGAATGTTTTGACTCAAAGAAAATTGCATTTATTTATTTTGCTTTTGAGGTAGTCCTGTTGCATAATGTATTACCCCCTGGCAATGGGCCATTTTACACATACAGAGAACAAGTCATCTATCACCTAGACTTAATAAATCCAACTTTCTTTACTCAGATCCAGCATTCATGATGCTTATGAGGCACTGGATTCTCAACTCATCTAGACCACCAGTCTCCATGGAAACCCAGTAAAGGCTGATGATTTTATCTCATAGAAATTCCATATAAATAAAATGATATATCCTGTGTATTAACCGGCCATAGGAAGTCTTTGTGAGCTTCAGGGTCCAAGTTAAGAAACAAAAGCCATTTATTTGATTCATTTTTAATACTATTCAGTTTCTATCACATAAATATTTAAAAAATGATATGATTTTTATAAACACAAGGCTTCTCGGCTAATTGAAAACCAAGATTCAAAATTGTGGCAATTTTTAAATAAGATAGTCAAACAATTATTTTAATAATTATGGTATTCGTACTAAAGTAGATATCCCTATTTCTCCAAGTAATGAGAAACATTGAGTTTCTCTAAGTATGTGGGGTATGTGTACATGCATGCGTGTGTATGTTTATGGGAATTGTTTCAGGTTGTTTTATGAGTGAGCATGGAGAACAGAAAGGAGAAGAAAGGTTGCCCACCACAGTAGTTTTTTCCTGCATATTCAACTAAAAAAAAAATCCGTCTTAATTTCTATATTAAGCTTCTATGTGGTATATGTAGGAAAACATTTCTAATGGTGTTCATTAAGCTTTTAAATATTATATAATAACAATTTTATTCTTCAAAACATATTCTGAAAGGCTTGCTGAATTTACCTTTCCCAATATGAATTGTCATACAGTTAAGTCCAATTTGAAAGCTGTGTTGAATTTGCTCAAGTTCTCTTTATAAGGCATGGTAAAGCAAATGTTTTTTTTTTTACTATCCTAATGGCTGAACACACTGTAAATTTTTTCTGACGTCTAAAATGAGTCCAAATATTTCCTACATTTACTTTGCAACTGCATAACTGAGAATTGTCCAAACTAATTGGCATGTAGAATATGATACAGATTATGGATAAATAAAATATGGTAATTTCAGACCCAGACTGCAGCTTAGTGGCAGAGTGCTTATGTAGCATATGCAAGGCCCTGAGCCTCACCCCAGCAGCATTCACACAGAATATGTGCTAATGTGAAGAATATACTTTGCTAAAATTGAATAGCGCCCTTAGCAACTGTTTAGTATGTAGTATAGTGGGAAATTGTCCTTGCTAACTTGGTAAGATTAAGGGCCACCCGGGAGACACATGTGTGTATGTTTGTGGAGATGCGTCCAGACAGGATGAACTGAGGTGGGAAAACCCACCTTGAATTGGATAGCAATGCCCCATGGACTGAGATCTCAGATGCAATAAAAATGAAAAATAAAACTAAAAGCCAAAGGGTACGTTGAAATCAGCATGCATCTCTCTCACTGCCTCCTAAGTGTGATCAGCTGCCTCATGCCACCTGCAGACTGTACTCTCAAACTATGGGTTGTCATGAAGCTTTCTTTTCATAAGCTTCTCTTTTAGATATTTTCTCACAGCAACAAGAAAAGGCTACTATGCAAGGGCAATGTTTCATTGTTAGGGGTAGGTTGTCATTGGACTTTCAGGTGCTGGTCACCGAGATATTTCCAAACAGACTCAATGGGAGCCTGGGTTATTAGTGCTGTCTTCTCTTATTGCCCTTCTCAGGCAGCTCTGCACATGGTTTAACACTGGCTTGACACAAGAAAGTGTTCTGGCTAACAATGAGTCAACCAACTTCAGTGAGAGTACCCCCCTTTATATAAATATGTAATTAAATATTCTGTATAGGTATATTCATACACTGGAGGGCAATCGAGATATTTATCTCATTAATCTAATATCTGGATCAATTCCTCCATTTGTAAACTAAAGACAACCAACCAGAATGGTCAGTTCCTGAAAGCCAAGGTCTAAAATGAAATGTTGATTGCAGGTTAGTCTGACCACAATGCTAAGAGTCCAGTCCTGAGTTCTGGACACTGTTTTGTCTAATACTTTAATGCCACTTCACCTTTTGTTTTAAGTGACCCCACTTCTATTTCTGTAAAAACAAGAGAGACAGACTGAATGACCCCATTATTCTTCTCTTTCCTGAATGTTCTTTATGTCTGTATCTATTTTGAAATTCCATCAACTATTAACTATTTATTACATGCTAGATACATTCCTTTACCTCGTTGCCATGGGTATCATAACAATTTTTAAAATGTGACAAGAATTAGATTCAGAAGAGATGGGGAATTAAAATTCAAAGAGATTATCCTTACTTCATAACTCAATGAGAGTTTAAGCTTCTCACTTGGGTTAAAATTTCACGGAATTTATTGTCTTCTCCACTGGCACACAATTCATGCAGAAATGTGTTCTCTAAAATAAACATACTTTTTACAGCATTTCCAGAAATAGTTTGTCTTAGCTCGGGCTGCTGTGACAGAAAAATCATGCAGTAGGCAGCTTAGACAACATAGTTGTGGAGAGGCAAAGCCTGACATCAGGCCTGACCCATCTGGTGGCTGGTGGGGACTTTGCACTGTCCTGTGGGCAACCTCCTTTTTATCCTTATTGTCCCTGGGTCACACACAAACTCTAAATCTTTTTCTTGTGAGAAGGAAAGAAAGAAACCTAAATCGACGTTCCTTCCTTATGCTCTCATTAATCTGAATTGCCTTCTAAATTCTCTCCATGTAATCTCATCCCATTGCAGGGCAGGCAGACCTGGAGGAGTTAGGCAGAATAAGACTTTTAAGGGCTCCTAAAGCTGCTGCTCAGAAGTTGCACGTTATTGGGCTTGTTTCGCTAATGTCACGACTACCAATCTTTCTGCAGTGAGGGCCAGCCAGTGCCCTCTCTCTAACCCTTTGCCCACCCTGTGATCTAGTTGTACTTGCTGACATGACTGCTATAGCCAATCATTCGGAATTAGTCAGCTTCAGTTGCTGTACTAAAATACCGCATACCCCTGCTTCCGGAACAAAACAGAAGACATTTCATTTTTCACTCCTTAAGATATGACAGTCATAAATCAGCAGGTTGTAGGCCTCTCCTCTTGACTAGCAGGCACTCACCTGCCCAGTTTCTCCTCCCCAAACCACATTAGAACTCTTCAGCTTTGAAGATATTTGTGAAGTACTCCAGTGTACTTCTGGAAATGAGAGCAAAGCCATTGAAAGAGCAGTTTAGGACTTCATAGCAAGGAGAACTGCAGTAAATAGAGTAGGCTGGGCTGAGTCGTGGGGCAGGGCATGACATGTTTGTGAAGTGGCCTGTTCACAGGATGCTTCTGAAGCCTGATGCATTCACGCTTCATTTAACAGCAGCCTACAGAGTAATACGGGAAGTGAGGCTAAGACTTGACAACAGAGAAGGGCTCTTTAGCAGAAATTGGAGAAGTGGACTCACTCCACACAAGTTCTCCCTTCTCACACAGCTTCCTGATGTCTCTTTGATGTGTTTTCTAGTTGATATCCTCACCTGATATTTTCATGTTTGAACTTATTCTTTGCTCCTGAGGATTGCAAATTTAGCTTGTTAGCCTATGTCACAGTTTTCAGCTTAGCAACATAAACAATGTAATTCCCGGAGGCTGTTAACAGGAAGAAAAAAAAAATGGAGGTTGCAAGTGATTTTCTTTCATTCTATGATTTCATGCTGCAGTAATCATTTAGTAATGCTTAACGAAGACACTGTAACTCTTCTTGTTAACAACCCAACAGTTTCCAATTCATTCAGATAAAAAGCTAGCCTCAGCATGACATGCTGCTGGCCCACTGGAGGCTATCCCCGTTGCGTCTTGCCCCCTGCACCCTGTTACTTTTTTTTTTAAATCCAGACACCAACCCTGTTTCTTTTCCTCCTATGCACTTGACACTTTCCAAAAAAATTGTCCAGTGCCTTTATTTACCATGTGCATAGCCAAATAGAACACAGTCCAATCATGAAAGAGATTTTTAATCTCATTTGCTAAGAGTATCTGATTCATAATGAATCTGATAGCCAATTATGGTCGAAAGCATATGATGTAAAATAAAAGATAACAATTTATTTAAGAAGCACAGTAAGTTCCTGGTATTAATACAGATATTAGCATAATACAGTTAGTGACAAATTCCTTTTTAACCTTGGCCCCTTTGCTTCCATTTGAACCCATTGAAAACACCTGGGTTTATTTCAGTCCTCTTACTCTTTTCTTTATTTGAATAGGAGTGTCCTTGATGGCTGCTGTAGTGTTTAGTCATTTAGTTTGCACAGATCACACTCCATCTCTTCATAATCATACCATTATTTTTAAAATGAAATTCTGAGGGTTAAAAAAAACAGATGAGAAAAAGCAGAAATGGGAGAGGGCAAAGAGGAAGGTCAAGTTGTCACCCTTTCGATGCTCCCAGTTATACTAGCACTATCTACTGTCTTTGTAAGAGATGCTGTCAGCCTCTCTGCTGGGAGACATGGTTCCAGATTCCCTTCTTTAGGAAGATGTCCTTATCTGGAAATGGAAAACTAAATTCAAGGGATGGGAGCTGTGGAGAAGACACAGACTTTTCTTTTTCTTTTCCAAATTGCAATGTTTCATTTCCTTTACAATAGGAAACTAAGACACACTTATGGAGAACATGTGCTCAAGGTGTTCTTTCCACTGGCTACAGGCATCCTCTGGTGCACTTCTGTGCCATACATTTTCATAGACACTGATCTTTGAAAGCATAGCAGAGCAGCAAAGGCTTGATGCTCTCAGGGCATGCTGGCTTCTTGTTACTGTTGTAACTAGAGGGAAAAGGACCAGCCAGCAGAACAAGGAGCAGGCGATGCTTGACAGATGCTATAGCATGATGCTGAAAAAAGAAAAAGAAATAAAACAAAGCAACCCCCCCCAAAAAAAACCAACCACAATCAAGTGTTAGAAAGGGGGGCTCCATTAATGACTGTAGAATATTCAGCTTTGTTTACACACAAAGAACTTAGTCTCCTCACTCTTAGCTCAACCTTGAAAACATAGGCTCATTAGTCAGAAAAAAACCTGCTCTAATTATGCTTCAAATTAGCAGCTCCCTTGGAATGTGGTCTAGCCCCTTTATTTGGTAACATACAACTCAAGAGGGATTTACAAAAAACAACTTGCATGAAGTCTCACTGTTACTCTTTAAAGCAGGATGTAACTTTGAAAATCTCCTCCCTCTTCACTGGTACCTCCAGACACGAACCATCTCAGCAGATCCTGCCTTCCTGTGGAGCTGAACAGAAGGCAGTCTTTAGTGAAAGTAACAAAATGAGCAAGTTGGTAAGTGTTAAAATCTACAAATGTATCAAAATGGCAGTAATGATCATCATTTCTGACATTTAAAAGCCCTCCTTGGGTACCTTTTTTTCTGCTGGTCTTCCCTCTGTAAAGGTCTGTGAATTAGATGCACGCGATGTGCATTTATCTTTGATACTGGGAACCATCAAATTTCCATCACTCATTATGTAATGAGATTCTGCTAGTTTGGCTATTTGGAGTCAGCTGAGAAGCTTAATGGGTTTTCTTGCATGATACACACCACTCATTGGGACTCAGCAAAAGCCGGAATTAAATTCTACCTCAGAGGTTTATGAAGCTGTGCATCTGTGTGCATCATATCCGCACACAGATGTCAGCGATTGTTCCTATTGTGGCCGAGCTTTGATCTCTATGTAGACAAATAATAAGTGAATATTTTATATATAATATACATGCTAAAGTTAAAGAAAATATACTAAATTCCACAGTCAGGAATCCTAGAGAGATGGATTATCATGCTCGACCAGCTTTGCCCTTTCTATGGTCTCAAATATCCAAGCCAAGGAGATGGTGCTGAAGATCACCCCATCTTTATACCCTAATCAAGGTAGCCCTTCCCTGGTATGCCTAGAGACTTATATTAAACATTTCAGTATTAGACAATGGTATAGAAAAGCATTATTACACAAAACCTTCCAGAAGTTCAGGCCTCAACTTCCGAAAGTTAGACCTGGGTACATCTTGAAAAATAATCTTTCTTGGCAATCTTCAGATTTTGAGCAACTTGGTACTGCAAAATTATCCCATTAGCCATAGTATGTGATCTCTGAAGTCATTAGATGAAGAAAAATGCTTTGAGACTTCAGTCTATTAATAAAAATATTCTGCAGTTTCTTCATGGTGACTCTTATTATAAGATTATTATATTAACGTGTAATTTAATTAAAAGTTTGCTTAGATTATAAATTGATTTTTTACTAAAACATTGTAAAAATGAACTTTCACACATTCAGATTTGCATATTTATTTATTCATTTTCACGCTAGCTGCTCAGCTCATTTATTCTAAGGTTACTTTAGCATGAAGGTTGTAAAACCTAGGGCATCTTCTGCCTTATTTTTCATTTCTTCTCCTGTGATATTTATAACCATAGAGGATTGTCTGAAAATAACTAGGCAAGGCACTTTCACTTTTCCCAGTTGTTCCTTGGTTTTACTTTATCTATTTGTGTTTAAAAAATAGGTTTGTGTTTCACCAAGAATTATGTGTAGATGACTTTAAAACACACAGGTTAAAAATATATTTTAAATTTTCAAAAAAATTGCAAGTAAATATTCAAAACAAAAACATTTGGTAGTAAATTCTCACCTAAATTATATAATATTACAGATACTGTTTTCTTTTACAGTCTTTGAGCTGCAAACAGTCTATGTCTCATATCAGAAGTATGAGTAAATTACATTAAATGGTGCTGCCTAAACTTTATAAGAAATCTTATACAACTCGTATCATTTTATACCATACTTCATATATGAAAAAAATTTAGAATCCTGCATTCTAAATTACTGGAGACTTGGGGTGCATTTTGTAGGCCATACCGTTAGAATTCATTGCCATGTGACTGTATGGTCAAGATTTTTGCTTGATATTTCTTGTTTATGATGCTTATTTCTATTTTTAAGCAGTTTAGAACATTTTGTTAAATTATACGTATGTGTTTCTCTGGGTGGGTGTGTGCATGTGAATGCAAGTACCTGCAGAGGCCAGAAGAGGGCATCACATACCCCGGGGATAGACACAGGGAGTTGTTAGTCCCCTGTAGTGGATGCTGAGAACCACAATGCTCTTTTTAAGTACATGTTCTTGAGCCATCCCTTTAGCTCCTATACCTTTTATTTCTAAGTGGAATATTTTATATTGCTTTGTTTAATGCTGGATAAAGCACATCAGCTTACTAAATACTCTATCAAATCAACTTTGTCACTTTGATTTCGATGATATTTTGTTATATTTAAGATTACCTTTGCTTGATGATTGACACTTCAGAGTGAGACACAAAATGCATCAGTTTTTTTCATTCTCCATAATTTAGGTTTCAATTAGACTGAATAAAAATGATCTTTTCCTCTCTTTTTTATTGAAAATGTATTTTTTCAGACAATATACTCTGTTTATACTTTCTCCTCCCCCATCTCCTTCAAGATTCTCCCACCTCTCCTCCCATCAGAATCCACACCATCTATACCCTTAGAAGGAGAACAAACAAAAACAAAGCAGATCTACATGAAATAATAACAAACATACCAGAATAGGAAAAAACAAACAACTAACTAACAAAAGAAAAGGAGCAAAGGAAAAAGCCCATGAAACACAATAGATGTAGACACACACATTTATCCACACAGGAATCCCATAAAAACACAAAACCAGAAGCCATAATATTTACACAAAGGACTTGTAGAATAAAAAACAAACAAATAAACAACCCCCCCCAAAAAAACCCACAAAAAACAGACAAGCAAACAGTAAAACCTAACACAACATTATGAGACAAGGCATCTCATAAAGCACCATTGTGTTAGTTTTCTGTTTGCTGTCTATGCTAAGGATGGGAGCTGGAATTAAGAGTTTGTGTCCCAGGAGAGACTCCATTAGAAAAATATTTGTGAGTGGTTATCAAATGGAGATAGCTCCTGGGTTAGGGATGGGGCTTGTGTCTGCTTCTCCTTTCAGTGCTGGGAGACCATCTGGCACAGGCACATAAAGGCCCTGTGAGTGTTGCCACAGTCTCTGTGATGTCATATTATGTCATCCTACCACGGCTAGGGGAGCTCATTTGCAATTTGTTTTCACTTCCATTGTTCGGTTTTCTCCTCTTTTCACAATGACAAGAATGATTGACTGAACCTTGTTACTGGTGCAGGGTATCCACAGTACCAAATTAGTGTGTGGGCCTTCAGTCCCTGCTAATGACTGATATAAAGTAGTCACTCAAAACTACTTAATATTTGAACAACAGCAATCGTGCCATAGCTTATAAGCAGCAATCATCTTGATTCTTGACCCTTCCAGTGTAGAAAGTGCTCTATTGGACATAATTAAACTACACAAACCATTCCTGCCTGATAATAAAGCCATGGTGTATGGAAAGACTCATTTAGGGGTCAGCTACAACCAGCTACTACCAGACTCCTCCACCCTGACAGGCCCCTGTTAGCTTTAACCATTCCTATTTGCTGGTTCATGTTTCTACGGGCGCAAGCAGGTCCTAGGGCACTTTCCTGAAAGATAACATGTTCCACCTGACATGGTACTCAATATTTTATAAGTTAGATATAAAAATGAAATCTCTGTTGCACAGCCGTGAAAGAGAATAGCTAGAGATGGATAAATGTGTGGGCCCTGAATAGATGACTGGAAACAACATAAGTTCTGCGAGTGCTGTTTTCTTCTTCTTTTATAAAAAATATAAAATGGAAAACTTACGTTTTTCTCCTATTTAAAAAGTAGAACTGTGATAGAATAGCAAAAGGCATCTATCACTACATCAACCAGTACGCGTGTCAGTAAGTTAGGTCACTCTGCCCCACTGAGAAGCAGTTTGGTGTCAGAATGAAACAACATGGTCCAGGCAACTAGTGTTCCCAGATTTTAAAGAACCACACACCTGACAAGGTTATTTATTGAAAGAAATGTTTTGAATGTGACAGGGCTCACTTTGTAGACCAGACTGGCCTAGAACTCACAGTCTTCTGCCTGCTTCTGAGTGCTGGGATTAAAGGCATGTGGCACTACCATGCAGCTGATAGATAACCTTATTTTTTTCATCAACAGTCTTTACAAGTAGGTATGTTGTCCAGAGAGAAATCCACAAGCTTATTTCATGTGTGATATTCTATGATATCTCAGAAAAGAAAGTCTAAATAAAAATATCTATAACGTACTTATGTATCTATCATCTGTTTATCTATCATATATCAATTTATCCATTCATTATCTAATAGATATGCTCTTTGAGAAATAGTGAGAGCCAAATGTGCCAAGTTGATCACCATCATATCAGTAAATTCTTTTGGAACAGAAACCATGTGTTATGTCTTTTATCCTTATGCTAGATTATCTCAGACTTTCCCTCCTGACAGGAAAACAACTGAGCTACATCCCAAGTCCTAGATACCATCTTTAATGTTCTTCCTTTCCTTGAAAGATCAATCATTTTGCCGGAAATGTTTGTTGTTGGAACCCACAGAGTCTTTTCATGGGTGAATTGAGTTCTTCTGAGCTTTCCATTTGTTTAGAGACAGGGCTTCTCTGTGTAACAACTCTAGGTGTCCTGGAACTCGCTTTGAAGACCAGAATGTCCTTAAACTCACAGAGATCCATTTGCTTCTGTCTCCCTAGAACTGGGATTAAAGGCCCGTGCCAACACTGCCTGGCCAGGACTAAGTCCTGTTAGGTTCATAAAAAGGTAAGATCGACTCATTGGGGCTCTGTTATAAATAGTACCATTCACCATGGAAACAGGACGCCAATCTCTTTGTGTAATAGGAAATTTGTTTTGAATACTGAGGATAAAAGAGAGGATAAGAATAAAGATATGAGAGAAGAGTGGATGCAATTTAGAGGGCAAATAGATATGCCTATGACCACCCGTTTTTCCATTGCCAGAAAAATTTACTAAAACTCACAATATGTTTTGTGAGAGTTTCACGAACACTGATGTTGGAATGAATGAAAAACAACATAATGTAAAAGAGCAAAACATGTAAAACCAAAAAAACTGGATATAGGAAACAATTCTCAGGGCTTAGCAGAAACTAATGGGGCGTACATTTTTCTGCACACCAAACTTATTTGGCTCTTTGGAGCAGAAGGGGCTCCTGCTAACTTTCAGTGACACATGTGCATGTACAACCACTGCAGAAGAGCTTGCTCTAGGAATTGTCTGTGTAAGGAATGGGTGGGCTTGACGTCTGAAAATTACTGAACCAGAGCCAGCAACAGACACGGTTACTGTCTATAACGCTTGTCTCTGCATCTCTATAAGATGAACAGAGATGCGACTCAGCAGTGATTTAATGACCATCTATCTGCGCCCAGGAGAATTTATGTGGTCCTCTAACGTTACCTGAGGCTGCAGACATCAGCAATGCAGCTGAATCACAGGAGAGTTACTTTGTGTGTCTGGAAATGAAGGAACGTTAAAAGGATTAGATTTCAGAAAGAATTGCAATTTTTTGAACTACTTTCTGATAGAACCTAAAGTTTTTGTTTCTTTAGTGTGATTTCAGCAATATACATCTCCAATAACCAAGATTTCATAGTGGGGTAATTACATCCATAACACACACACACCATTTTTCTATTCTTTTCAACTCTGAGTTCAGGTATGCTAAAGCCAATGCTATTTAACCCATTGTCTGTACTTTGGATTTCCTAGTGTGGCTTGGTTTCCAGATTAATTCCTGTCAATGCTTAATAAGTTGATAGTTTGTATTTTATTATTCTTATAAAGTAAAGTTAAGGTGTATTGGATATTTTGTTATAAATTGAGGCTTTCATCATTTGGTTAGTTTTATTTCCTTACTACAAATTCTCTTACTTTCCTGGTTCTCAAACTTAGCTCCCTCAAGGCAGAGATGTCTAGTACCACTTGGCATGCAATGTTTTGTTGGGATGAGATGACTCTTTGCTGAAGTAGCTGGCATGGTGAATGTGTTTGTGTTGCCAATTTTCTGCCCACCGGATTTTTCTTTATTCTTAATATTTATAACCTTCTCTCTGAGTTGTGTTAGAAGTCACAGGTACAAGCACACACCTGCGGAGGAGTATAAACTTCTTACATATATTAAACTTGCATGAGTCTATATTTAAACCAATTTCCCACAAAAACTGCTATAGTTTAAATAGTGCTCATTGTTCCCTTCCTAATATCCTCACCATACTATGTGATGTGGCCTGAGAATTGGGGATTCACAGGCTATCACATATTGCTATATGCAATATCTGAGCAACATTGCTCAGTGTGAGCTCGGGATGCTATGTGTAATTTTCTCATTAAAACACACTGAAATGTTGGTCAGGTTTATGAGTTTCTCAATTAAAAATGTAAGGATCTATTCCAAAAGGGGATGGCTGAATAGTTGAATAATTAATAAAGAGAGGTAGGTATATTTTTATTGAAAATAATTTTTAGCATACAATATTTTATTAATAGTTCCTTCTCCCCAACCCCTCTCATATCCTCCTCACTTTTCCATTCTCCCAAAATGCACACGCTGTCTCATTATAATACAAATAAATATTAAAATACTATTTCTACTACTACTACTACTACTACTACTACTACTACTACTACTAATAATAATAATTAAAGACACTGTAACCCTGATTGCTCTTTGGGCTGAGGAGGGAGGGGGATTTGATTAGGGGAGGGGTAGGGAAATGGGAGGCGGTGGCGGGGAAGAGACAGAAATCTTTAATAAATAAGTAAATCAATTAAAAAATAAAAAAAACAAATGGACAAAAGAAAGAGCAAAAAAAAGTCCAAGAAACACATATAGAGGCAGAGACACACCCCTCCACACATAGTAAAATCCAATTCAAAACTCAAAGTTGGAGATCATATTATATACACAAAAGACCTATAAGAAAAAAATCCCCGACAAAGCCTTATGAGACAAAGAATCTTCAAAAATGCCACAAAGTTAGCTTTATGTTGGCCATCTCCTGCTGGGTAAGGAGCCTAGTCTTAAGAGGGGATTATATCTCCAGTTAGACTACATTGGAAAGAACTAATTTTTCATTTGTGAGTGGTTATCAATTAGAGATAGCTTCTGAGATAGGGATATGCACCTGTACCCACTTCCCTCTTGATGCTGGCTCTCTATCTGGCTTATACCTCTGCATACCCTGTACTTGCTGTCACAGTCTCTGTGAATCCATACATACTTTTGTCCTGATGTTTATAGAAGACCTTGTTTTGGTATCTTCTATCCTCTCTTTCTTAAAGAATCTTTTGCCTCCAAATTCACACAGTTCCACGTGTCCTGAAAGGACAAGACAACAGAAACATATCATTTAGGAATGAGTGTTCCTAGGTCTCTTACTTTCTACACATTGTTTGGCTATGGGTCTCTGTATCTTTTCACATCTAATATAGGAAGAAACTTCTTTGATGATGGCTGAGCATGTCAGTGATTGAATATAGCAGAATGTCATTAGGAGTCATTTTATGGCTATATGTTTTAACAGAACAGTACTATTTGGTTTTACCCTAGGTTCCTGGGATATCTAAACTCAGATTTTTGGTCACCCAAAAAGTGTTGGGTCTGGGTTTCATCTCATAAAGTGGGCCCTAAATCCAATGGGATGGTTGTTGGTTATTTTCACAAGCTTTGAGTAATTATTGCACTAATATAACTTGCAGGCAGATCATTGTTGTAAATCGAAGGGTTGGAATCTGGACTTGTGTTTACCTTTTTCCTGTGCTAGCTTCCATAGTACGTTCTAGTACCAGGACCACTAGTCAGCAGTGGTGAAGGCTCTAGGAAGGCATCAGCCCAATTCATATTAATGAACTGTGTAGGCTTGTAGTTTAAGTGTATAATTTTGTAATTTTAAAGCCCCTGAAATGCACAGAAGTATGTAATTGCCAAAAAATTGAGACTTTATTTTTCTCTCTCATTAGATTGTTCTTTCTGTCTATGTGCAAAACAAATTATCAATTGTATATTTGTGACATAAAAGTTGGTATAGATTATATATGTGGTTATGTTAGTATTGCACAGCTATGCTCAGTTCAATTTCATCACATAAACTGGGTGGGAGAAAAATGGAGAGAAGTTTCAAATGTATTTTGAAAAATTGAAATGAACAAACATTACCCTAAATGTATTCCCCTTCTCTGTTTTACATACAGAGTATTGATGAGATAATATAATATGAGAGTGTGTGTGAATTAAATCCATATATTCCAAGGCATCTTAGGGATCTTCTGAACTTTGTAAAGTGTAGGTACCTTCACCTGAAACCGTATCTTCCTGCATTGGGCATGCCCAACACCCTCCTACAGCTGTTGCCCCTAGGACAGATGATTGTACTCTCTATGTCCTGCCAGCTTCAGTGCGAACACCAATTGCAGCTCCATACCATGACTTTTCTGATCATTTTCCTGAAGGTTGGTGAATATCGATGGACTGAGCTCTCAAGAGGCCCCGTAGCACTTTGCTCTGATCTTTGGGCTCACCTGATGTGAATGTTGGGAGCTGACTCTGAGGCTTTGCAAGAGTAACAAATGCTCTTAATCACTGAACCATCTCTCAAACCTGACCAATCTTAATATTTTCTTATGATAATCAATGGATACTTCCTTTAAACATAGTTGACATCCCTCTGTAATTTCTTCTGAGAGAGCAGGCACAACTAGTTCTGGTTACTTATTTATTTAAATTTTCCACTGCTGTGATCAAACTAAGGTCCTCAACAATATTAGGCAAGTTCTTTATTGTAGTTGTATATAATTTGTATTTTGCTAAATAAATCTTGCCTGAAGACCAGAGGTAAAGATGAAGTTACTAGAGGTCAGGCAATGGTGACACATACCTTTAATCCCAGGGTTTGAGAGACAGAGTCAGATGGATCTCTGTGAGTTTCAGGCTACCCTGTGATCAATGCAGAAACAAATCCAGGTGGTGGTGGATCACACTTTAATCCCAGCCCTAGAGAGTCACAGCCTTTAATTCTAGCACTAAATGGGGAATATAAAATGTGAGGAGAGAGAGGCTTAGTCTGCTTAGTTTATGATCACCCATCCTTGGTAGAGGTAAGACTTCTCTAGTGGCTTAGCTGCTTTGCTTTTCTGGTTTTTGGGTTGAACCCAATTTCTGTCTCTGGGTTTTTATTATTTGTGTTACACTTTGTCATTGAGCTAAAGATATAGCACAAGGCCACTTGCTTATCTCCACTGTGTCTTGTTTCACTCATGGTGACCACCCTGGGAAACAGTCTGGGAATTATAGTTGTCTAAAAATGCTTTCAGCATACGTAGAGCTTAGCAGGTGACTGCAGATACTGAGCAGATATCATGATTTAGCGGTCAGAGTGGTGGATGAATCAGGAATTACCTTCTTTGTTCTTGGCTTCCTGTCACATACTGTTGTGTGACAGAACTGTCCCTGGGGAGATGCTATACCCATATCCTTTCATGCCAGATAGGGAGCCCATGACAGACCAAAGTATGATACCATCAAAGTCCAATTTGGTAAACAATGAGTTTCATTAGAGTTACTTATGAAAATATAACTGAATGATTATTTACATGAGCAAAAGTGATTCACAGACAGCTGCTTCACCAAAACTCACCATAGCACAAGTGACAGCTCACAGAAGCTAGGAACCAGGAGGAAATTGCAAAGCCTGAATGAAGGTCAAATGACTGGAGAATGTTCTTTCCAATGACTGATCTATACATGTTTCAGGTAGCTCTGCTGCCTTCTGTTTCTTTTGGGAAGCTGATCTTGTTTCAGAGTCTCTTTGCAGCTTGGCAGTTTTAAGGGTGGCTTTTACTTTTTATTGCTTACTCTAGAAGGGAAGGATCTCATGAATCCAGTCAGTTTCAGTGACTTCCTGAATATATTTGAGTTGTTTGACTTTCAGTTTAAGCAATTTCCGTACAGGACAGAGTGTTTCAATCTCAAAGAAAACTTAAACAACACATATCACATACATTCAACCAGAATGGAGCAAAGGGCAAACAAAGATGTAGAAAATTAATGAGAATATGGTAGCTTTAAATATGCCATTCTAGTATATGTTATGAATATAAATTGCACAGATTAACAAATTAGATAGTGACAAAATAAGAAGAAATGAAAAACTATATATATTTCCAAGAAAAAATAATCTTTGAGACAAGTTAACCTGATTTCATGTCAATTTATTCAGATTGTTGGGGGTGGATGAGTGTTTTCTCAGGATATATTATGTATACTATGTATGTGCCTGGTGCCCGTGAAAACCAGAAAAGGACAAATCAACTATCACTGAAGCTGCAAATGGTTATGAGCTCCTTGTAGATACTGGGAATTGAAACTCAGTCCTCTGGAAGAATATTCGGTGCTCTTAACTGCTGAGCCATCTCCCCATCCCTTGTGCTAATATTTTTTAAACATAGACTGTTGTATTTCTATTTTAATGAGAAAGAGAAAATTAAATGTTGCAAGTTAGCAAGCACTAGCAGAATACTACAACTCCCAGCAAAAGGAGTCTGTAGGAATTTAAACTTAAATCTATGCAGTGTTTAAAAGGGACACCATGTGGTATATATTTAAAGTCAGATATGCGCCTTGTCCCAGTTTTGCATAGAGAAACCTAATTCAGTATTTACCAGTGTTTCACTGATGGTCCTGGTTCCCCGTTTCTTAATATGCCTACATCCCTAATTCTTCTACTTAAATAATTAAGATTTATTTGTAAGTCTCTGAATTTTAACATGATGAATGAATAAATCAAAAATAATTTTGGTACTTATATATGCCATTTTTGCCCACTTTTATCACCTTTAAAAACCACATTTTCTGAACATATCAAAGAAACATAAAAATTTAGGGGAGATATCTGTGCAAGCTTATTGGTTTTAGCCTGAAAATATAGCTCTGGTTGTCACATGCTTGCCTGGTATGCATGACAACCAGTGGAGCCTCAGCACTTCATGAATCATGTGTTGGTCCATGTCTACAATCCCAGCATTTGTGAAGGAGAGACTGGAAGGTTAAAAGCTCCAGCCTGCCCTTGGGTCTACAGGATGCTCGAAGCCAGCCTGGGTTACAAAAGAAACAAAATGAAAGCACAATGCTCATGGAGAGCACAAAACAAATTTCATCTCCAGGACAGCATCGGAAGCCCTTGTGGTGTTAGGCTGCCTGATCTCGTCTTTCTTCATCTCCGGTTCTACTGAGAGTGACTTGGGACAGTGCTCACTACCTGAGATCTGTGTTCTTTCTGACACATTGTCTCCCTCTGACTTTTGATTCAAGGGAGTTTCTGTACATAATTGCTAAGTTATACTCTCTTTTAAGGCACCTCTTGGAAGTCCTACTTGAATCTGACGGATTCTTCCTATGGATTATCCTGTGGGATTTACATATTTCCTTAAGCTATACCTAATGCTTTGACTGTAAACCAGCTCAAATTTACTGCTCCCTATATATTAAAACTAATCACAAGGTTTATTTCATTCAATTTTTATTAAAAAGTCACATGCTTAGTCATTTCAATAAATTGAATATGATATTGTCTTCAAGGAGCAGTCTTCCTAAGGCTGTGGATTTCCTTTTCACTAAGCATTTCACCACTGCACATTTTGTGAAAACAGAGTACTTCCTTCTAAACCCTGCTCAGCCTGACCACTGAGCACAGTTAAAAGCCACCAAGAGGATTGTCTGAGAGTAGGTGATTGGTCGTTAAAACCTCATTGATTTTAGAAGCTAAAGAATGACTGCGCCGTCTCTTTATGTTTTCCCTCCCAAGGAAACCCACATTATGTTTTTCTAGACATAAACTATGGCATATAAAGGTAATAAACTTAATATGTAATGGCCTTAGTGTTACCAGGGATTTTAAGAAATCTTGGGAGGGGGATTATGCCCTATGGAGGCCTCAAAGTCATGTTTAGACTTACTGTCTAGACAGTAGGAAATGAAAGTTTGGCAGCCGCAGCTGTGTAATAGCCTATTTATGCATACTGGGTTATGGGGCAGTTATATCCTGCCAATGTCTACATGGAAAACTAAGAAGACATAGCCTGTCCCCTTTGCAGTGGTGACTCCCATTATTGCATTTAACTAATGCACAGAATAATAAGAATGCCCTGTGCCACACAGTGTGAATACCTGCATTGAGAATGCTTTGCACAGGGACCAAATACATCACCAAATATACCCATCAAAACAGATATGTTTTCTTCTCTTTTTTTAGAAACAGAAGAGAAATTGTGTGTGTGTACACACACACACATACACACACACACATATGGTATTTGTATAATTTTTTTAACTGATTGTCAAGTTCTTTCAGTGTCATAAATAACTTTTTTATTTTTTAACTTAAAATATAGTTATAACATTTAGCCTGCTTAGTCTGTATATTACTTGTTAATACAGATAATCTACAAGTACATCTACAAATAATAATAATAATGATGATGATGATGATTTTGTGATGTGTTTTGGAATCAAGTGGCATGATATCTCCAGTTTTGTTTTGTATGATCGAGATTGCTTTTATCATTGAGGGTCTTTGATGGCTTTACCTGGAATTTTAATACTGTGTTTTCTATTTCAGTGAAGAGTATAATATATACAGAGATTTTTGTTGGAACTTTCAGTGAGCTATGTCTTGCCAGTCGGCTCCCAAATAACTAAACAGAGACAATATTGATTATAAATGCTTGGTTGATAGCTTAGGCTTGTTACTGACTAGCTCTTACAATTTAAATTAACCCATATTTCTTATCTACCCTCTGCCACATGGCGGTACCTTATTTCATCACGGCACATTCATCTTGCTCCTCTCTGTGTCTCTTCCCAAATCCTTCTTTTCCCAGTTTCCTCCTAGTCTGACTTTCTTGCCCAGTTATAGGCTAGTCAGTCTTTTATTAACCCACGAGAAATACATATCTTCAGTGTACAATGATTGTTCCATGATATCACTTAGGTTTTACAGAAATTTCACTGCATACACTGCATACAGAAATTTCCTTGGGTAGCTTGTATATTTTACCATTAGACCTTCAACCATGAACACAAGGATTGGGTCCATTTATTTATATTCAATTTATATTCAATTTAATCTCCTTAATCACTATTTTATAGTTTTTTTTTGAGGAGATCTTAAAGTCTTTTGATTCTGCTTGTTCGTTATCTTTTTGTTACAGCTACTGTATTGAAGTTATTTCATTGATTTTTTTTCTGAAAAATGCATGCTGGCATAATTAATTTTTTTACTAAAATTTTAATGAATTTGCTTTTTTTTCTGAAAGTGTTTGAGGATGTGTGTGTGTGTGTGTGTGTTATTAGAGTCTACGTCCTACTATTTTGATCAGATTAAGGTCAAATGCTTACATACCTCAGGCTAACACTGAATTTGTGGTTTTTTAATCTCCTCTCTGGAATTCTGGAGTATGTTTGTGCTTCTCCACCATGCAGAAGCCTGATACTTCTAATAGATTTTGTGGGAACTCTTTAAGATATTAAAAATACACAGCTTGTCTTCTTATCTTAAAGATCAAACTTTCAACCCTTTTCTATTTGGTGTATATGCTACAAAGTCTACATCACATAGAAACATCTTCCACTTTTATTATTCAGTTCACCATCAGTTTTTATCATGCAGGAATATTGAATCTTATCAAATTCTTTTTCTGTATACATTGGATGATGTAGTTTTTGTACTTGAGTCTTATTAAGTGAAGGATCAGTTTGATTTGTAAATATTGAAACATCCATGAATCCCTGAAATGAGTCATGAGATCATGGTGAATGATCTAACTGCGCTGTTGAATTTGGTGTGCTAACACGCTGATGTTAATTTTGCCTCTGTTCGGTACTTTGTTCGTAAAGAACGTTGTCCAACACTTTTATCTCGCGTTATGCCTTTATCTGTTTTGATATCAGAATATTTGTCTCAGTAATTGTTGAAATATTCCTTTATAATTACTAACACTTATCTTCCTGCTTAACAGACCAGAAAAAGAAGATCCATAAATAATCTTGCTTCTGCCCTTCTGATAAGCTTGACTCTAATTCATCTGCAGAGACATATTCCCTCAGGAAGAGTGTCACTCCACTGACAATGACAACTGTAAAAGAGATTATATCTACTAGCCATCTTTCTCTGTGGAATTCAGTAGAACATCTCTCTAAGTATTTGAGATTTTTATTCTCAGACTCAATATTTCCATCAACAATTATTGTTCTACTCTGTATCAAACATGATGTCATTCTTAATTAGCTGTTGTTACACTTACTGTTCTCTGTTTAAAAGAACTTAGTAAATGTAAATAATATACTTAAAAGGATAGATTTTGTCACCGAGTAAAACTTTACATAGAAATCAAAGTTAAAAATAAACCTCACATTTAAAATTGTCTTCATCATGTTGCTTGTCAAACTATTGAAGTTTAATTACATTAGGAACAGTTGATACTAAATGAGTATAAGATTTTGAAGAATTTCCTAAGATCAAATTATAGAAAAAACTGTATATATGCTACAAACTTATGCAATGGTTAGCTCTTCCTGTTTTTCACAAAGTATTATGATAGGACATATACAATCATTATTTTCCCAGGTACTTGTATATTGTGAGTGAAATGTGACACATTATTATAAAAAGTTTCATAAAAAGAGCCTTCATTCTTCATTTAAGTTTTATAACTTTATGCAATATACCATCATGACTATATTGAGTGAAATTACATATTACTTTAGTTCATATGATTAATTTATGCATGATATTACCGATTCCAATTAAACATTAGAGATTCATTTATTGAAATATTTATGGCCAGTATTGAGATTTAAAGAGTAAATGAAAAACTGAATAAGAATATTAATAATGTAAGACTGTGATAAGGAGTGATAAATTTAAATATGGACAGGTTGACATGTAGTCTTTTAGTATAGATTGATGAGCCTAATGATGAAGGAATGTACATTTTAGGTCCTAGAAATGTCTCCTGTAAATAGGTGTCATAGTATAAGCCTCTATGCTGTGTGAAATTGTAGAGCAAAGACAACATGTCACTTTCCTAAGTCTTTGTTCTTAGTGCTTAAAAAGAAAACACAAAAATAATGGAGAGCAAGAACAACTAGTAAAACTAGATGCTTAGAAAATATTGATGATAGGAGACAACATACAGAAGACTTTAAAAATGATTAGTGAGTCTGCTAATGTTGGAATGAGTGATGACTGCCTTGAAGATGGAGAGCGCCAAACTGAGCTGGTTTTCCAAATGCTAGCAGGGAAGGACGTGAGTACATGGTATGGATGAGTCTTTTAAGATACACAGGAGGAGTAGGAAGGAGCAGCAAAAGAATAATTAGAGAAATGGGGCAAGACCTCAGAGGGGAAGAAGTCTCTACTTCCTGTGAGAGGAAGGGACCAGTACAAGGATAAGAAGAAATAATGAAAAGCTGGATAAAGTAGATGCAGCGAAGGACTATTCATCCTTTCCAGAGGGATTCCATGCTTAAGAGTGTAGCTTGTGGTTTATTTACTCTATTTCATACCTTAAAATTAAAGAACATCTCTCTTGTTTTACCTCATTCATTCATTTATTAATATTTAGTGAAGAGGTTAAATCCTGATCTTATTTTCCCAGAATTGGGAATTGGTAGTAAATTATGGAGTTCTCTGCCTTTGAGTTGAATGGTGTGGGATGCACATAAGAGAGCAAATGTTGTCCTACCAGAAGGGTCTGTCCACTGGCTAGAGACAGATATTACCTCTTCAGCAGCCTTCCCTTAGAGTACACAGTAACTTATAAAACTGTTTCATGTGTAACTTCTTGTTTGTTTTTAAAGAGAGTGGACTTTGCATCCAAGAGCCATGTAAACAAAAATCATGAATTGAAGGATTTCTGGCACATTCCTCTAATCCCAACACTTTGGAGACTGAGACAACAGAACTATAAGTTCTAGGCAACTCTCTCTACACTCTGCTACAAAAGAAGAAGAAAGTGCAGAGATGGTGTTAAGAACACTGAGAGTGGACTTCACAGTGAAACTTGTTTAAATAAATGATAAATAAATAAAATTCAAAAGTAATTAAAAGACAAAATTACAATAACTTTAAACAACAACAAGAAAATCTAACAAAAAGAAATATTCCTTTGTCAAAACATTTCAACCATTAATATTTCCTGAAATGATCTGAGATCTGAGATCCTTCCTCTTTCAGGATACAGACATAGATATGACAAGGGCTCCTCCTAAGCTTGCTCTCTCTCACCCACCCTCCTTCAGTCTCTCTCTCTCTTTCTTTCAGTGTGTATGTATGTGCGTGTATGCATGTGCATGCCACACATACATGCATGTGGAAACACACACACAGTATAGTGTCACAAATCTGAAAGACAACCCGCTGCCACTTTCATGTTAGATCTGGGATCATGGACAAAGAGACAATGTAGTTAGAGGCTCTGTCTCCAAATTACCCCTTTATCAGTATGACTGAAATCAATTTTCATTCATGATGTCTCCTTATAACACCTATAGTTTCCATTAACGTTTATTCCCAAATATATTTTAATTTAATGTTACTTGAAAAAATGCAAATACTTTTTGCACTTACAGCATTTATTACATATATTGGGGAAACTTACTCACACCAAGGGCAAGTTTCATGATTTATTCCTAAGACTGTATTTATTATAAGAAGGCTCTGCATATACTTTCAGTAGCCTTGGTTGTACCATTTAAGATAGATGATGGCACTTAAAACCATATTCTTTCCTGATATAATAGAGATAAAGGGTCAGTCCAACACACTGGAAGGTAGTCTCTGTAATCCATTGTATAAAAATAAAGCAAAGCAAAATAATTTGCTTCCCAGGCTGAAGCCAACTGCCAAGTTTCATAGCATGATGTCCAAACCCAAGCCTGATGCTCTGTGTCATAACGACCCCTGCGGTTATCACTCTCAAAGTGTGAAGAACAGATTCTTAACAATCTAGAAACATTTTAATAGGGATTTTAATTAAGTAGAAAAACATGAATTGCTTACATTGACACATATTTTAATTTGAAACAAAGTTGAGAACTTTTATGCATTGTTCATTCATTAAGACAGGGACCCAGAACTATTCTGGCCATTGGAGAAATTAATCAGAGGATGCATGCATAGGAGAAATATTGCCCCATCCATATCTAGGCATCTGGATTCTAGAATCTTCTACACATAGCTTTATTTGTTTAAAAGAACTCCATTTGAAAAATGCCTTCTTTCATTTAACCAAAAAGTGGAATTGTTACTAAGGAACACAGAAAGTGTTCTTGAATGTTAGTCTACTAATTCTGTATGAGGAGAGGATTTGATGTGCACAGGAAAGGACTTGGGTACAATTCCAAAAATCTGTGGAATAAACAAGATTTCTGCTGTGAAAAATTCTCCTCTTATCAGACACAAGTAGTTGAGTTTTTTTTTTCTTCCTAGAAAAAGAGAGAAAAAAGATGTTAGGAATTATTTGCTGTTCACATTTTGAAATGCGTACAGATCTGTAAGATTTTGGAAATCTGCTTAGGCCTATTCTGATAGAGACAAGGAATGTCAAAAAAGAAGACAGGAGAGGAAGTAGTTATGGTCTGGATTTCACCACTCAGTGAGAGAAGAGTATAAGGAAAGTCCCTGGGCAGCTGATGCCATAAAAACTAATTCTAGAGTTAGGATCCCATTCCAGAGGGTCACTTCTCAGGAAAACAGCTCTCTAAAGTGAGGGAGTAGATTTGTGGAGAGCTGTAGGTGGATGAGGCTGCACAAGAGAAAAATTACAGGTTGGAGATCATGAAGCTCATTCTCTAAAGCCAGCTCTGTAACATGGAAGAAAGTGGGTGCTGAAGGGAGAGAGAGTGTGCTGGTCTAGGTAAGCTCCAAAAAGCACCTGTTTCCACCAAAGTGGGGGCATTTGCCCCAGTTAACCCTTTCAGTGTTTGCCACTTAGTGGGTGATGCATTTGCATAGTGTTTTTTCTTTCCCTTCCCATTGTTAGTTGTACAGAGATTTCTGAATTGTATTTACCAATCATAATTGCAGTTGGTTTCCAAAGGAGAACAAGAAATGAATTTCAATTGCATCCAAAAATGTGAAAGAAACAAAGTCGAAAGAAGGTGGTAGAAGCAGTTTTTTAATTCCCAGAAGATTGGGAACAATCATCAAAACAAAAGGAGGGTTAAAAACATTTGTGACTTCAGTAGAAATGGTCACTTCACTGTTGAGAGTGAGGAATGCCACTTCTAACAGCATGGCACATTATTTTCATAATAAAAAAAAAACTCCTGTCCCAAACAATACCCCACACTTTTCCATTTCTCTTTTCCACCCCACTCAGCACTTCACAGGGAATCTTCTCTCCACAGACAGATCTCCTTTGGCCCCTGGTTTCTGTTACTTTTTCAGGTTTGTTGAGCAACATTGATTTTTCAGAACTGTGCAATTCTGTGAACTTGTGAACACTACTCCACAAAACTCTAATGTAATATACTGTGGAGTTTACATTTAGAACTCAAAAAAAAAAAAACTTCTTCTTAATCACTACAGTCATAGTAAAAAATGACAAAGCAGGCTACTAGATAACCTTATGCTGGGAAAATTCTGGAATGAAAGGGAAGATGTTGAAGAGTGTTCTTTGTCCTACCCAAAGCCTGTGTAAGCATAGTTCTCTTGCTAGTGGACATGGTTTAAATGGACACCAGTTACTTGTTAGCTTTGCCTCTGTAGTTTATATTACCACAATTATTCAAAGGGTTCCCAATAAGTTTGGAGATTTCCAGTGAAATCCCAATGCTGTGAATCTGTAGGGGGTTCATGTATTATCCTTCACTAAATTGTTCATATGAAGGACAATAGAATTGTGTGCAGTCACAAATAAGACTGTAAATGGGATGGATTTTCTTTCTTCTTTATGTGAGACTTCTTATAGCCCCCCCCCAGGGTAATATTTTCCCATAAACATATAGGTTAAATAGACCAGTATGATTCAACATTTATCTTCAACAGGATAGGTACACATTTTGCATTCTGAAACTGACCTCTTATGCATTTGATTAGATGGTGTTTCAGTATACAGCTTTAAGACCTCTTGGTTTTACAAACACTCCAGTTTGTGATCTAAACCATTTGTTGCATGAAACACCATTAGAAGAACCTGTGCTGTAATGGCTAGGGAGAGGCAAAGAAATTATGTATTCCCCAAAAGTACCTGAGGAAAATGACTAAGACCAGTGACATAAGAAAGATTTAATGTGAAGGACGTGGATGAGAAGCAGATTTCTGGGAAAAGCTGATTGTTGACTCTCAGTCAGGAAAGGATTTGTTATCTTAGAGTTGCTCTCATAGTATTAATATGGAGCTCAATGGAAATGAAAGGAAAAGTAAATATACCTTACTTAGGTGAATAAAAGTAAGTGATTGTAAGCTCTGATATTGTTAGTATTACAGAAGACAATGTTTGCACAAGGCAGGCAATACTTCCTAACAAGCAATAAAGACCAAAGTCCAGCAAAAGCCAGTGCAATCAGAAAATATGGGGTTAGGCATTCATTTTCCCTTCTTTGTATGAAACCAACATAGTTATTGCCCTTGCCCTTGGAATGATGACAATATCGAAGGGAAAGTGTTCATTCTTTTCTGTGTATTTTATGTTAATTTGTGTATGTCTGTCTCTCTGTGCAATTAGGGAAAGGCACCTGTTGGATGTGCCTTGTTCTTATATGGTTGGTCTTACTTTTGGAAATTTAACATAATGAATCCAGTTTCTATTTGAGGTGCTGTGTACAGACAATATGGTCCATCACACACTACTCAGCTTATGGGACTAAAAAACTATGGGGATTTTTTTTATAGTTTATCATTTGTATGCAGTTTAGGAAATGTCTTGAATATGTCTTTATTTCTGGAAAATTCTTTGTTATGATTTTATATATATAGATCAACACTACATTTGTCTATGTTGGGAATATTTGCATAGTATTTAGTAAGCACATATTTAACTAATCCTTGGTGATACCTATTTTAAAACTACGCACTTTCTCTGTGTTCTTGGCAATACCTAATACACTGTTTATAAATGAGGGGGATTTTCCTTTACAAATTCCTCACCTGTCAACCAAACTCTAAGCAAGTGTACTGGCAAAGTGACAGTGACAACAATAATGATGATGATGTTGATGAGGCATACTTTTAATGTGACATCTTATAATTTTAATTGTGTACTTTTTTATTTGTCCTGAATAGGGAGAAAGTAACTCGGTTTGAAATTTCTGCTTCTTTTGCATCCTCATAGAGGGAACCCACAGCAAAAACATAAACATAAGTACAAGAGGCTCAGACAGAGTGAAGGGAAATAATCTCTTTTCCTTTGGAAAGTGAGAAACAAAGACAAGTCATTTTAAGCTTCCTATTCCCCTAACATTCATGTTTTTCCTATGGTCTTTGGCTGAAACTTACTAGAGTCCAAAAAACAGAGCTAATCAGCTTACTCACTATGTCCTCTGAAGAGGGCTCCCTCCTCTCCAGCTCAGGTAACTTGTTTCTTTTTATATTATTGTATACAATGGAGATGGCATTTTGCCAGTCATTTTCAGCTTAAGAACATTTTTTCATAAAAAAAATTTTGCATAGTAAACTGTAAACTGCTTCCCCCACCAAAAATGGGCCTTTTAATTTATTTACTCAGCTACACTTATATGTATCCAGGAGAAGCAGAAATAATGTCAAAAGATATTTATTCTGAGGACATTACCTGGAGTACTTTTCATAGTGTCACCCAAAGCACTTAATCTTCTAAATTGAGAAACAGGATATAAGCCCAAATTTAGTTTTCTGGGTAGAAGAGAATAGGCACATGATGTGGGATTCCCCTTTGTACTCTGTGAATATTTTTTTATTGCCATTGGTTAAAGAAAGAAGCTGCTTTCGGCCAATGGTTGAACAAAGTAAATCCAGGCATGAAATCTAAACAGAGATGTCAAAGAGATGCCATGTAGCTGCCAAAGGAGACAGATGCCTGGGAAACCTCCTGGTAACCACGAGCATTTTGGTAAAATATAAAATAATGGAAATGGGTTCATTTAAGATATAAGAGCTAGCTAGCAATATGCTTAAGTGATTGGCCAAGCAGTGTTGTAATTAATATAGCTCCTGTGTGATTATTTCCAGTCTAGGTGGCCGGGAACAAATAAGCAGTCTCTGCCTACAGGTACTGTTGGAGAGATGAATGTAAGCAACAGTTGAGGGAAGTCTAGCAACCACAATGTGCAGGGGCTCCATGCATTTTACCGATTTGATTTCTCTTTACAACTGTGGTTTTCTATTGATTTTGTGCTGTTACTTGAGTGGCCTAAGATATGCCTTGACAGCTGGTAGCACACTGCTCTTTTTATTTTCTTTCAGGATATTCTGTCCAGGTATTGTAGGTTCTGTTTTGCTGAAAAACTCAGACAAATACAAAAATTTTTATAATATGAAATATTGAAGGGAGAATATCTGAAATCAAATTTGAAGACATTAAAATTAAGCACATTTTTAACTTTTAACAAAAACTGATTGATGAATGAGTATGTTCCAAGCATTTGTCAGTTCATAGCTATACCATTCCTTCATAATTCAGGACAACATTTTTGACCTGGGCAGTTGGCGTGGTGAGTAAAGTACCTGTTATGCAGGCATGTGGACCTGAGTTCAGATCCCTAGCACCCATAGTAGCTAACGTGTTTGGAGATAGAAAAGGAGAGATCCCCAGAGTTCACACAACAGATATTCTATCAAAAACATGGAACTCCATATAAATGGGATCTCCAGTAAAAGAGATTTTGTCTCATAAATAAAACACTAGAGAGCTTTACAGCAGTTTTTAATCCTTCATAAGACTATTTATTGATATGTGAATTTTATGTACAAAAGAACTCATGTTCATGTACTATATACACACACATGCACACGCATACACATGAGGGCCAATAATTTGCATATGTATATAGGCATACTTATACAATTATATACACTAATATATGTACATTTAGTCAGTGGCATGTATATATTATTCATACAGTGAGTCTCATAATTTATGATAAAGATTTTGAGTTATGTCCTGAAGTAAATGGAAAACATGTTTTATGGTGATTAAATATGATAATTATAAGTAGGAAGTCTAGCAGGCAACCTTGTGTGACATAGGAAAGAAGAATTGAAGTTTTAAAGGTCGGTCTGTGAACAAAAATAGAGGTAATTCACATCATAAGTGGACAGTATGAGCCATTCTGTTTATTGAGTGATGTGAAGACACTGATAAGTGGAATTAGAACTCTCATAATAAGGGAAATCTGATGTTGTGCATGAACTCCACTTTGGGATAGACATGTGTATAAATTTGCATGCTCTCACTTGAGTATGCATAAGTGTCTTTTTTGCCAAATTTTTAATTTCATTCATATATGCTAGCATATTGCACAATTCCTGAATTTGGTGGTGTGGTAATAGTGAAGTCAATGCTTATAAGGCATTATTTCCAACTGGAAGTTGTTTTTTTTTTTATTAACTAGGAAATGAATGAGTCTACACTTGGCTCTGTTTTGCCCATCATTTCTCAAATCTTCACATATAGGACAAGGATACAGGAAGAAAACTGTATTTCTTTGATTAGGAAATTCTGTTTTTACATATTTTGTGTGTGTATTTTATTTTTAAGATATCAGTTAAACTTATATGTAGTTATCATATAAATTATGCTGTCTTGAAGTTAGGATGATCAAAATCTAGCTACATAGACATTATTGAATGAGTATTTTATTTCTTATTTTTAAATAGTGGTAGATTTTAAACTGTGAATCTGTTGGAGAAGTATGTATTGTCCAGGAGTTCAGACCTTATAGGCTCTGTATTTTCATCTGTGACAGGGTTTTACCATCACCAGAGAAAGTGTACATATATCTTATCTGATGGTAAGAAAAAAGTGCAAGATTTACATCTTCTTGCTTGTTTCTTGCGTGACCTAAATTTCTGGGAAGAACATCACCCCACAGTGATACTCATGTAAGGCTGAGGAGCTGATGATAAGTTGGATGCTAGAAGTCCAAAGTCAAATTATCTTGAACCATCCTTCACTCTCTGAATATATATTTGGTTCACTCCTCTGTGTGTGAGCTAACATCTCTGTGAACATTAGGTATATTCTTTTTAATGTATGAACAGAGTCTTAGCTCCCACCCACCACAAAGCTAAGCATGGCATTTGATAGCATCTTATGCCTTTAATCCTTGATCTCCTCTAAATACCTAAAGTTTCTTTTAGTTTATTTAAAATAAGCCTTGATTTATTTGTTTTGTTACTATAAAAAAAAAACCCTCCACCAAACTGTAACTATCTTGGAACACAGAATTTAGGTAACCTAAATCTTGGTTTCTAGGTCCTGATCACTCATATTTTGCTCCAAGAAAACTGCCACTTATTTCCTTTGATGGTGTGAGTATTGCTATGCATCGACCCTTAATATCTCTGTCATAATATTAGGGATTTCATATTTCCGCACCCAGTAACCCATTTTGAGGAACAAAGCACACAGAGAGAAACAAACTAGGCTCAAAAACATGCTCAAAAACTATACTCAGCAGTGAAAAATACAAGCAGTGTGTAATGGCATCATGATAACACTGAGATCGGTAAATATAAAATATTGTAAATGGAAATATAAGGAGGATGGTTTGTACTCTTTAAACAAGGCCAAGTCTCCTAAGACTCTCAGACACAGATTCTATATGTATATAAGAAAATAGATCCAAATCAAACATAGCCAATTGCTATTTTATTTAAACTTATTTTCTTTGTGTCTGTACTCTCTCTTCTGTGACTATAATCATTGTAATTATTGATTTTTTTAACTTGTTTTTTTGCTGGTCCTTTTAAATCAATCCCCTGCCTAATAATTTAGCCCAGTTCTTTGATCACCGGTCATACTCTCTGCTTAACGTTTGGGCTCTTCCTATTCTACATGCTTCACCTGCAGAAATCAATGTCAATTGTTCGCCGATGCATAATCTCATACACTAACAATTCTTTCTCTGAGTACAGGAAACTGGAAAAGGAGCATCAACTATTTCTAAGCATGACAGTAAGACCTGAAAATTTTGTTTCTAATATATTGATCTTAAAAAGGTAATTTGCTTTAAGGAAACAAAGAGGAAAACAGTTTGGATATTGAACCAACACTTGGGAAAATCAGGTTGATTTGTTCAGTTTGATTTAATGCATATTTTTATGAAGGATCATCTATATACACAATTTCTATAGACTGCCTTCTTGTTCAATGCATAGATTAGATAACAGAGCTTGGAACCACAGGTTTCAAAATATTCCAGAACCATTTCAAGGAACACAAAGATGCAGAAGGTTTTGATTATGTTTAAGAAATAGTATGTCCATAGAAGAGTCTGATTTGAATGCTTCGCCTAAGGAGTTGTTCATAGTTTTCATTACTGGAAATCTGTGTAAATTAAGAAAGTTTCTGAAAGAGAAATGTGTGGCATTTTGAATGAGAATGGCTCCCCATAGGCTCATATGTTTAAGTCCCCAGTAGATAGACTATTTGGGAAGGATTAATGGTGTGATCTTGTTGAAAGAGGTGTGTCACTGGAGGCCAGCTTCAGGATTTAAAAGCTGCACCATTCCCAGATAACTTTGTCTGCCTACTGCTTGTGGATAAAGAGGTAAGATCTCAGCTACTTTTTCAGCACCACAGCTGCCTGCCTGCATGCTTTCACACTTCATGCTATGAGACCATGAAATTTAATTTTCTGTAAGTGAGAGGCCCAAATTAATTGATATATTCTTTTATAATTTGATATTCTTATGGCAATTTATCATATCAATAGAAATATAATTAAGACAAAATGTGAGGATTTAAAAATCTTGCTTTCTTTTTTGAAAAAAATGCAACAATACAAAGTTCTATATTTTAATATGGTACAGTCGAATATCTCAGTACCTGCACACATTGCATAATGTTTCCATTATACTGAAAACATTTTATTTTCAAATATTTTTTATCTTTTTATGGTGAAACCATTCCAAGTTCTTACTTTGATTTTTTTTTTTGTGAGTATGTACAGAATGTTTTATTTCACAGAGTTTTTTCAAGGGCTTCATGCTTCTAATTGTAAGCCAGTTCCCATAGATCAACCATTTCTTCCACTCCAAAGCACACTTCTTTTGATCTTTGGTCACCGTCATACCATTATTATGTTCTATGAAATTAACATTTTTCTATTCTGAGACTGAAGAAACTTGTCTATGGAATTTGACTACTGTGGTGTTTCCCCCACTTGACTGATTGTACAATATAAAACTAGAAATACCCAGATTATAACTCTCATATATACATGAATATGTCTATGAAATGATGTTAAATATATATGCCATTTTATAATTTAATATGGTTAAATTTAGTAATCCTTGGAATCCAGTGATTTAAGTGTCAGAAATTTCAATAACAAGATATTGTCCAAATGTCTAGGACCAACACTGATATTCATCTGGAATTTGCTCATGGGGCCCAAGTGTTTGAAACTAGTGTCAGTCTTGACAGGGGAGAAGAAATAAGATTTTTTGTACATTTTCACAACCGTGAAAGTTTTCTCCAATTTGTGCATGGTGTACAATGACCTAAGAGTCTATGAAACAGCTCTGGCACTAGAGTGAGATCAAAAATCTAGGATAAGTAGAATTTTGATTTGCATTTCATTCCTGATTTTTCTAGTATTAAATCTCACATAAGCAATTATGCTAACATTAAACTGATCATTAAAACTAACAATATGTTCACATGAAGTAATATGAATGTAATAAGAGTTTAAATTATTACTGGTGAGAAATGTCATTTTTTATAACTTTGTTTGAGAATTGTATGTGTGAGCACTGCATCTATATAACTCCTGCCCTTCCCTCTGCATACTCTAAGTCCTCCTGTATCTTCCTATGCATGCCCATGTTTGTGGAACCTACAAGAGTCCACCAAATCCTCTAAATCCCAAGTTACAGGCTGTTGTGAGCCATCCAACATAGGCGCTGGGAATCCATCTCAGGTCCCCTGAAAGATCAGTGTCCCTAACAACTGAGCAACCTCTCCAGCTCTTCATTTCTGCTTTGGATCTTGTTAACCTAACCTGTATTACAATATTTCAATGAAGGTTGAAAGACATCTTTCAAAGCCATGTATATTGATGCACACCTGCAAACCCTGCCTTTAGGAAGCAGAGGAAAGGGTGTCATTTCAAGTCCCAAGTCAAGCATAATGGTGACAACCTGGAAGGACTCTGACTCAAAAGAAAATAGAAATACATTGTTCACAAGACTTCTTTCCTAGCCGCTCTCTGATTCAGACAGTGAAAGGGCTAAAACGAGCAAAGATGATTTCTAGAAAGGCATACTGCATTTGCATTTAAATTCAAGTTATGTTTCTTTCAATTTCAATAGATTCTGGCTTTCATCATACATTTATCCGCATATAAGTGACTCATTAAAATCCTTCTGTAGGCATAAATTGGTTTGTCTAACTTTATTCATGTCAGTCCTATTAGGAATATTCAATGTGACACACATTTTGTAAGCATTACCCTCTCTGTAATTTCAGTCACAGGAAATAGCATGTTTACCCTGTTCTGCAAATTAGAAGATTCAGCCACTGAAAACGAAGTAACTTTTCACAGTGAGAATTCCACAGAGGTTGAATAAGATCCTAAACTTATTAGAAAACTTAGAGAAAAATAAATTCTTATGGAAACTCAAGACACTTTTGGTGGTTTCTTAATGGAAATTAAAATGAATGTATTTGCACTGAAATGATCAAATTAAATTAAGTCATTTTCCCCTCCAATTTCAATTAACTTTCCACAGCCAACAATAATCACTAAAACATTTAGGTATTATGGTTTAGTAATATAATTCCCAGGGTCAATTATGAAATTTCCCCTTATGCTTTTAAGAAACAACAGTCACAAAGATAATTCATCACTGCAGAATTTGAAAATTCTGCCTTTATCTTTGCACCTTTGTGCTTTTTCCTTTTGAAATTGCTGTTCCAAAATAAATTATTAATAGCCAGGAGACACCTGAAAACATTTTGAACCTTAGTAAGAATAAAATAAATGTAATGGAACTTCAAAGACCTAGAATCTGTTTTTACCTTTGGATTTAAGAATAAAATAATTAATAACGTATATATGTAAAAATATCATGAGTAAGTCCATAGTGTTGATTGTACAATTGGAAGTAAGCAATCTTTTTTTTGGCAATTTGCCTAGAATTCTCCAAAATAAAATGTGTAGGAATGTTTTATTGTGGGTAGTAAGTAACAGAAAGAGAAGAAATGATCAAAGGTTCATCTATAGATTTCTCATTTATTAATCTGGCAATCATTAATAATTTATACAAGATACATATTTCTCCTTATGAAAACATTTTTATGATTCCAGTATACAAATGCATATGATATAGCAAACTCCTGAAACAACAAGCTATGTTTTTAATACCTTAGGGAGCATGACTGCTCATTTTTTTTCCCTTTAATTCTCTTGCCTTTCATGGCATTGGTGAAAGTAAAGACAAATAATTCAGAGGTAGTAAGGTCCACACACTATCATTGTGCAAAGGATAATCTTGACTTTATATCTGGTACTTGAGTGTCCCCTTCTCCAGTGAGCATATGTAAAGAATGGTAATGTCCTTTAGATAATCATTCTTTCAGTCAATACAGAGGGACCTACTTTATTCCCTCTATTTTTTTCTGGTTTGAGACCTATGTTTTTAGACAGTTGTGCCCATGTATTTCCATTTGATTCAAATATGTTGCTCATCTGTTGGTTCAAGATTAACTCCATCTTTGGTTGAGGTGTATTTCTTGGAGAGAAGTTTTTAAAAATTAGATACTTAGCTATGGAAAAATACAACATATACTAATTTTGCAATTATTTCTTAATCTCCAAACATGTCATTGCTGAGACATAAAGTAAAATAATCATTTAATCAAAATAAAAAACACAGTTTTAAGATTTTTTAAAGCTCTATGCTTACATGGATTTAAAATTTGTTCTTATTAATAGTTAAATATTTCCTTTTTTCTGGTCACAGATGCTATAACTCTTAAAGGGATGGATTTGTAAATCATAGCAAAATGTATAGCATTTTGCTCAGGGTTTTTATTTCTTCTGGACTTTAATAATTCAGAGATGGAAGTATCTCAAGCATACTTCAATGACTAGTAATCTATTTAAGTTTGAGACTCTGAAGCTAGATTATCTTGGTTCAAATCACATCTTTTCCTATCCTTAAGCAAGTGAAACCTTAGATAGCTTCTAAAGATCATGGTATCTCATCTGTCATATTGGTAAGTGGAAACAGTCATAACAACCCATCCTGTACAGCTCTTTCTAAGACTGTATGATAATGTTTGTCAGGGAGAGAATTGACTAGGACATTTGATTATTGCTTTAAATAGGAAATAAATAAATCAAAAGGCAGAAAAAATGTGAAGAAATAAAGCGAACACATACCCTCGATCAAGATTTTGTACACATGATCCCCTCCCCCTCCTAATAAAAATTGACCACGGTGTGCCTTCTCCTTTAGCCAGATAAGGCTTTTCAATTAGCTTAGTGCCCTTGCCATTAATCAGGAGGATATCCACCATTTTAAACCTGTGTTGCAAGATGGTCTCAAAGCCTTCTCTGCTGAAATAGGTTTTCATGAAAATTTTTAAAAAAGTAAATATAAAATATTCAAAGAATTTTTTTCCTAGGGTAACTCTGTATTTATCCAAAGATGATTATGATACATGCTACCTGGAATTCTCAAAATTATCCCAGTTTCAGCTACTCTAGTCATACCTTATAAAATCTATAAAACAGATGATTTTAAACTACATTGAACATCATGTTTTAGTAACTGTCCTAGAAACAAACAAGATGCCCAATTTTTATGATATATAAAGCATATTAATTATTTTAATGTTTACCTGTAGAGACATCTATGTGTTTATGTGAAGAAATTACTTTATAGACTCTTCAAAGATCAGGACCATTACAATTTTAAGCAATTAAGCTCCAAAGTGATAATGCTTTCTCAAATATTTAATTCTTGTGCATAAAACAAATAGTTGAAATTCCAAAAAGCAAACCTTTAGCTTTTATTGAGGGCCCTTTGTAAGTCAATTTCTTAAAAACGGTTAGACTAATTTATCATCCATAAGAGTGTTAATAATTCCTTTCTTTTTATTTATTTATGAAAAATTTCCACCTCCTCCCATCCTCCCACTCCGCCTCCCCCTCACTCTCCAAGTCCTAAGAGAAGTCAGGGCGCCCTGCCCTGTGGGAAGTCCAAGGCCTTCCCCCCTCCACCCAGGTCTAGGAAGGTGCGCGTCCAAACAGACTAGGCTCCCAAAAACTCAGTACATGCAGTAAAATAAAAACCCGGTGTCATTATCATTGGCTTCTCATTGTCAGCCACATTCAGAGAGTCTGGTTTGATCACATGCTCGTTCAGTCCCAGGCCATCTGGCCTTGGTGAGCTCTCATTAGATCAGTCCCACCGTCTCTGTGGGTGAAGGCACCCCTCGCGGTCCTGACTTCCTTGTTCATGTTCTCCCTCCTTCTGCTCTTCATCTGGGCCTTGGAAGCTCAGTCCAGTGCTCCAATGTGGGTCTCTGTCTTTATCTCCATCCATTGCCAGATGAAGGTTCTATGGTGATATGCAAGATATTCATCAGTGTGTTTATGGGAGAAGGCCAGTTCAGGCACCCTCTCCTCTGCTGCCCAAGGACCTAGCTGGGGAAATCCCCTTGGACACCCGTGAACCCCGCTAGAGCCAAGTCTCATGTCAACCCTAAAATGGCTCCCTTAGTTAAGATATCTTCTTCCCTGCTCCCATATCCACCCTTCCTCCATCTCAACCATTCCATTTCCCCAAGCTCTCCCCAATACTCCCCTTCTCCCTTATCTCTCCCCATCTCCCCTTCCCCCACTCACCCCTAACCCCGTGCTCCCAACTTTTGCCCGGCAATCTTGTCTATTTCCAATATCCAGGAGGATAAATATATGTTTTTCTTTGGGTTCGCCTTCTTATTTAGCTTCTCTAGGATCACGAACTATAGACTCAATGTCCTTTGTTTATGGCTAGAATCCACTTATGAGTGAGTACATACCAAATATGTTGTTTCTTCAGCATCAAGATCTTAGCATCAAGTTCTGGAGCATAACTAGGAACAACTGCAGTGGCCTATAAGGTTTTAAGGAGAGGGCTGTGGATCTCCATTGATTAACAACTTAGAAAAGGTAGCCCTTACCTGTTACTAGATGTTTTACTTGGCAGTCTGTTTTTTCATGGAGAGAAATTTTGTGTCTATTATAGGACAACTCCTTTAAAATTCATTTTTTATTATGTTTTAGAAATTGCTACAGCAGTAGGCTTCCTTACAGCCTTTTCTAAGGTCTTTAGAGTTACTCTTCACTCCCAGTACTCTCCTCTTCTACCTTGATCTCTCATTCCTAACTCTATTTATTCCTTCCTGTTCTATTAGCCCTCTTTCCTCCATCAAACCCTTTATTTTTCTTCTATTTCTTTGAAATTTGCCCTGTGGATCCTTAACTAGTTTTCTGATGTCAAAGGCACTCTGATTTAAACATAATCATCTAAACATTCTGTGAGATCATGCAGCATTTGTCTTTCTTGCTCTGGGCTTACTTCATTCAGTATGAAATTTTCTAAACCTAGCTATTTACTTGTGAATGTCATTTTTTCTTTTCAGCTGAATCATATGTTGTATAGATATTCCACGTTTTCTTTATCTGTCATCTCAACAGGTGATGGGTTTTAGGCTGTTTCCATTTACAGGCTATTGTGAATAAAGTAGCTATGGACATTGAAAAACAGATATTTTTGTAGCAATCTTAAGTGCCCTTTGTAAATATGTCCTACAGTGGTATGACTGGGTACTATAGCAGGTGTATGTCTAGATTTTTGGACCTATTGCTGAAACTAATACCTGGTATATCAAAAAACCAAACTGGTACTGACCTGAAACACATGAAGTTGAGAAATCAGAAGAGAGGGAATCAAAGGTAGATTTTTATCAAAACATACTGTGTGCAATTGTGAAATTACCAAAAAAATAGCCAAGTCCCACAGCCATGGGAAGTCCCATGCAGTGGGAAGGGCCTTGGCCTTGCCTCAAGTGATGTGACATACTTTGTTGACTCCCTGTGGGGGGCCTCACTCTCTCTGAGGAGTGGATGGAGAGGTGGGGAGAAAGCAGGAGGAGGAGGAGTGGAAGGACAGGTGGGAGAGGGAACTAGGATTGGTATGGAACCTCTGCCAAGCACTGTCACTGCGCACAATGTCAGCTGCACTCCTGGCCACACTGATGGATTCCTTCCCCGTAAAGGGACAGTATGACTTTCTATTCATTTTCCACGGCAGGGACAATGAGGAGTCTCAGTGACATGTAATAAATGCTTGGCGGGGATAATAATGAGGGGGAAAGCAGGCTACCTGCTTTCATCTGACAGAAACGTGTGCTCTGCAGCACCCTACGCCATCAGAAAACACACCAGCTCTGCTATGTGAAAACACCATTTTCAAGTATCACCAGCACAGGAGGACACAGCGACTCTCTTTGTAATTACCTTTGGGTAACTTGGTAAACTGTCCACCTCAATATGTGTGGTAGTGGCCTTGACATTTGACAGAAAGTTTGGCATACAATAATGACAGCTCAGCGGGGTGGAGGCAAAGTGAGAATCCAGAAGGACTGTCTTTGATATCAAGCTGAGTGATGACGAGGACCATAGGTCCTCTAAGGATGGGTGCTGCTTTGTTCTTGGGGTGGGGTAAAGATTGGCATCTTTGTAGGACTTAGAAGCAGGGCATCTATGACACGACCATGGCTGTGAATCTATTCCCGTCCCTGTGCTCTCCTTTTGGAAGCTGGCACCCATAAGCAGATGACATATATCTGCAACAAATATCCCTGTGCTTGCACAGCAGAACATCTGGGTGTGTGTGCATGCATGTGAATGTGCACACACTTTCAGGCGGTGTGGTGGTTAGCATTAACTGTCAACTCTAGAGTCACCTGGGCAATGGTCCTCTTTGCATGCCTAGGAGGCGAGGGTTGTCTTAACTGAGTGAGCTGACATGAGACCTGTTCATTATAGGTGGCCTCATTCCCCAGCTGAGACTTCTAAACATAGAAAAGAGTTCAGCAGCAGCATGCATTCATCATGCTGCTTCTCATCTGGATACAATGTAACTAATGTCTGCTTCTTATCTGGACACAATGTAACTAGCATCTGATTATTATCTGGATACAATATAACTAGCACCTGATTATTATCTGGATACAATGTAACTAGCACCTGCTTCTTATCTGGATACAATGTAACTAGCACCTGATTCTTATCTGAATACAATGTAACTGATGTCTTTTTCTTATCTGGATACAAGGTAACTAGCATCTGATTCTTATCTGGATACAATGTAACTAGCTTCCTCAGGCTCCTGCCCCTCTGACCTCCCCACCTAGGCACACTGTAACCTAGAACCCCAGAGCCAAAATAAACCCTTTCTTCCCAAAAAAAGAGATGGTTTTAAAATAAAATTAAAATCAAAGAAATTACCAAAAAATAAAACAAGACAAAAACACGTAACTTAATTGTTCCTCAATTTTACCAAAATCATTAATAAGGGATGTCTTGGTGACACTTGCCTGTAATTTACCCTTGCCACATGGGAGATAGAGACATATGACTGAAAATTTAAGGTTAACTTGGGCTACATAGTGAGTTCAGGAATAGCCTGTGTCTTAGGTTTCTTGTTCCTGTGAAGAGACACAATTACCATGGCAACTCTCCTAAAGGAAAACATTTAATAGAGGTGTTGGCTTACAGTTTCAGAGATTTAGTCCTTTATCATCATAGTAGGAAGTATAGTGGTGTTCAGGAAGACATGGTCCTGGCTACATCTTGTTCAAAAGGCAATAGGTTGCGGATTGTGAGACTGGGCAGTTTGTTGAGCACAGGAAACCTCAAAGCCTGCCCTCACAGTGACACACTTCCTCCAGCAAGGCCATACCTAAACCAACAAAGCCACACCTCCTAAAAGTGCCACTCCCTATGAGATTACAGAGGGGGGAAGCAATTACCTTCTAACTACCACAGCCTGAACACTTAATGAGAACCTGTCTCAAATCAAAAGTGAAAAAGTTCCAATGAAGTAGCTCTGTGGCTCTGTGGTAAAACACTTGCTCAGCATATATCAGGCCTGAGGCTCAATCCTCATTAGCACCAAAATCAAATTACTAAATCCCTGCTGTACATAAAACAGCAATTAATTTGTCTAAAGAATTAGTGTTTGTGATTTTGTTATACACGAAAAACGAGCAACAGAGAATGACCGGGTAGCTGCGCAATACATGCATGTAAACAGAGAGCCCCACAAACCATATGGAACAACAGGCAGATGGCAGAGAAGAGACGAGAAGTCAGCTGTGTTGACATGGGCTTCTTACAGACTGTTAAATGTAGAGGAATAATCTTAATGCTTCTGAGAAATAAATGAGAGATCCGATAAAATTTGAGCTACAATTGATAAAAGCTACAATTGATAAAATCAATAAACAGAGCTCTTTGAAACCTGAGCATGGACTTTTGTACTAAAAGGCCCAAGTGAATCTATAGAATCAATATTTTGCACAGTAAGTTCTCAATCATAATGTGATATGATAGAATCAATAACAAAAAAATCTATTAAAATTTCAAAATGCTCAAGGATGGGTTGGTATTCTTAAATGGTTTATATGGACAGGGTGGGAATTTGAAGAACAGCGGATGTTAATAAAGCAAAAAATATTTTAATAACAGTTAAACTATTGACACAGACTGGTTAAGAACAGAGGAAAAGTAAAACTCAAAATTATTTCCAAAAACAAGTGCAGTTTACAAACTCTCAAAAGAGCTAGCCTCTTCCACATAGGACAAAACTAGGTAATATCAGAAGAGCCAAATATAATGGAAAAAGTTCATGATCCTGTAAACACAATAAAATGGTATCTAATAATGTACAACAAGCTTTAGACTTACTAACAGTTGCTGAGATACTTTATTCTCAGATGGTGTCAAGACCAGGATATGCATGATCAGAACTGTTACAGAGCTGACTACTGATGCTCCAGAAGACCCCAGGAAACAGAAGCATAAGGACTGAACCATAAACAATAATATTCACATTTAAAGAAGATTAAGACATGAACATAGCAATACTACCTATTTTTATGCCAGTAATAAATAACTGTAAATAATAATAAGCATCGCTGAAATTTATCAAACGAAATCTGTTTAATGATTAGTTTTACCAGGAATATACATTCTATTTTGAATTCTGAACATCAGAATGTCATCTGGTTTAGAATAAATGACAGTATATCAATGTATCTAAATTAATTTATCATCTCAATAAAGTTTACAATAAAATCATAGTAAGTATGAATCACACTGAAGCACAAATTGAATGAGATTCACTAGTAGTTACTCGTGGTCTTAACCAGTATTCCTTTTTATTTTAATTTTTTTAGATTTATTTTTATTTTTTATTTGTGTGTGAGTGGATGCCTGCAGCAGCCTGATGAAGGTGTTTGATCCTCTACAGGTGGAGCTATAAGCAATTGTTAAATGATTCCCTTAGGTTCTGGAAACCAAACTTGAATCTTCTGAAAAAGCAACAAGTACTCTTAAAAACTACTGTTTCTATAATACTTTAGGTATTTTGAAAGTTCTTGAATTCCTCTTGCCAATGTCATATACATATAAATAATACTGTCTGGGAGGTTGTTGGTAAGAAAACTCAAGCAGCCCATTGCAGTTTAATTACTTGTCTCTTTAAACAATCAATAGACGCTGGGCGGTGGTGGCACACGCCTTTAATCCCAGCACTTGGGAGGCAGAGGCAGGCGGATCTCTGTGAGTTCGAGACCAGCCTGGTCTACAAGAGCTAGTTCCAGGACAGGCTCCAAAACCACAGAGAAACCCTGTCTCAAAAAATCAAAAAAAAAAAAAAAAAAAACAATCAATAGAGACTCCATCAGCTCTTTAGAAACCTTGATAACCTTAACAAATAAATTGATGTTAAGAGTATAATCTATCTTGTAAGTAATTTAATGCAGTCGAATCAATTCATGGTAAACATTGCAGTTGAACTTGATGTTGTCAAGACTGAGCATGGTCCGCATTTACTGCAGGACTCCGGCTTCAGTTTCTTTTCCATGGCGTTGTCAATTTATCATCATAATAGATATAGTTATGTGTGCATTGCTCGATTTATTTTAGGTGTGCTTCAACAGACCACCTGGGGAGAGTCTTGTAAATACCCAGCTTAAACAGATGCAGATACATGATCAAATTAGGTAAGAATGGAAAGGTGAGGACGGTTTTGTTGAAAGCCGGTTCAAGTGGATGCTGGACAAATACTCAGCAGGACACTAATCAGGCAATAAATCTATAAAGAACCCAGGATGGATAAATCTATAAATAACTCTTTTGTAAATATTACTTTTATTATTTCTCTTCTTAAATTTAATCAATTTATTTATTTTCCATCACAACCATAGGGAGGGGGAGACAAGAGCGATATGGCTGGGTGGAGAGAGAAATCTAAAGGGAAAGAGACAGGAACTCACTGGAGTGTGGAGTCTGAGGATTCATGGAGACAGATTCTTATTCATTTGGCCTGAAAATTTGGCAGAGGTAAAAGGTCTCTGTAGTGGTTGACTGCTTTGCTTTTCTGATCTTCCACTTGAACTCCAATATCTGTCTCTGGGTTTTTTATTATCTGTGTTACATTGAACTGATAAATGTATCTGCAAGATTTAAGAAGCTTTTTCATATGGAAGATCTGGAATAATTAGCAATCCATGTTCATCTTCATTCAACGACATCAGTCATCATCATTACAAATTATATGAAGTTGAGTTGCTTCAACAAGGGCCTTTCCCGTAAAACCTTGAGATGACTGTGTGCATGAAAGGATATTGTTCCATTCGTCACAGAACAAGAGAAGAAATGGATGACTCAGAGATGAAGAATTTGGAGCACTTAATATGGACAATCCTTTGAGGAGCTTCACAGTGACGAGAAGAGGATGTATGAACGGTTCTCAGAAAGAAGCAACAGAGCAGAGCCATTGAGAATGAATGTATGCCTACACATAGTACCAGGCAGGATACAAAGGAGCTGGGTGCCAGAGATTTGCTTTCTAGTTGCTCACTGCATTTGGATGTCTGTATTATTTTTCACTTTTTAAATGACCAAAATGCAGGTGCTAATTCATTTTGTGATCTTCGAGATAGATAGATTTTTTTGATCTAATATTAGGCCTTGTGAAAGCTTAATATTAGGCAGAACTTGGGAACAGTGTCCAAGCTAGCTACATGTTTTCTCCACAAAGGAGGAGTTTGAAACTAGGCAGTCTAAGATGATGAAGCATGTCTATCATGTTGGTGTCCTCAGTTCTTCTTCTATTCCTGCAAAATAAAATCTTTGACCTTGAAAACAGTTTTGCACACATCTTTCTGGCCTAACGATGCTATTGTATAGGTCAATTACTACACTCAACACTGTCAAAACATGTTTAACAAAGATGAATGGTAGTAACAAAGTATGCCATGTTGACTGAAAGATTGATATATCAAAACAATGCAAAATATATTCAAATTTAACATGTATTATGCAGTTGAAAAATCAAAAAGAACAAAAATCTAGAATGAAGTGTGATTTTACCACTGTGATTGCTCTTTTTATGTAAGATATTTTTAGTTAACACTCATTATGATTAATGTTCAAAGGTAAGGAGCAGCAAGAGGTGATTAGAGTCTATTTCACAGGGATATGTCAGTATTCCTGCTGAAACAGAAGCCAGTTTGTGCAGGACTGCTTTTCCACTTGATGAATAAGATGCTAAATTCTGTGTTATGAACAGAGAAACTCACTGAAGTATGAGCAGTAAGGCAGTAGAAGAAGAAATCTCAAAGGTGATAATGGATGATATCATGTACTCAGGAAAAACAGATGTGAATAATTGACAGAGCAACTTCAAGAAGATGGAATTAATCTCCTGACCACCTGTGGTATCTCAATGACTTTTTTTTTCTTCAGTTAAATCAGTGAACAACCAGAAATATCCATATGTTTCTCCAGTGGACACTGCATTGAAGAAAGAGTGGGTGGCTGTTGCAAGGGCATGAACCCAACAAATCTCTTTGAACTCAGACATTACCATAATGTATTTCTTAGATAAACCATAGAGGCAATATAAATAAGCCATTGCATGAGATTGAGTAGACAATAAAAAGAGAAAAATAAAACAAAAAAGACATGTGGTGATTCACACACACACACACAATATTAGGGGGACGTTGGAACCTGGTACCATTTGGATTAGTGTGTTCCTTGCTGAGCAGTATGCTGGCTGAGGTATTCCCTTCTAAAATTTGGGGGTGGTGGTGGTGATGAAAATCAGTCACTTACTTTCTGGTTTTTCTGTATTTTACATGTTTGGTGTTCTTCTTTCAATCAGTTTTGTAAATACTCATTGTGATTTATATTTTTCAATTTTTAATTATTTTCCCTTATTTAGTGTGTTTTTGTATGTGTGTCCACATACTTAACATGGTATACATATGTCAGTCAGAGGACAACGTGGATGAGTGGATTCATTCCATCATGTGAGTTTCAGGTGCTTAACTTAGGTTTCCAGGCTTCCCAGCAAATGATTTTATCCACTGAATCATCTTACCAGTCCAGATTTAAATATTGTGATGAATAAATATGAAATGAGACCTAGATTAAATCATTTATAATGTGATGTGGATTTTAACATTAATAACAAAAGTTATTAAGTTAGTCATTATTTATGAAATAATTGGTTGAATTTGTTACTAGAAGGTAAACTTTTGGCGTTTGTCTAAAGTTCTCTCATTATTAACTTTAAATTATCTATTTAATATCATTAATATAATGTCAAGCATAACAACAAAATATTTAATATTTGTAAGTACATTTTGTACAATAGGTAGTTAGGAATTTCAAAAGACTTAGTAACTACATTAGTACACTACTTTGCATATGAGAAAATAAACACAGAGAAGGTTTATTATGACCACACAGTATTCTGGGTATAGATTATGAATAATATTAGTTTCCACAAGTACAATAGAGAATACGGTTCAATCCTTAAAGTTTTAGTATGATAAAACAATTTTCAATAATTTTGGAAAGAGTCAAAAATGTCACTGTCAGATAAAGATTTTTTCTTCCTTGTAGTTTTATTATTACCTTTTGGTAGTATAGTACCTTTGTCATTTAAGGGAGCTTAAAATATAAGTACTTGAAGAGATAATTCTGATTTTCTCTGTCATTAAATTCTGAGGATAAAATTGAGAAAACAGCAAACAGTACCCATGCATGGGCTACCAGATCCCTGAGATGATATTAGCCATAGGTGGAGCAGTGATCCTATGAGCTGAATGACAGGGGGAAAATTTCAGTTTTTGAGCAGAGAAAGAAAGGAAATTTCAGAATAAAAGAATAGGAGAAAAAAGATCTAGCCTTTTCCAGAGAGCTCAACTCCAAAAGGAAGTGCTGAGTTCTGAACTGTGGAATGGGTGCAGGTACAAGGACTGGAATCCTAGCTTAAGACATGAAATTTGCAATGTACTTTTAGTGCCAGTAATTTAAAGGGAAGGAAGGGAGCAAGGGAAGGATACGCAGGAATGGGGAAGAGGAGGGTATTTAAGAGAGAAAGGCTTCAAACAGAGCAAAAGCAGATTGAGGAAGGGAAACCAAAGACAAGAGACTCAGAAAACAACACCCTGGCTGAGAATATTTGCTGTCTGTCCAAACAGAATCCTGGGAATGACAAAGATGTATTTTATAAATGTTGCTACTTTTTTTCTATTTTCAAAGAACCAAAAAGATGGACCTTCATCTAAAAATAGTCTGTTTGGAAACAAAAGTGGTTCTGTCTTTCTAGGAATGTTTTGCCTTTTCTTAGGCCCCCATTTTTCCCTGTATCATTGAATTCCTCTCTCTACTTGGCGCACAAACCTTCTCTAGTGTCTTCCAATTTAAACATAGAGCAAAACACTCTTCTCTGAAAAGATTAAAATCTTCAGAAATATTACATTTCTTTCTTTGTTCTTTGACTATTGCAAATGAATTCATCAAAATAATTCTTACTGCAATCTACAATCTCTAATTTACCCACATTAGTGACCCAATGCTTACGGTCTGCATTCCTCACATTCTTTAAGCAGAATGTGACTTAAATTGCATCCATCTCATGTGTATCAAGAGTAATAGACTATTGTTCTATTTCTGAAATGTGTTTTTTTTTTGGTAGGGTCTACTTCTACCAAGTTTCTAAATATTGGAGTGACCAGCATAGTCTCTGGTTCTGTTTCCGTTTCCTTCACTAACGTTTTCTAGTTTTTATTGCTTATTCACCTTCCCTTAACTATCATCTGTACTATGGCACCTCCCCATCTGCAGATTCTCTTCAAATTGGTATTATAAATTCCTATAATATCAACCACTTCTCTTTTGGGGGATATTAGATCACACTGTGAATTTCAAGTTTGTATTTGCATTAATTAAATAAATTGACCTGGGGTCACGGGGCTGTATTAGCACCTAGTTGACAGAGAGTAATCATAGAGCCTCAGAGGCCATCTGAGAGAGATAGATAAAGAGACACAGGAAGTAATAGTGTGGGGTTTAGCGTGGTGCAAGTTTTTCTGGTTTAGAGAAGTGGAAGCAGGGGTTCTCTTATGGAAGCCAGGAAGGAGCAAAGGTTAGTTAGTTGCTATGCACCTCTCTGAGTTTGCAGGCTTTCACCCCAACCTCTGAATCTCTAGTCTTATTCATAATTAGAACAATAGAGATTAGTTAAAGCTATCTTTATCAGCAGCAACAGGGCTGGTGCCTTTGGGAGCAGAATTTTTGCCAGGCTGCCGCCTCAGCTACCAGGCTGCTGCTAGCGAAGAAGTTTGGTAACTGTGGAGTTGGAATTGCTGGCTAACGTAGCAGTAGATTAAAGCACAGCCACGGTGCCAAAGTTAAAACGTTTGACTCTTCAATGCATGGTATGACCACATGGACAGAGGAATCATGCCACCATTTCACATGAGCGCTCACAACAGGCAACTGTTGCTTTCTGGAACTCTGGCTCAAGCTTGGAAATGGTGGGAAGGATTTTATTTAGGCAACAAGTTTTAGATAAACTACTGAGAAGTCAGTGGATTGGGTGAGATACCAGGGAAGTCGTTTGGTAGAAAATTCAATAATATTAAAAGGAAAATATTTTCCATATTAAGAATGGGAAACATCACAATGCAGGGTCCTAAGACCCTGTATAGTGCTACTATGGATGATTTGAAAATGGAAAATTTAAACAAGGGGATAAATGATTTAGCTGGGATTGACAAATTGTTAGCTGTAATTACTATCAGTTTGGTAATTAATAGCTTATCCTTAAAAAGGTGGTTTGATTGTGCCAAATATGATAATTTGACTAATAAGTTATAAGCTTTAGAAAGGCATATTACTGACATACTTAGAAAGAATTACTTATAAAAATAAGAAAAATTTGGCTGATAAGAATCTTAGAAGGACTTAATACTGACAAGATACAAGCTTTAGAAAAACTTCATAATGAAAATAAGAAAAATACTCAGACACAAATAGAGAATTTTAGAGCAGAAATTACCATAGCATTGCAATATGAAAGTGAAGGGGAGTGGCTTAAGGTTATTTGAACACTAATGTTAATTTATCAGTTACCCTATAAGAATGACATCTAGATGGTAGGTACCTACCCAGAAGGCTATGCATAAGTTAATTGGAATCCTATAGGGATGTTAGATTTAGAGATATTTAACTAAGGAGTCTTTTCGTATGGTATGCATTCACCCTTTGTGAAACATGTTAAAATAATGGGCTGCTGGGAGCAGAACTGTCCCACAAGACTGGAAAGATTTAGTTATAGCAGTAATGGAAGCTAGTCCTCAGTTAAATGAAAAATATGGTAGAGAAAGATATCTAGGGTCATAGAACAACAAGGGACTAGAGGTCATGAAATCTACCATGATCAGCCCCTCTGTGAGTACAGTAAGCTAATTTGCACAAATAGTTTCTGTTTGATGACAACACCCTAGTTCTTTGCCATAGAGCCACTTAGAATGCTTGGGACAGAGCTGAAGAATCAAAAAAGAGGACTGAGTCATTTATTAAAATTATGCAAGGCACAAAAGAAGTCTTTTTTTCTTTCTTTCTTTCCTTCTTTTTTTTTTTAAAACAAAGATTGGCCTTACCTGTAATTGAGTGATATCAGATATTAGACAAATACTAATTGAAACTTTGGCTTTTGAAAGTGCTAATTCAGAATCCAAAAGGATGATTAGAACTTTAAAGGCAAGATCAATATCATAGATGAATTGATTTGAAAAACTGCCTATTGGATCTCAGATTTATGATGATACTTAGATATGAGAGGTGATTTCTAAAAGTTATAAGCAAAATCAAAATGTTAGATCTTTTGAAAAGGGATTGTAAGCAAGGTCTTCCTAGAAACAATGTGGTTTTGTTTTTTGTTTGTTTGTTTGTTTTTTGTTTTGTAAGAATAATCCAAACAGGAGGCCCTAGCCTTCTGGAGTATGCAGTGCAGAAGGTGTGGCAAAGTCAAGCATTGGACTAATGAATGCAAATCAAAAGGGACAGGAAAGGCAACCCTTTGCCATTGGAAAACACTTTAGGGGGCCTCTCATTGGCCACAATGTCAAATTTGGTTCAATCATTCCCTGTCATCATTGGGAAAACTCATCAAAACAGTTAAAAGACTTAATGTCTGTTGTTAAAATCTATACTATATCCCTTTTTTTCTTTTCAAAACAAAACTCTGAATCTATTCTCCTTTGTTCAACTTTCCTCCTGACCATAACCAATAACAACTTGTAACCAACCCCTTAAACAGTGCAAATATATAACCTGTTGAACACCAAAAACCACCCAACCTATCTCTTGGGAATGTGGGCATTGTATTTTTATATTTACTTCCTGCTGCCTGGGTGGTGGTGGGGATGAAAGCATCTTTAGGGTAACTGGAAAAGAAAAATTTGGGTTAATTGTCAAATCCTGGTAAAGGTAGCTTTTTTTTCCCTGCAAATGGGAAAGTGCAGGGCTTGCCTCAAGTCCTGTCTAGCATGATCTGTGAGGTTAGATCATCTCAGCTAGCCACCTCAAAACTGTTCTGAGCAGTTTGTAGTCCAAAAGCTGATTTTTAGGTAGTGTTTTTCAGCTTAGTAATGTTATCATAGTCCTGGAGGAATTGTCATTGTGGGGTCCCATCCTTTTTTTGGAGACTTCAAATGTCACTTCAAGGTGTATTCATGGTTCACTGTAGAAAACCGAGAGAGACTAAAACAAAAAATCATTTACAGAAAGGTAGATGAAATCTTTTTTCTAGAATTAGTACACATTATGACCATTAACATCATGACATCATTCTAAACTTTTCATGTCATAACTTTTATGTCTTAAGAAAAGCTGTTAAAGAGTCAATATAAAACCAAGGGATTGTGAAATTACTGGCAATAAGGTAGTCTTTAAATATTTGTTTTTTTTTCTGGCCCATATCTTGTCATATCAGACTCTTCTGACATGAGACTGAGATTTTGGATTTTACTTCAAAAAGCATTTTTGTGTTTTGATTAAAAGCCAGCTTTAATCTTGCTTTTGGGGTATTTGTTGTTTATCTCTTCCCCCCCAAAATACTGCAAACTCTTTTCCATGGCTCACTTTCTGCCCATATTTATCAATTTTATCATTATTAAGAGGTACTATAATTTCTGCTGAGTTATTCCTGCTAATTGATGAAGTCTCAATTTTCCTTTTAGAATCAACTCAGATATTTCCACATGAATTTTTAAACTTTTATGCAGTTTATGTCGTGCAAAAATCCATGCCACAGTAATATATTTTCTTTTTATTCAAATCCTGTAGGGGAATGTTTGGAGGATAGCATGACAGAATTCAGATAAGATACAAATATGTTTAATTCTTCCAATTATACTACCTCTGCTAACATACTAAGTCAGAAGGCCATTACTTTTTTAATTCAACAAATCTATTGCTTCCAGAATTTTTTAACGCCCTCTTTATCTGTACCTCAACATGTTCATCGCCAGTAACTGACACAATTTTAATTAACACCCTCTCACATTGCCTTTACTTACTTTTCATTTTCTCCATTTTTCCTTGGTATACTTGACAAAAATATCTATTTAAGGTAGGCAATGTCAAGCTTTACTAAGGATACAGGAATATGTTGGGGAACGATTTTTAACGGTTATATTACAGCATCACTATCATCCATGCACATATGTTAACTATGTGCTTTTAAAATACTGATTTACTGTCTCTTCCATTAGCCTGAACAAAAATGGTGACAGGGTTGAAGCTAGCCTTCCTTCTTAAATGTAATCAGGTTACAAAGATTATGTTCCGAGTATGGTTCAAGCCCTAAGCCAAGTGGATTGGTATTAAAAATAAATTGGCTATAAAGGATCATTTCATAAATCTCATATTGATAGAAGTTCCAATGGACAAAATATGACACTGTTAAGAGATAAGATAAAAGAATGTTTTCAGGGTCTTCCATGAAGACTATCTTATTATTTCCTTGTACCAGAACGCAGAGATATGTAGTGTTCTTGTGTTTGTGTTTTGACATAGTTGGAAATACTTAATGACTTTTATTATTAAAATCATCTTAACAAAAGAGACTCTAGTCTTATATATGTTTATAGAGTATTTTCTCTTTTTTCTCTCTTCTTAAACCTCTGTGAATCCAGCTGCCTCATGAGTTCTATGATCTTAGGAACTACTCACTTAGGATACTACTCACTGTATTGTTATTATTAATCCACAACATTAATAATTAGTATAAAAGTGATTCACATATAGGATCTAGTTTTGTATACATTTCAGTCATTTATTCAAAAGAAATAAGCATCTCCCATGTAGTAAATATTGCCCTGCATGAAGGGAAAACATGATACTATTCAGTGGTCTCAGGAGCTTGTTGACTGTAGAAGGGGAAGGTAAATAGCAAAGATATATAGGCAGGCTTGGATATGAAGTAGAGTTTAGCCACAAAGATAGGAGGGAATATTTTTTACAGATTGATGGAGCAAATGACCAAAATCAGATCTTATTTCTGCTCCTCATTAACCCTGGCCAAGGCTTTCTTGTTTCTTTATTACTCAATTTTACTCTTTTATTCCCATTCAATTAAAATGACTTTTGGATATACTAAGCATGGCTGTACTCTAATGAACAACATTATTCTTCTTGTTGCTTTAAAAAGACTGCTAGGAACAAACAGGAAAAAGTATGCATAGTTGTTTTCAGCATTTCCCTTTAATATAAAATAATAATTGCTAGGCCCTTGAAAACAACAGAATTTCCATGAAGTTTTCATCATGGTGGGTGACCCGTTGTTCCTGTATCATTAACTCTGATGATACAACAGTCTTCTCCTGTTGCTGCTATTTACTGTGCTTCAACATCTCCTGCAGCAGCACACAGAACAGGAGACAATTGAAGCTGGACCCCAGGGCATCATATTTCTAGCTATATCTGCATGTTAATATGCATCAGGAAATGTGAATAGCAATTCAAAACATTATCTGATAAATAGTGTTGTGTCAAGTCAAAATAATGTGAACTAAATAAACAACTGGAAATGAATAATACCAGCAAGGGGGTATATGGAAATAGCAAAGTTTTCAAAATGGAGATTCAAGCACTGAAGTTCATAAAGTCCTGAGGTAAGTACTGCTTCTTCTCACTTTTACCTTCAATATTAAATCCTTTTATAGTGTAATACCTCCTTGGAGAAACTGAAACCACACACACCCACACACACACAGTGAGAGAGAGACAGAGACAGAGAGAGAGAGACATACAGGCAAAATGTGGCCTAGAAATACTCAGTGAGAACCATCATTAAGGAAGTTCAACATTTTCCCAAAGATGCAGTTAAATCCCCTGGACACTTAGGATGTATGTGAACTTCAGCAAGTCAACTGAGCTCAAGTTCACAGGCCAAGAAAAAGTGAACTGTGGTGGTTGATTAAGAGACCCTAGAATGATTTTAAGAATCTTGAAGAGTAACAGTACTATTTTTTCTGATATATTAAACAAAATGTTACAACATTTGCATGTTCTTTCCATGGACAGAAGTTTATTAATTGAATGTCAAAGAATAACACACAGCGAGTACCACAATATGCAGGCATATTAGGCAATCAATTAAACATTGCATATGGAATATGTAGAGTGATATTTGTGATAAGATTTAAGTTTTTAAAATGTAATGATTTGCAATGTATTTCCTCATTGTAAATTAATATCTGCCCTGTACTTAGACTTTTGGTGGAGTAGAACATGAATTGATTGTTTATACCATATGAAATTATGGGCTGGAAGAAGTAGAACAAACTCCATTTTAAGAAAGAACTCCAGATTAGACAGGAATTAACTAAGAGTATGTGGGGGTGTGAATGCAGCCCAACAAAGTCATAAACACTGCAAAGAAACTGTGCCTGTTTGGTCAAAGTGACCTACCAGGGTTTCCAAACAACATCTGCTTGCTTCAAGAATCCTTATAGGTATCTGATTAACTGCTGTTTTGAAATTCTTGTCTGTTGACTGTCACTGTTTTGAAATACCCCTATACTCCAACCAATGAATTCAAAAGTTGTATACTCTTACCCAATCCTGAAATGCCAAGGCTTATGCACCCTGCTTGCAGTTTTTCCCTTTAAAAACCCTTTACCTTGAGAGGTCAGGGCAACTTTTCTCCACCCACTGTGACGGTGTGTTGAAAATCAGTCCAGGCCAGCCTTAAAAATTTTGCATCAAAAGCTCTGGCTCTGTGGCCTTCTTGTTCAGGGGTCTTATAACACAAGCACAACAGGCTCAAGATAAGGAAGTCAATTACTTCTGGGATAAAGAACAAGAGATGACATTTTTTCCTATCTCTTCCTCTTTTCATCTAGGAAAATCAATTTTCTTACTTCTTGTTATTAAGGGTTTTAAAACAATTTAGAATCTTTGCCCATCTTTTCACACATTTGTGGTTGTAAAGCATGTAATACAAGTAGCGCCATCTTAATGATTTTCACTGTAATTACATTATAAAAATTGTTCCACCATTGTCAGGACCTATTCTCAAGTTTTCTTCATCAAAATAGAAAGTCTGTATTGTTTTTGAGTAAATCTCAAATGCTGGATTTCCCAATAAAGTCTTGGTGTCCAGATGCTAGGGTGAACCCTGTTAGCTTGTAGAGACAGAGAAAAGCTGACCTTCTTCCTCTGCTGATGTTCCAGAAAAGAAAAGCTTTCTCCTGAAGCATCTCAAACAAAACTCTCCAACCAGGTATCTCCCCCTTCTATTTCCTTTGCACCTCTCTCCATCCTCTTAAATCCCTCCAACTCTATGTGTGTGTTTTGTTCTTATGTTTACTTCCTCTTTACTAGTTGCTTTTTCTGCCTCTTGATCTATGGTTGACTTTATTTAATCTTGTTTACAAGAAGCAGAAAGTTCTTGGATTAACGGTGTGTTCTAGGGCTGAGTCACAACAGAACTTGAAACAGATTTTTCCAATAAATAATGCAATCCCCAGGGTTCACAGTGTGATTAAATATCCTGCGACAAGTCTGTAATAACTAAAGATCATTTCTTAGTAGTTCTCCTTACCTTTAACATAACTCTGTGTCCATGCTTTTATATCTTTGGGATATTTTATGCTAGTGAATTGCTGCAATATTTTCTTTTCCTATAATTCTATTCAGGTATTTTCAAGGTTAGTTTAGGTAGTAGTGTCTATGCATTACCAATCTCTTTATAAGGAGAAATGATTTTCATTTTTGAAGATATACCTCATTTTTGCTCTTTTAATATGTTCCTGTGTTCTTGAATCATTTCTTTATTTTCTTTCATTCCTGGACATTAAATTTGGAGCCTAATACATGCAAGAAAAGGCTTCTCCCAGAAAGGTAGATCCCCAGCCTTCATTTTCACCTTTTAACTATTTAATAGTTAGTTATATAAGCCATTAGCTACAATGGCAGAGTGAGAAACCTTGGAGCACCCAACCTTAAAAAAGATATTTCCATCAAATCCCTCCCCACAGATTCAGGAAAACTGGCAGAAGAAGAGTAAAGAATGTAAGAGCCAGAGGGCATAGAGGACACCAAGAAAACATGGTCCTCTAAATCAGTGCTTTGATAGGATACCTGAGTTGTGAAATTATTGAGTTTGTTATTCTTCTGCCTTCTCTCGGACTCTTTTCCTTCTGTTACTTTTGACTTGTCCAGCTTCAAGTGAAAGTATTTTTTATTTTATATTTTATCTTGCTTTACTTTAAGAATATTGAATGAATGAATTGAAACTTAGTCACCTGGAAAAAGGGTAATGGCTGCCATTTATGCCTGCTTGGAGAGGGAAAATCAGTTTTGTTTTGTTTTTCCCAATGGCGTGATACTGGGTGTATCAACTACTCCAGGACAAGCCTCATGTGTTTAGGAGTAGTTGTCCAATATATAATGGATTCCATAGGTTGTTTTTTCTGTTTGTGCTTTTTTTGTGGTTACAGTTTGGTGTTTTACTTTATTTCTTTGTGGGTGATTGTCCGTTTTGTTTTTCTGGTTTTAGTGAGTTTTGTTGTACCAGATTTTTGTTTTTTGAGATTGAATGTTAAGTTAGGTGTGTAGAGAGGAGGGGGGATCATGAAGGACTTTGAGGCAGGAAAGAATATAATTTTATACATACATTATATTATATGTATATATGTGTATAATATTATATGCATATAATAACACATATATTTTAGAATTTTTATATAATAAAATATAAATAAATGTTATATATATATATAACTAAAAAAGAAAGGAAAAAACTGACATATGAGTGTCCCTTTCAGTGTCTGTTTTCAATCCTTTTGGCATCTGAAATTAGAATACCAAAGTCATATATAGTGTAACTTTCCTAAGGATGACTGAGTTTTTCCTAGCAACTGTGCTACCTTACATCTCATAAGCTTCAATTTGTCTAATTATTACTGATTATAGCTTGTTGTGACTATTAAAGTAAACATCATGGTAATTTTGATTTGTATTTTCAAAATGAAAGATACTATAGGGGTTGCCTATGAGTGTTTACAGATTTACAGATTTTCTGCTTTTGAGAAATATATATTAAAGTCAATTCTTCATTTTTATAGAATGAATTATCCTTTATTTTGGTTTACACATATATTTTTGCATATTCTACATATTAAATAACTATCAAATGTGTGATTTGTAAGCACAGTCTTCTATTTTGCAAAAAGTTTTCAAATTTTATCATGATGTTCTTTAAACTACAAAAGATTTTTAATTTTGATTTTTAATTTTGATTTAATTTTAATTTTTAATTTAGCTATTTTAATAATTGTCTCAGTGTCGTGTTGAAAATATATAGTAAATCACATAGATTTATGAATTTAGCTCTGATTCCCTTATATGGTATGTGATAAACATCTCATTTTATTTTATATTTTCATGCTGGAACTAGTGGTCCCAGGACCATTAGTAGAAGTTTGATTTGCCCATTCAGTAGACTTGTCAATCTTGGCAGAAAGCAAAGTGTCACAGATGTATAAGTTTACTTATAGACTCTTTATTCTAGTTCTCTCAGTTAGTCAGTCTATTACCTAATTTTTAATTTACTTTCTTCTTCAAGGGCCTTCTTTTCTAAACCACATATATGCATACCCACTAACAGGTGTGTTAGCTGAGGAGTTATAAGGATTATTTTTATCTCTTTCTTTCTGTATTTACGTAGTTAATATAAATCATGAACAACATATAATCTTTCCTTTTAAAGAATTTACGTCTGCTGAGAACCCAGAAGTTTTGCAAATAAGGAGGAAGATGGTGATTGGCAGTAGTAGTTGTTATTGTTGTAGGAGGAGGAGGAGGAAAAGGAGAAAAGCCTGAAGACTGGAAGGTTTGTCTTCACTGCAAAGTGAAAGGCACCCAGGAAAATGATATGACTCAGAATTATAACACAATTGCCCTGGTCTTTTCATATAAATATCATAGGAGTAATAAGGTTATTTGGATAGGAGTATGACAAGTGATCAGCAGTGTGATGCTTAACTTATCTGACCATAATATTTGCTGGAGAAGATGACCAGAAGGTCAGTGAATATAACCAATAAAACTGAAGTAGCAGGAAAAATTAAAAGATGCTATAAATACTTCTGTTCATTATGTATAAAAAAAATTTGGTGAATTTATCCTATACTGTGTGTCATAAGAAATGAGGATCATCATTATGAACTGGGAGTAGACTAAATTGTAAGATAGCATTAAAATATGTTACTATAATAATATTTAATTATCAATTAAATAATAATAATCAAATCATAATTAAATAATGATAAAGTTAAATAATTAAAGTATTGAATAATAACATAGCATTAATTGATAAAATTATAATTTTCAATTAAAGCATAAAATAGGTTCCTCAAACTATTGTGGACATTGGAAAACACAATTCAGGAAAAGTGATGCTTATGATAAACCTGTAGAAGGGATGAGAAAAATGATATGTCTTCTTTCTTTACAAGAATATTTTCTATATTAAAAACATGACTGCCTTTCAATTTTTTAAAACTTGTATGAGTCATTTTCCTGCATGTATGTTTGTGAACCATGTATGTGCCCAACAATGAGGCTGTTAAGGAAGGCTCAAGAGCTGGAGTTATAGCCAGGTATGAGCTCATAAGCTGTAAAAGTGGTCGCTCTTACAGCGGACTGGGGTTCAATTCCTAGAACCCAATCACTTTTAACCACTGAGCCGTCTTTCCAACTCCCAATTTTTAACCCAAAGATTATAAAGCAAGTTAATAGAATTTTTAAAAATGGAAAACAAAGGCACCTAAATGTATATAAACTTTCAAAGTTTGCCAGAAGATAATAGTAGTTTTCACTTACTGTGTTTCAACAAAGTCCTGTAACCTCAAGTATCTATATTTTTGTCTATTCTGTAACTATCTTTTCATTTAGTATATTAAATTTTAATGAAAAAGCAACTGAGGTGCTTTCTCCCACTTATCACGTTATTTTGAATTCTAAGATGGATCAGTTATGCCAGTTTCCCTTTTCTTTATTGATCACTGCCTTGCACAGCTGGGCAGATATTATCAGGTTTGGTGACAATTGAAGAGATACTTCTCCCTCAAGGGTTTAGGACCTTCCTCCCCATTTCCCTGATTTCATAGAAAGAGGAGTTCATGTTTAGGATTTAAATTACAATCTGAAGAGGTAGAAGCATTTGGGCTTACCGGAGGACTATCGAGGTAAAGGTATTTTATCTGGGGAAAAAGTATAAAAGAATCATAGTTCTGCCTATGGCCCTTGATAGAGATCTGAAATTCCCACCTATAAAGACTTTTAGGAGCTATTGCCTCCTTTTAAATGTTACTCAGTCTGGGCCTGTCAATCACCCATTTTACTCTTTGATAAGGTAGTCTAGTTTGCCTCTTGAGAAACCTCTCCCTTTGGAACAGTTTGTAAAACTTCCATAACGCAGAAAGGGAGAGACTCTATCATGAAGATTACCTGCTTCTCTGACTCGCGTGTTTTTCTTTTTTTTTTTTACTCTCTCTTCTTTCCTTCTTTCCTCTCTCCCATTGTCTTCCTCTTTCTCTTATTTTGAAGATTTATCATCATCATCATCATTATCATCATCATCATTTTAATTGTATGTATAGGTGTGTTGAGCTTCAGTTTGTGTGTTGGGTCCTCTGAATTCAGTTATAGGTAACTGTGAACTGTTCAGTGTGGGTGTTACGAACCTTACTCAGGTCAACAGGAGCCATGAGGATTTTGAACTGTTGAGTCAGCTCTCCAGCGTCCTTTTGTTCCTTTTTCTTTAAGATACTTACTAACTAAAGCTTGGGTTTGTGTTCCTGGAAATGGTGGGCCTTTGGCTGGCACACACCTTTAATTCCAGAACTTGAGAGGTAGTGGCAGGCGTATCTCTGAGAGTTCAAGGCCATCCTGCTCTACAGCCTGAGTTCCAGGCCAGCCAAGACTACACAGAAAAACCCTGCCTGTAAAACACACACACAAAAAAAAAGAAAGAAAGAAAGAAAGAAAGAAAGAAAGAAAGAAAGAAAGAAAGAAAGAAAGAGAAAGAAAGAAGGAAGAAAAGAGAAAAGAAATGTTGGGTCTTCTCATTCTGTGAAGCACAGCCTCATGCACTTTCACTTTGTGCTCCTTGCCATCCTTTCATTACAAAATACCAAACTATTTCTCTTCCTCTCCTACAACTTCCTATTCTAGGTAACTTTTGCTGACTTTTACCAACCTAGGAAGATCTGTCTGCAAGACCTAGGATTTGAGGACCTTAAAGAATGGAACTGACTGTAATCTAATGCTACAGACAAGTTTACTTCAGTTGTAGTGTGTTGGGAGCAGTGAGACCCCAGATCCTGAATTTCTTGTAATCCCCTGATCTGAGTGCCTACAGCTGCTCTGAGCATGAGACCTTCAGGAGTTTCTGATGGCAGGAGAGTGGTTTCTGGTGGGTTTGGCTGGGGTGTGGCTATCTCTATATAATCTGCTCCGGAACACAATAAAGGGGGCTATCTCTATATAATCTGCTCCGGAACACAATAAAGGGGGCATTCTTGGGGAATTCAAGGATGACCCGTGGCACTGTCCCTCTGTCTGTGTGTGTTTGTGTATTTTAACCTCCAGCTCCCTTGCCCGAAGCTTGCGAACTGGGTAATAGCTCACAGAGCACAGACACAGGGGCGTGGTGCGTGGCAGTAGTGGGCTTCTATACATGAATGTAACAAAGAAACAATGATGCAAGGAAGGTTGTCTGAGTTCAGAATGAACATGTTAATAAATGACAGTAAGCAAATACTAAATATTGACAGATGAGCACTTTTCCAGGACTTTCTCAAGACAGACAAATTTAAGTTTCCTGGCATGTACTAGAGATCATACCTGGGAAAAAGGGGAAGCAAAGCGGGTGTATCCAGATTCAGGGTACACCGACCAGACTGGATTCTGTATCTACGTTCTGACATCCAACAAGAATAAACATGTCTTATGAATTGAATGTAAATGTTGAACACAGGAGGTACAAAACCACACTCATAACAACCAAGTAAACAAAAAGCACCTGAGGTAAAAGACCTTTTGCCTTTTTCCCCAGAGCCTCTCTCACGGTTCCCCAAGGTATTGCCTACTATGCATCATTTTTTGGACCATGTTCTGACAACTTCCAAGATTTACAGCTTATCCACTCTCTTTTCTTTCTATCAATTTCTATTAAAATTGTCTTCAGACATAGATCTGATTCCATTCTTTTATAAAGGAGGCCAATGACCAATGAAAGGGACCTCAGTAAAAACTATTTTTCAGTTAACCAAGACACAGGGAATAAAGCACACACATGATTTTGGTACACATGTCCAATGATGTTCAATCTTGACCATCTCTAACTGCCTGGGACTAAGGACTATGTTCATAGAATTATTCTTAGAGATTAGAAAACTCAGTAACAAGAACAGAAGCAAATGAATGTCATAACTATTAGCACATGAACACACGTCCTCTACTCTACAAACCTACTGTGATTAGGAAGTAAGCAACGAAACAGGTTTTTGATGTTTTTCACACTGTATACATTTTGCTTGACTTCAGGATGTGTTTTTTAATAACCTGTAAGTTTCTTGGCTAAATCTCTATAGAGTTTAGTATTAAAATATATTACATGTACAAAAGTCGAACAAAAGAGAATCGGAGGAGCGTTTGTAGACAAAGTTCCTAACTTATTTTTTTTAAACAGTAAATTCCATACACTAGAAGGAAAGGAATAACTTCTGGGAATTTAATGTGATAGAAAAGCTTCAGGAGGCAGACAACTCGGTCCCCAAAATCCTGTTTTGTGTTGCAGAAATGGAGCATAATAAGTGGCTTCACAGCTGCAGGCAAAGTTTGTGTTTGACAGCTTACTAATTTAAACTTAAAGGACTTCAAAATAACCAAAGAATGACTGTCACACACTTCTCTACCTGAACCGCATCTTAGATTTTTAAAGCTATTTGAATCACAAACTTCTAGTAAGATAAACACTTAGACTAAAAATCTTTGAAAAATGTAAATCAATGCTTGTAAAATCTCTGCCATCTGGCTTAATGTGTGATGGAATTAACATAGATTACAGATTATAGTACAACATTAGTAAAATAACCAAGTTACTTTTATGGAAAAGTGAATTCAAAATTAATGTGTATATGGTTTTAAAGTACCCAGTGTCTTTAATTGCCCTAAACATAAACCATACTGAAATAATCTGACGAGAGTAAGAAGAAAACACAAGACGCGAATAAACCCACTTAGGAGTTTATTAGAGGAAAGAGTGCTCACAGGCTTGGGAATGGTGGTCAGAGAGAGAGAGCAAAACTTGCGTATCCAGCTTTTAAAGGCCGCCTAGCACATGCCCACAAGGGGTTTGCACGACCATGTTACACGCTGATGACGGATGTCATACAATATAGTTTCTTCAACTATCATCCATATATAGTTCTAAATATCTGGTTGTGGAATGTAAACAGCCTCCATAGGGTCATATATTTACATGCTTAGTCCCCGGTTAGTAAACTGGTAAGGACTTGGAGGTGTGGTCCTGTTGGATGGAATATGTGTGTCACGTGGTTTGGGCTTTAAGGTTTCAAAAGACCATACCAGGTCTGCTGTCTTTGTCTCTGCCTGCTGCCTCCAGATCTGTAGTCGTCAGCTGTTGATACAGCACTGGCTTGATGTTTCCCACTATGATGATTGTGGACTAGCCCTATAAATCTCTAAGCAAGCCCCTCCCCTCACCCAGCTAAAGACTTTGCTTTGTGAGAGTTGCCTTGGTCATGGAATCTCTTCACAGTAATAGAACTAAGATTCTGAAATATTGTTTTTTAATGAAATATTTTTGAAACCTGAACTAGTCAGTTTGCATATGAAGAGATGATTTTGTAGTCTAATTGTGAATCCTATTTATGTCTTCATTTTTATCAAGTTTGAAAGTTGTCAACTCTGAAGATTCTCACTTTATTAGAGTTCTCTTCCTGAACATTTTCCTTCCATCCCAAATACATTCATGTTTTATAAGCCCTTTCCTCTCTCTTAGGACCTAGCATTTAGAAATGGATATGCAAAGTGTATCTCTAACTCATTATCAGGCACAAGAAAAATATAATAACGGTAGACGGATGAATAGTGAATGAATAGAATAACTGCAATTCAAGTGGACTGCCTTAAATAAAGGGAACACACTGACCTAAAGTTCCATATAATAGCCAGGAATGCTATGAATGCCAATCCCTGGACACACATAGTAGGTGATCACTTGTCAGGTCAGTGAGGGTTATTTTCTGTGCAATAATAAGAGTCTTCCTTTCTGCATGATTCAGGTGAAGATCATGGCTAGAAGATCTGGTAATTTCTTAGGCCTGGTATATGTTAGTATATCATGTGCTCAAATACACTTTGATTAATTTTACAAATAAGTTACTTCTCAGACTGCTTCATATAGACAAATAAAGTTTATAATGCCCTCAACAATAGGCCTCAATATTTGTATTCAAAGTATGGTCAAAAGCTCAGTGTCAATTGACTTCACCTAGGGCAAGGCCCACTCAGAAAAAAAAAAGCACTGTTTTATACACTATGGAGTAATTAAATGCTGGATATAATCAGACCTCAATATCACATAGTTAACAGCTCAGCTCTGAAAGGTTTGTTTAGAAATATTTTATTTAGTTTTCCATTCAATCAATTGTAACAACCTTAAGAAAGGCTTAAGAAAAGCTTCCTAATTAGCTTATGTATAAGGAACATAACTGGTCTCGCATAGTCAGCCACATGGCTCCAAATATTCACTGTTTACTTTTAAATGAATGAAAATAGTTATGAATATCATAAACTAATTTCCATTCTCTTACTCAAGTCATTTATTTCTTAATCACCTACAGATTCTAGTTCACTTTGCTCCTCAACAAATACGGAGAGAATTTTTTATTATACAGTCGATAATACATTCTAATATTGGAGATTTTGTAAGATAAAAATATATTTTGTTTTTACTTTTCAGTTATTTTCACTTTATTTATTGATATTAAAAAAATTTGTGACAGTGTCCTTTGCTTTACAGAAGCTTCTCAGTTTCAGTAGGTCCCATTTATTCAATGTTGCCCTTAATGTCTGTGCTGCTGGAGTTATACATAGGAAGCAATCTCCTGTGCCCATCTGTTGTAGGGTACTTCCCACTTTCTCTTCTATCAGGTTCAGGGTGTTCAGATTGATATTGAGGTCTTTGATCCATTTGGACTTGAGTTTTGTGCATGGTGATAGATATGGGTCTATTTTCATTCTTCTACAGGTTGACATCCAGTTGTGCCAGCACCATTTGTTGAAGATGCTTTCTTTATTCCATTGTATACTTTTAGCTCCTTTATCGAAAATGAGGTGTTCATAGGTTTGTGGGCTAAAAACTGGGTCTTCTATACGATTCCATTGGTTGACTTCTCTGTTTTTAGGCCAGTACCACGCTGTTTTCATTACTGTAGCTCTGTAATAGAGTTTGAAGTCAGGGATTGTAATGCCTCCAGAAGTTCCTTTATTGTATAAGATTGTTTTGGCTATCCTGGGTTTTTTGTTTTTCCATATAAAGTTGATTATTGTCCTCTCAAGATCTGTGAAGAATTTTGATGGGACCTTGATGGGGATTGCATTGAATCTATAAATAGCCTTTGGTAGAATTGCCATTTTTACTATGTTGATTCTCCCAATCCAAGAGCAAGGGAGATCCTTCCATTTTCTGGTATCCTCTTCAATTTCTTTTTTCAATGCCTTAAAGTTCTTGTCAAATAGATCTTTCACTTCCTTGGTTAGAGCTACCCCAAGATATTTTATGCTGTTTGTAGCTATCGTGAAAGGTGATGATTCTCTGATTTCCCTCTCTGCTTCCAGAGGGCGACTGATTTTTTTGGAGTTGATCTTGTATCCTGCCACATTACTAAAGGTGTTTATCAGCTGTAGGAGAAGCTTCTGTAAAACAAAGGACACTGTCACTAAGACAAAAAGGCAACCTACTGACTGGGAGAAGATCTTCACCAACCCTGCAACAGACAAAGGTCTGATCTCCAAAATATATAAAGAACTCAAGAAACTAGACTTTAAAATGCTAATTGACCCAATTAAAAAATGGGGCACTGAACTGAACAGAGAATTCTCAACAGAAGAAGGTCAAATGGCCAAAAGACACTTAAGGTCATGCTCAACTTCCTTAGTGATCAGGGAAATGCAAATCAAAACAACTTTGATATATCATCTTAAACCTGTCAGAATGGCTAAAATCAAAAACACCAATGATAGCCTTTGCTGGAGAGGTTGTGGAGGAAGGGGTACCCTCATCCATTGCTGGTGGGAATGCAAACTTGTGCAACCACTTTGGAAATCAGTGTGGTGGTTTCTCAGGAAATTTGGGATCAACCTACCCCTGGACCCAGCAATACCACTCTTGGGAATATACCCAAGAGATGCCCTATCATATGACAAAAGCATTTGTTCAACTATGTTCATAGCAGCATTATTTGTAATAGCCAGAACCTGGAAACAACCTAGATGTCCTTCAATGGAAGAATGGATGAAGAAAGTGTGGAATATATACACATTAGAGTACTACTCTGCCATAAAAAACAACGACTTCTCGAATTTTTCATGCAAATGGATGGAAATAGAAAACACTATCCTGAGTGAGGTAAGCCAGACCCAAAAAGAGGAACATGGGATGTACTCACTCATAATTGGTTTCTAGCCATAAATAAATGTCACTGAGTCTATAATTTGTGATCCTAAAGAAGCTAAATAAGAAGGTGAACCCAAAGAAAAACATATAGTTATTATCCCTGCTATGGGAAATAGACAAGATTGCTGGGCAAAAAAATTGGGATCTTGGGGGTGGGGTGGGATTGGGGTAAGAGGAGATGGGGAGAGAAAAGTGAGAAGGGGAGGATGGGGGGAATTTGGGGAAACGGGATGATTGGGGATAAAACAAGACTGGATAGAGGAGCAGAGAATCACATAACTTAATTAAGGGACCCACCTTAGGGTTGGTAATAGACATGAACCTAGAGTGGCTCCCAGGTGCCCGGGGCAATGTCCCCAGTTAGCTCCTTGGGCAGCTGAGGATAGGGAACCTGAAATGACCCTATCCTATAGCCATACTGATGAATATCTTGCATATCACCATAGAACCTTCATCTAGCGATGGATGGAGATAGAGACAGAGACCCACACTGGAGCATCGGACTAAGAACCCAAAGTCCCAATGAGGAGCAGGAGGGAGAACATGAGCATGGAAGTCAGGACCACGAGAGGTGCACCCATCCACTGAGACAGTGGGGCTGATCTATTGGGAGCTAACCAAGGCCAGCTGGACTGTGACTGAAAAAGCATGGGATAAAACCGGACTCTCTGAACATGGCAGACAATGAAGGCTGATGAGAAGCCAAGGACAATGGCATGGGGTTTTGTTCCTACTTCATGTTCTGGCTTTGTGGGAGCCTAGCCAGTTTGGATGTTCACCTTCCTAGACCTGGATGGAGGGGAGAGGACCCTGGACTTTCCACAGGGCAGGAACCCTGACTGCTCTTTGGACTGGAGAGGGATGGGGAGAGGAGTGGGGGGAGGGGGAGGGGGGCAGGAGGAGGGGGAGGGAAATGGGAGGCTGGGAGGAGGCAGGAATTTTTTTTTCAATAAAAAAAAGAAAAATTTGTGTACAAATTATAGATATGAGAAAGGGAAATTAAGCTGCTGGTCATTGTGCTATAGGTATACTTTTTCAGTGATGAGTTGCCTGCCTGGGCAAAGCGGAAAGAACTTGTTAGAGGGAAAGACTTGAGCTTGGAATATAGAAGTCTAGAAATAAAGCCAGTTCCTCACTGATTGCTCATTCTGTCACTCACTGTGAGTCCCAACTCACTTTAGCAGTTTCCTTTCTTCTTCTCTTGACAGCTCCTCCTGCTTTTCTGACTTGAGTTACATTTCCTTAGAATTCTAACCATGAAGCATAAAAAGCAAAAACAAGAAGAAAGGAGAATAGACTGTTTTGAAGACAGGGAGAATGGCTAAGGCAGACAACTAGTAAATGTTAATGTTCCTGAATTCTTGATGTTCTTTCCCTTTTCAATCCAAGGCCTCACTCAGTAAACCGCTCTCAAATTTCAGCTAAGAGAAGTTTGGGAAACTGGAAAGATGTCTGAGGTTAAGAGTTCTTGTTTCTAATTCAGAGGACTTGGATTCAGTTACCAGAAATCCATGTGACATGACTCACTTGTTTGTATTTCCAGTTCTGCTCTCCTGCCCACTTTTGGCCTCTAGAAGTACCTGCATGCAGATGGTGTACACAAACTCATGCAGGTACACACATAAACAAAAACAAAAGAGCCGGGCGGTGGTGGCGCACGCCTTTAATCCCAGCACTCAGGAGGCAAAGGCAGGCGGATCTCTGTGAGTTCGAGACCAGCCTGGTCTATAGAGCTAGTTCCAGGACAGGTTCCAAAGCCATAGAGAAACCCTGTCTCGAAAAAACAAAAACAAAACAAAAAAAAAATGAGTACATCTTCCACACAGAGAAACCTGATGCTGACAATATGATTCATTAAGAACAAGTTGGGTCCTCTTATTTTATGCTTTAACTGATCTATCATTTGCACATTGGAAAGACTCCTTTGAATTCAAATGTGACTACGCTGCTAAGTGGAATTTAATCAATTGAGAGGTTTTCAGAGCAGTTTCCTGCTCACTACAGCTTGGCTTATTCAGACACAGATATGGCAGAGTGAACAAGCTAGCAAAGACAGGCAAGCATTTCAAAGCGAAATTACTCAACTGTAATTGATTTGTCCCAGATAACTAGAGTCATTAAGGACAGAGGGAAATTAGTGAGGTGGCACCCACCTTGTCTTAAGGGTCCAACCACCAGAAATAAAATTAAGAGAGAGCTGTCAAGTAAAAGCTTCAGAAGCAGCCTTTTAGGGGAACTGGTACAGCTACAAAATGAACAAATGGCATCATGATGATTTAATGGTAAGTGGCTCTCAAGCGCTAGCCAGTATTCAGCTGTAGGAAAATTGAGCATTCATATAAAGAGAAAATTATTCTGTTTCATGTATTCTCTTTGGTTTCCATAAAAATATAAATTACGAGTGAAAGCCAGGTTACGTCTATCAACAGAATGGATGTTCTGGGAATTTTATTCTGGAAATGAGGATGCAATGGACAGTTCAGTTAAATTCAAGTAGAATAAATGAGTCCGTGCAGAGCTGTTTTGGAGAAGAACTCTATGGAAAAATCCCAGCAAAATCTGAATTTACTCACTGATTTTGATGTGAGTTTTCCTGCCAATTAAGAAAATTCGAGAAGCAAGTGAAAAGCACTCAAAATAATTTCACATATTATAGCCCAAATTAATATCACAGCAGCAATTTGTATCTATTTTAAGAAGTGTTAGTCCGATATTTGGTAAAAATAGAGAGGGTATTTCTAGTATAATCTAGTCTTGTCAAGGTCATAATAATTGGTGGTGAATTGATACCTACCATGAATTGCTATGGATTCAGACAGTTTTAAAGGCATCATTCAATTCTGATAATGTCCAGAATATTAACAAATTCCAATCAAACAGAACCAAGTAAACTGTAATGTAATGTAAGTAACATAAATCACAATTACGTAAAAATGCAAGAATATTTAAAAACATCTTAGATTTTAAGGCAGAGAGATAAGGGGGATAAACACAGAACACAAATTTCTCATTTCTTTTCGTTGCATTATTTCCCCTTTGGTTATTGAGAACTTTATTATTATAATTTATTATCTATAATATTATAGATATTATCCTGTCAGATATATTGCCTGTAAATTCTTTTTTCCTTATCCTTTGAGATGGAGTCTTACTCTGTAATACAAACTAGGCTGGAATTTATGATTATCATGCCTCAACCCCCCCAACTACTGAAGTTTGATGTGGGATTCCCTTTTGTTTGCTGTGAATATGTTTTATTACCATCACTTAATAAAGAAGCTGCTTTAGCCTATGACAGGGCAGAATATAACAAAGTGTGAAATCCAAGCAGAGATAGAGGAGGAAAGAAGGCAGAGTTAGACAGGCACCATGTGGCCATTCAAGAAGCAAGAGGTAACAAACTATGAGCCTCGTGGTAAAATATAAAATAGTAGAAGTGAGTTAATTTAAGGTGTAAGAGTTAGTTAATAGAGAGCCTGAGCTAGTGGTCCAAAGAGTATGCAATTAATATTAAGTCTCAGAATGGCTATTTCATCAGTGGCTGCAGGAGTTAATGAGTGGGACCCAGTGGGTGGAGAGAAACCAATCCAAGGGACCAGCAGAATGGGGGATATTTGCAGCTACTGATGTTACAGTCAGAGGCCAGCATATTGAAGCACAGTCACTTTTCACCATATTATAATCATATCTGTTCCTTTATACTTATTTATGCTGTGGGGCTCGTATGAAAAAATCATTGCTTATACCAAAGTCATGAGGCTGGTTTTGAACAAGATAAACCTTGAGGTGTTATGCCAGGTGATATCAGCTATTGACTGATAACTGCTGTGTGATGTCACTTAAATAAGGAATCTTAGAGAAGCAGATAGTTGAATGGTGGATAGCATGAATGGGGCTGTTAGTGCTACTGTAATTGGAAAGATGTTTTCTGATGAACACATATTTTAGTTAAGACAAATAAAATTAAGAGTTTTAATCCACACATATTGACTTAGTTGCGTTCTTAAAAATGTTTTTTTAAAAAATATATTTACATGCTCTTACCACAAAATGAATGAATAAAGAGCCCATTTAGTCATTCTCTGATGCAGAAAATTAGATTCTATCTTTTAATCTTAAGTTAATCACCGTATGTTGCTATGTGGTAGAAAATAGAACATCCATCCCAGAGCTAGTTTCCATTATTTATTTGAATAGCGAGTTAGCTCAAGATATACCTGAGTTCAATAGATTGTGGACTTTTTATTAGTTGTGTGACCTCTTTCCCCCAGCACACTACATATGAATGAGAGCCTTCCTTGGAGATTTATTACAAAGGTTATAAGGCTTTAACAGAGTGTATGAAAAGAGCCTAGACTTGCATCTTGGTAAATTCCACCTAGGAAAAGCTTTATTGAATTTTAAGGTTACACTCTGCTTTTAAAAACAGACGACAATTCTCTTGATTAAAAAAGTTTCCACCAGCACAATGGGTTAATAAAATTTTATATTAAATGACTGCTGTCATTATTAATAAATTCCAGAAACCTATTTAAAAGACTCAGTGCATCACTGAAATAGTATCTGTGTGCCTTCATAATCACGTTGGGTAGTTTTAGACACTCTATATGCTTTGTAAAGGAATGGTTACTAGAAATTATCATTTGATAAATGAGACATTCCTACAAAGGGATTGGTAATTGCCCTCTACTTTTAAAAGTAATCATGAACAAACTAATACATAAATATCTATTTTTGGCACATGAAATACTAATTCTAAAAAGGTTGGAATCATAAGAATAATGTTTTTAACACAATTGTTTTGATTATGCATATCATGGCCTGTCTGTAGCATAAGACTATCTATCAGAGCAGAGAGCAAAACAAATGTTGAATCCATATATGTGTAGTCATAAATAGAGGTATCTGAGGGTATGGGAATGCCAATGGCCCTACATAGCACATTTTCAGTATTAAGTTACTTCAGATCTAAGTATACATCTGTCTAAAATACCTCTAGAAAGCAAAGTCCTTGGCCCATTTGTCATTAGCAGATGTTTTGCCTTGCTTGCCAGGAGAAAGAGGTCAATACCTTTGAAGAGCATCATTTTGACTCTGAGGTTATGATCTTTCTAAACGTCACTCAGACAAGCATGTACCTGTGACATTATTTTAGAGACAAATGGCACTACAGTGACATGACTAGGACTCCCAGGAAATAAATGGACTTTGTAAACATTAGCTCTTTCTTTGCTATCTGTTTTCAATTTTAGTACAAACTCTTATTAATTGCATTTTAAGGATTCCAGCATGCCTGAGAAGATTGAGAGAGTGAAAGAAGATTGAAACACCTATCTTAAATTAATTTATTTTGTAAATCTTTTATTAAAGGCATAACAATTGTACTTCTGTTGAGATACATTGTCATGTTCAGAAACATGCATCTGCTGTGAAATAAGCTCTTGATTTAGAACAAACAAGCACACAGACACATCTGACAACGACACCAGGACTGCACTCTTCTTCTGTCCTAGTGTGGGAATCAGCCTGGAACTTGTTAGAAATCTGAGAACTCTGTCTACAATCTACACATATGGATCAGAAATTCCAAGGTAAGATCTGGCAGATGGCCTTGTCAAATCTGCCAGGTAATTTTAATGCACAGCACAGTTACAAGAGACAGCTCTAGTGGATGAAAAATCCACAGAAATAGTAGTGTGAAAATACAAGTGCAAGATAAATGCTTGAAAGGAACAAAAGTGAGTGTTAATCAAATAGGACAGTAATTAATATGAAGTTCAGATGTGCATCACCGAGCCTGGGAGACAATTATGATCCCAGTGAAATTCTGTTATATCTTATGGAATGCATACAGTCATTGTACTATCAGGTCACATGTCTTGCTCTCTCTCTCTCTCTCTCTCTCTCTCTCCAAATAAGAGAATATATAAATGTTATAAAGAAATACAAAACTTATTAAAAAGAATTTTCAATACAGGTTCCAATTCCATGGCACCCTTGTTTCACCCAAAGCATTCATAAACATGAACAGCGAAGTAAGGTTTTCTTTAAAAAAGACTTCATTAAAATGGTACAAGATGGCCACAGTCGCCGGGCGGTGGTGGCGCACGCCTTTAATCCCAGCACTCGGGAGGCAGAGGCAGGTGGATCTCTGTGAGTTCGAGGCCAGCCTAGTCTACAAGAGCTAGTTCCAGGACAGGCACCAAAAACTACAGAGAAACCCTGTCTCGAAAATCCAAAAAAAAAAAAAAAAAAAAGATGGCCACAGTCACTGGTACTGTCCTGTAAGGCAGTGAAATTCCCTTACAGCCAACATGAGAGCATAAGGTTACATCTAGAATGCATAGCTCAATTCCTGCCCTATTGGGAAGGAGCCGACTTTTCTTGTCCAATCAGAGTAGGCTGTCCCATTTTTTCTGTAGAATTTTTCCTGCATGTATTCAAGTTCAGACAACAGAAAAGCATTGACTCACTTGCCTTTTAGATTCATATTTCATCTGAAACAAATCAGAAAACTTTGAATGCAGTATGATGTTGGTGTATGACCTATGAAATTCAATGGCATTCAATCATATAGTATTGAATTTTCAGTGGAATCCGTCATTATGAACCCTTACAGTAGTAAATCAGAATATAAATGAATCAAGGAAGTCCTGTTCAGTGAAGGAAGCAAGAAGTCTGTATAGTCTAGATACAGCTCAATGGCCTGAAATTACAGGTTACCCAGTATAGACACTCGTCTCAGTGCGACCTTGTGATAGGTTGCAAGAGTGTATAGATATATGGGGATCCAGCTTAGGGTAGGCAAGAGACCTGAACCTAGAGGGGCTCCCAGGTGCCCAGGGGGATGTCTCCAGTTAGTGCCTTGGGCAGCTGATGATAAGGAACCTGAAATGGCCCTATCCTATAACCACAGTGATGAATATCTTGCATAACACCATAGAACCTTCATCGGGCGATGGATGGAGATAGAGACAGAGACCCACACTGGAGCACCGGAATAAGCTCCCAAGGTCCCAACGAGGAGCAGAAGGAGGGAGAACATGAGCAAGGAAGCCTGGACCACGAGAGGTGCACCCACCCACTGAGACAGAGGGACTGATCTATTGGGAGCTCACCAAGGCCAGCTGGACTGGAACTGAAAAAGCATGGGATAAAACCGGACTCTCTGAACAATGAGGACTGATGCGAAGCCAAAGACAATGGCACTGGGGTTTGATCCTACTTCATGTTCTGGCTTTGTGGGAGCCTAGCCAGTTTGGATGCTCACCTTCCTAGACCTAGATGGAGGGGGAGGACCTTGGACTTCCCACAGTGCAGGGAACCCTGACTGCTCTTTGGACTGGAGAGGGATCTGGAAAGGAGTGGGGGGAGAGGGAGTGGTGTGGGAGGAAGGGGAGGGAAATGGGAGGCTGGGAGGAGGCAAAAAATTTTTTTTTAAATTAAAATAAAAAAACTATCAAAAAAAAGAGTGTATAGACATGCCAGCAAAAGCATTATTGATTCAAAAATGTGTCAGGATTCTTTCTAAGATATCAGAGATACAATGGATGACTTCATCCTATGGCATCACAAAACCCAGGCAGTCAAAATGTATGCGTATTTTATTTGTTTATTTGTAGATATTTATTTGTTTTATATATATGTGTGCCTGCCTGTTTATTTATCAAATGCATTCCTCGTGCCAAAGAAGGCCAGAAGAGGGCACTGGAGCCCATGAAAGTGAAGTTGCCATGTGGGTGCTGGTTTCTGAACCTGGTGAGAACTCTCAAACACTGAGCTATTTCTTCAGCCCTGCATGATATTTTAAAACAAAGTTCATTTTAAACTTTGTTCATTTCAGTTGTTCAACATTAGCTATGTAAATTTTGTTGACTATCTAAAAATCCCATGTTAAATCAAATATAGACATGAGAAAGATGTTATTGAACAGTGGCAGAGAGGCAATTGTTAGAAATAAAGCAATGTTAAAATATTTTGGATATTTTTGTCTGTTATGTAAGCTGATATTTCAGTTAGCTCTATGAATAATATGAGTAAATCCAGTGTGAATCCTGCAGTATTGACACTACCAGACTTCTTGTAAGGGTTATTTACATGAGATTGCCTAAGCCTGTGTTTTTGGAGTTTTTATATTTCTCTCTCTGCTTAAGAATTGTGAGGAGGGGCGTCAGGCAGAGTAGAGAGGGAAGCAACTGAAAACATGTCACAGCAGGTGTGCAGGAAGATGCTAGGGCGAATTCACATGCTTTGTATGCCAATTTAAAAAAAAAATAAATAAACATTAACCTCAAAATGGAAAAAAAGAATGCTGAGCTAAAATCAGTACATTTCTAAATGTGAAGGTGGCACGGTTTTGGAACGAGTGTCAGAAGACGATTTCTGAACTGCACGGTGGCTCTGGAATGACACTGAGAAACTTGTCTTCTATCAGTCAGGGACTTGTTCACACTTTGAACTGTGATCACAGAGATTTTCATGCACAAAATGCTGTTTACTTCTAGGGGAAAATAAGCTTTCACAAAATTATATTTAAATCTAAATTCCAGTCTTGAAAGCTTAGTAACAGGTTAGATGTGAGATGCAATACTACTTCTCCCATAATTTTCTATCTTAATTTAAAGCTGCTCTGAGCTCTGAGTGGGACTGAAATGAAGTGATACTTTGTTGTTAACACCATTGTTTACCTTTCTAGCTCACGTAATAACACCATCCATCATAATTGGCAGGAAACCTGATATTAGTGGCTTTTCAAACCTCCTTTACAGACACTAAAGTTAGAATTAAGCAACGCAGATGTGGGGGAGCTGTTGCTAGGTCCACTGAGCAACTTTTTATTGTTCAGTTCCAAGGATCCTTGCAGCAAGTTAACTCCATGAATCTTAATATTTTCTTTATTGCTGAGTGATACCACTGGTCCACCTTTAGTTCCAAGACTGAAGGCCTTGGTACCTAGACAGTGGATTGGTCAGTTGCTCCCTCCAAAATATTCTGTTATCTGGATGGAGTATTCAAGCAAAAATAAGTCTCAACTTCTCTCTTAATCTTAAAAACCAGTTCTCTTAATGTTCTTAACTGAGTCATTCTCTTCCATATTAAATTTGAGGCTAAATTAGGCTACCCCATAATATAAACATATTTTCCCCAGGTCTAGGGGTAGCACTGCCAAATACCAAAATCATGGCTGCATGGAAAAGAAGTTGGGAAAGAATAAAGGAGATTTTTGTTTTATTTATCTTCATTTTTTTGCAGCAACATTTCTTGAGTTTAATCATCAAAATTCTATGATGTAAGCTCATATCTGACTTTTGTATTTAGCTTCCACAAAGTCAAGAACAAGCTCTTTCTCTCTCTCAAAGTTGTCCATCTAAAAATTATCTCCTCTTTTGCCTTCTAAAGGTCTTCTCAGAGGACTATATGAAAGAGACCACTGTGAATCAGTAACCAACATGGTGTCAGGAGGTACATGGTAAATGGTCCCCATCCTTCTGTACTTTCTGCTCTTCTGACTCTAGATTGCTGAAGTTGCACTTTTCCTCTCTAAATAAAGATAGATTCCAAGTCCTAAGTTGTCCTATAACCAAGTATGCTGAACACAGTTTGATATTTTCTTTATCTTACTCCACCTTAAAACTGATCACAGTGCTGAAGAGGTAAACAGCTGCTGAGCATTTGGTTTAAGACCTTGAATCAAATTCCAGGCCCTGAACCAAATTGGAACTATAGTACAGTAGGATGCCTTTGCAATCTTACCTCTGAGGAGGTAGAGAAAGGATGATTCTTGGGGATCACTGACAAGTCACGCTACCCTACTTTCTAGCTAAAACTCCCATTTGACGTTGGAAATTATGCTTTTACATTGAGTATATACTCAACACACCGATATGTTGGCAATTTCCACATGGATTTATTTTAAAAAAAGCTGTGAGTGATCCTTTGTAACTACATATGCTTCTCTTCTCTCTATGCTAGGTAGATATAGCTATGCATGGTAGATCCAATAATGGTCACTATTTGTGGAATTTCTACACTTGGACTAATTTGTTTTATTTGCCCTTGTGTCCATATTTAGTCCACGAAGCAAGTAAAAGGTGTGATCATTAGGTAAATTGCTATACTCTCTAGTTCTCTCCTTTACCAGTCACTTATTTGTGTGTCTAATGGGTACAAACTCTGTTGTTTCAATTGTGATGTTCTTAAAGACTTAGCTACTCAACTAGGCAGATTTATGTCATACCTTTTTTTGAAAAGACAGTTACAATATGCAAATGGTAGAGGAACTCCCCAGTTCTATCTCATACCTTTTATTGCCAGTGCTTCAGGCAAAAATGTAACATCATGTTTAAGGAAATTACAAAGAATATTAAAGAATAAAAATTCAGACAGTCTAACTTAATTTTCTAAGCTATCAATTGGAGAAGATATCACAAATTCCATGTTCATAGTTATTTGGTTTTATTTTATCATATTTTACAGAGCAATGCAAGGCATGAGCAAAAAAAAAGAAATGTTTCAAATTTAAATGAATTCCAATGAAGCACGTAAAAAAATACCACTGGGATTAGCATGTCTTTGTTCAATAAGTTTTTATATTTGATTTCGTTATCTAGCTCCAATCTGTCCCACATCAAGAATTTCTTAACATATACTCATGTCTTATCTTCAACAGATAAAGATGAAAGTATACTCCGTTTGTGTGTGTGTAAAAGGAAAACGTTAATTTGGTACAGCACATGTTAATCTACCACTGTTAAAGAATTTAGATATCAAATGGTGATAACTTCGGAAAGTTGCATGGCTAACAGAAAAGATCGCTACCTTTCAGAACAAGGATACCTATATTTGGCAATGGAAGCTAGGAACGTCTCCTGTTAAAGCAGGTGGCAGGTGCGGTGCATCTCTAGTGACTCCATACGCTCTATAGCTTTTTTTTTCTCTGCAGAAGGACAAAAGCAAGTTTTCTTATTTGAGAAAGTGGGAGCTGCTCTGGTCAGCTTTCCTTCTCCTAAGTAGTCTGTTCTTACCAGGAAGAGTAGAGAAACCTGATGTGGGATGCTCCTCTGTATGCTGTGAATATGTTTCATTACCACTTGTTAATAAAGAAACTGCAAAGATAGATGGAGAAAGAAGGAGTCTGGGAAATGCCAGCAGTTACTGGAGAATCAAGATGTGAAGTAACAAACCTAGTCTCATGCTAAAATATAGAATAATAGAAATAGGTTAATTGAAGTTGCAAGAGCTAGTTAATAATAAGCCCTTACTAATAGGCCAAACAGTTTGCAATTAATATTATTTTAATTAATTTATTTATTTATTAAAGATTTCTGACTCTTCCCCGCCACCGCCTCCCATTTCCCTCCCCCTCCCCCAATCAAGTCCCCCTCCCTCGTCAGCCCAAAGAGCAATCAGGTTTCCCTGCCCTGTGGGAAGTCCAAGGACCACCCACCTCCATCCAGGTCTAGTAAGCTGAGCATCCAAATTGCCTAGGCTCCCACAAAGCCAGTTCGTGCTGCAGGATCAAAAACCCATTGCCATTGTTCTTGAGTTCTCGGTAGTCCTCATTGTCCACTATGTTCAGCGAGACCAGTTTTATCCCAGGCTTTTTCAGACCCAGGCCAGCTGGCCTTGGTGAGTTCCCGATAGAACATCCCCATTGTCTCAGTGTGTGGGAGCACCCCTCGCTGTCCTGAGTTCCTTGCTAGTGTTCTCTCTCCTTCTGCTCCTGATTTGGACCTTGAGATTTCTGTCTGGTGCTCCAATGTGGGTCTCTGTCTCTGTCTCTTTTCATCGCCTGATGAAGGTTAATATTCAGGAGGACGCCTATATGTTTTTCTTTGGGTTCTCCTTATTTAGCTTCTCTGGGATCACTAATTATAGGCTCAATGTCCTTTGTTTATGGCTAGAAACCAATTATGAGTGAGTACATCCCATGTTCCTCTTTTTGGGTCTGGCTTACCTCACTCAGGATAGTGTTTTCTATTTCCATCCATTTGTACGCAAAATTCAAGACGTCCTTGTTTTTTACTGCTGAGTAGTACTCTAATATGTATATATTCCATACTTTCTTCATCCATTCTTCCATTGAAGGGCATCTAGGTTGTTTCCAGGTTCTGGCTATTACAAACAATGCTGCTATGTACATAGTAGAGCATATACTTTTGTTGTATGATAAGGCCTAGTTAAGCTTTCGTTATTTGCAGATGATATGATAGTATACATAAGCGACCCCAAAAACTCTATCAAAGAACTTCTACAGCTGATAAACACCTTTAGTAATGTGGCAGGATACAAGATCAACTCCAAAAAATCAGTGGCCTTTCTATACACTAAGGATAAGGAAACAGAGAGGGAAATCAGAGAACCATCACCTTTCACGATAGCCACAAATAGCATAAAATATCTTGGGGTAACTCTGACCAAGGAAGATCTATATGACAAGAACTTTAAGTCTTTGAAGAAAGAAATTGAAGAGGACACCAGAAAATGGAAGGATCTCCCCTGCTCTTGGATTGGGAGGATCAAAATAGTAAAAATGACAATTCTACCAAAAGCAATCTATAGATTCAATGCAATCCCCATCAAAATCCCATCAAAATTCTTCACAGATATGGAGAAGACAATAATCAACTTTATATGGAAAAACAAGAAACCCAGAATAGCCAAAACAATCTTATACAATAAAGGATCGTCTGGAGGCATTACCATCCCTGACTTCAAACTCTACTACAGAGCTACAGTATTGAAAACAGCCTGGTATTGGCATAAAAACAGAGAAGTCGACCAATGGAATCGAATAGAAGACCCTGACATTAACCCACAAACCTATGAACACCTGATTTTCAATAAAGGAGCTAAAAGTATACAATGGAAAAAAGAGCATCTTCAACAAATTGTGCTGGCAAAACTGGATGTCAACCTGTAGAAGAATGAAAATAAACCCATATCTATCACCATGCACAAAACTCAAGTCCAAATGGATTAAAGACCTCAATATCAGTCCGAACACAATGAACCTGATAGAAGAGAAAGTGGGAAGTACTCTACAACACATGGGCACAGGAGACCACTTCCTACGTATAACCCCAGCAGCACAGACATTAAGGGCCTCATTGAATAAATGGGACCTCTTGAGATTGAGAAGCTTCTGTAAAGCAAAGGACACTGTCACTAAGACACAAAGGCAACCCACTGACTGGGAGAAGATCTTCACCAACCCCGCAACTGACAAAGGTCTGATCTCCAAAATATATAAAGAACTCAAGAAACTAGACCATAAAAGGCTAAACAACCCAATTATAAAATGGGGCACTGAGCTGAACAGAGAATTCTCAACAGAAGTTCAAATGGCCAAAAGACACTTAAGGACGTGCTCAACTTCCTTAGCAATCAGGGAAATGCAAATCAAGACAACTTTAAGATACCATCTAACACCTGTCAGAATGGCTAAAATCAAAAACACCAATGATAGCCTTTGCTGGAGAGGTTGTGGAGAAAGGGGAACACTCATCCATTGCTGGTGGGAATGCAAACTAGTGCAACCACTTTGGAAAGCAGTGTGGTGTTTTCTCAGGAAATTCGGGATCAACCTACCCCTGGACCCAGTTTGCAATTAATATTAAGCCTCAGAGTGGTTATTTGCAAACTGGTGGTGGGAGAGAATCCTCCAGCTACAGGAATCTTTTCTCATTTGAATAGTAGAGGAACTATCACTACATGTTTCCTCTATATATCTAGGCAATAAGTATATTAGGCTTTGCAGGCTCCATGTTCACTGAAACAAATGCTCAAATTTGACCTTAGAGTGAGAAGTCAGCTCTTGATCTACACAGATGAATACATGAGTGAAACTACTTATCCAAGCAGGCTATGAGTAGTTACAATTTGACAGTCTTTACTCTGAGCCTGGACTTCTCCTTGATAATGTGTTCTATGTTAGTAACATTGGTAATAGATTTGCCTTTGAAACAAGACCTTATTGTGTAACTTAGACTTGCAAGAAACTCATAATCCTCTTGCTTCAGTCACCCAAGTGCTGAGAGAAAAGGAATGTGCCACTAGCCATGGTCGACATGAGCAATTTCTTAAAATGAAGAATTGCCTGATACCTGTATTTTGTGCTCCCACCACATCTAACATAAGTGATAGGTGCAATGTAGCTGTCATTCTAGCAATAGTCCCATTCCTAGATGTGCACCAGATTTAAATCTTCACGGCTTCTGAATGATAAATAACCCGAAGTAAAGTGCAGTTAGCAGAATTTAACTGTAATATTCACCTAAGTTGTGAGCTTGGCTGGGAAATAGATGCAAAGCCAGATGAATTATAGGCATGAGAACTGATTTAAACTCATCACCACAAAGGAAGGCCAATCACAGAATTCTTTATTCACTTGTAGCATAATAACTTACAGAGTATTAGCTGCAGAGCAGACAGTTTCTCATCAGGGGCTAAGGGGAAATGAATGAATAGGTAATTCTCGAAAGACCAATGTAAGCTCTACTCTTTAGGGTAGTAGCAATCGCTGGAGCACTATTGTAATACAATAGGTATTAAGATTCAATGTCAGACTGATTATGGATACAATCTCATTTAATTTTCAGACTAACTCTTTAAAATAACGATAGCTGTATTTGTGTGTGTGAAGGAGCATATAAGAAACAGGACTTAAGATTCTCCAGCACACCATTATCCAATTAACTAAGAGCTGAGCTTCCTAGTGATTCCTTAAAAACATTGAAGACAGATTTAGATAAACTACCAATGATTTGGTCTGAGTGAGATGTTACAATGAAAGTAAAATTTCTATGAACTTCTTCATGTATGCTAAAAAATTATACTTATATATGTATTTTTCACCAAAGGTTATGTATTTTTGTTTACCTCAAAAAATCAATCAAGAGCATTTTAAGAATTTATTTTTACAATAAATTCTAAAACAGCTGATGCTACCATTTAATGAATTTTGTGATATAACAACTTTCTTACATATTCTTGCCAAGGACCTCAGTGTGTGGATTAAACACATTAATAAAAAAACAAAGATAAGGTTTTTTTTCTTATACATTAAAAATAATCTCTGAGTCACCACCAGTACTGTGTTGGTGTCATATTAAGGAAGTAAGTCAAAGTATTTTCCTTTGGTGTCATTTATCCAAAAATGAGCCCAGACTGGAATTCTCTACTTCTCTCTCCCTGTGACTTTCTTCTTCCAGTCTCTCATGTTGGTCTGCTCTATGAGTTTGAACCTGTGTCTACCTGAAGGCTGTCTTGTGAATTTGTTCCTAGCTTATGTCTCTGAGTGTGTGTCTTTCACTAGCAAAGGGTATTTCTCTATCTTTTATTGAACAGCAGAGAAAGCATCATATTAGGAAGGAATGAAGGATACTTTGCAGAATTATTTTCTCATTAATTTTTTAAAATTTTACACACTACCCACAGTTCCCTCTTCCTCTACTTCTCCTGCCCCCAACATCTCCTATGCCACCCCCCATTACCCCTCAGAGGAGGTAAGGCCTCCCTTGGGGAGTCAACAAAGTCTTGTATATCAAGTTGAGGCAGGACCTAGCCCCATGACCCTGTATCAAGGCTGAGCAAGGTATCCCACCATAGTGAATCTCCCAAAACCCAGTTCATGCACCTAGGATAAATCCCGATCCCACTTCTAGCCCCCCCAAAAGGCCAAGCCATATAACTGTCACCCACATTCAGATAACATAGTTCAGTCCCATGCAGGATGCCCAGCTGTCATTTCAGAAACCATAAGCTCCCACTAGCTCGGATCAGTTGTTTCTGTGGTTTTCCCAACCATAATCTTGACCTTCTTACTCTTATGATCCTTTCTCCATCTCATCAACTAAGCTCCAGGAGCTCAGACCAGTGCTGTGGATCACTGCTTCTGCTTCCATCAGTTGCTGGATTTAAGTTCTATGATGACAGCAGAAATCTTTAAAAAAGTTTTACAAAGCATTAAATCATGGACTCCAACTGGCCAAGGTAACCAACAGTATTACAAACATCAGTGCTTATCAAATATATATATGCTGATTTTAAGATGGTGGAGATTCTTTAATAAATAAGGTATGAAATTGGATATCTAGGGAGGTGGGAGGCTCTGGGAAGCAATAAGGGAAGGGAATTCATTCTCAGAAGATATTATACAGAAAAAATATTTTAATAAAAGGAACTATAAATAGATTGATCACATAACCCAAATGTAGGCATAGTTTTCTTGCCCTGACAGCCTGCTCCCAAATAACCAGCAGCTGCTTCCCAAATGACTCACTTGGAGACTTAAAATTAGTTACAAATAGTCAGCCAATAGCTCCCACTTATTACTAGCTGACTCTTATACTTAAGTTAACACATAATTTTTTTTTTTATCTGGGCTTTGGCATGTGGATTGGTACCGTTCCTCAGTACTGCTTGTCATCTTGTTCTCTGTGTCTGCCAGCTACTCTCTGACTCTGCCCTTCTTAGTTCCTGTATCCTTGGTTTGATTGTACTGCCTAACTTTAATCTGCTTTCCTCTAGTCCAATCAATTTCTTTATTGACCAATGAGAGTAATACATATTCACAATATACAGAAGGATTATTCCATAGCACCCATGCAGTTACACCACTCATGGGCATACACCTACAGGATTCTGTATCTTACTACAGAGATATCTTATCATTCATATTCATTGTTGCTCCATTCAAAATAGACACAGAATGGAAACATCCTAAATGTCCAACTATGGAAGGAAAATGAATAAATGACATATTTACTCAATGAAATGCTGATGAGCTGTACAGAAACATCAAATTGTGAAATTTGAATGTAAATGAATGAAGCTGCAAAAAAAAATCTAACTGAGTTATCCCATATCCAGAAAGAGAAACATCATGTTTTCTCTTATCATAGGATGTTATCTTTGAATCTTCAGAAATGTGTGTTCCATCTGGAATACCAACTGAGAATAGGAAATTAATAAGAAGCAATTGGAGTAGATTTCAAGGGAGCAGAGATAGAGCCCAGTGGTATTTCTTGACAGGAGTTTGTTTTTTTTTTTCTTTCTAGCTGATATTAAGGGGTTAGATGTTAGACATTGCAGCATTATGTATTTCCATCATGCCAGCAAAATAATAAAGGAAACTTCAACATCAGGTTCAAAGGTATAAAAAGTTCTGGTGCCTTCAGATGATTCTGTATATATGGTTCTAAAGCATAAAACAAAGACAGGATAAGAATATTTCATTTTCTCATCCTTATCTGACAGTTATGAGTAGAGAAAATGAATGGAACCATGCTTGCCTCTGGGATAGATATGCCTATCATCTACTCTCTTAGAAATATTGCAAACAGCATAAACTAATGAATTATCTAAGGAAATTTAAGCAAACAGCATGCATTTTGAATAATTAAAATAACAGGAAATCCTAACCAAATGTTACTTGACAGGAATGTTGGAAGATATAAGACATTTCCTAGCATGTACCAAACCCTAGGTTCCAACCTCAACACTTCAGAAATCAGACCACATTATCATGACAGCAAAACAAAGCTCTTCATTTTCTAATCCTAGTGAAAATAAAAATGGAAAATTTCTATCATGATGTATATGAATAGCTATTGAATACTGTCTCCAGAAGATTATTTTGAATTAAAATAGATGTGTATAATTTAGAAAGACTTCTAAGACATCTATAAAAAAAACAGAACTGATTAGATTAGAGACATTGGCTTTGGAAATACATGCTTAGAAGTGTTTTATGAAAAAGAAAGAGTTTTTTTCCCCTTTGTAAGAATGACACCAAGAACTAGTGAATAATTTTAAGGCACTTTCATCTCTCAAATGTGCTGCTCATATCTCTGCACTTAGTTGATATTTCCAGGATCATTATCTCTGTTTATCATCATCACTGTCAAGCCACCATCTCCAGAAGGTGAAGTCTAGTCCCAGAAAAAGCTGATGATTTGCAGGAAATGTCACAAAGGAAAATTATGACATTAGTGAAATTTAATAAACCAATTTACATAAAATTCATATTTTCTCACTTTAAAATCTCATTATGGGAGCATCATCAAAACTAAACACATAGTGTGATCTTGATAAAAAACAATGTAAGGTCTGGAACACAATCTATATTTTTTACCAGTTAAATAAGTAGGGGAAATAATAGTCAGTTTTTAAAATATTCATATTCCTATGTATAGTTAAATACCCCTTCCAAGAATCATTATATGAAATTGTTCAATTATGTATGTATGTATGTGTGAGAGACATATAGACAAAAATCTACTTAAACTGTATCAATAACAATTTGCTTTCGTACAAATATTAACAAAACAATAAAGAAGACTCATTGTACTGGTAAATGAAAGTTTGCTTTGTGTTGTTGTTGTTGATTTGTTACAGCTATAGTGAAAGAAAACAAGAGTTAGAAGAAATGACCTCTGCCTATTTACCTGGATCAAGCAGCTGGATATCTGTGCTACTTATGTACTTTCTGGCCTAAAATCTTTTCACATAGTGCAATCTTCATATCTATTTTGTTACTATTTAGAATATATTTATCAGTAGCTACCTAATTTGCAGTTTTAAGCATACAATACAGAACTGTACCACGAGGACAAGCACTACAGGTACTATTGAAAATTACAAACAATGCATGTAGGGGATCCAGAAAAGGAAAAATATTGGTCAAGAACTGTAAAACCGTAGTTATATAGAAAGGTTAAACTGTACTGTTCTATTATAGAGAGTACATTTAATAGTAGTGTGTACTGAAGACAAAAGCTCTCAGATTAAAGAAATGATAAAAATGTAGGGTGATAGAGACAAATTATCCAGCTCTGAGGATTCAATGATGTATCCGTATGTTGAAATACTCAGTATATACCATGAATACATGCAAATATTGTCAATGAAAATTTTAAAAATGAAAACTTCTCTTTATTGTTTCTTGAAGATGTGTGACATAGTGTTTGAACAGATGGAAAATCAATGAGAAAGTCATCAAGCAAGCAAAGCATGCATGAGACAATCGATGTAGTGTGAAATACACGGTTTCAGTGGAAATCAGAAGCAGATAATAATGAGAGAAACGGCAGAATGTGACGGAATAAATTTAGAGAGTTTACATTAGCACAAAAATAATAGTTTTAAGAACCACGGCTTTATTTTCATTGAGCACTTGCGAATTTCCTTTTCACTTGAAGTCATTGTGTTTTTACTCTGCCACTTGTATTATAAGCTACGGATTGGATAAGATGCACAAAAGTTCTCAATTCTATATCTTGAATATTGCTTTATAAAAAACAGATTTTATAAGCATGTTTTTTATTACCTAATGGGAGCTTTTATTTTGAAATAAATAGCTTATGAGTTTTTTTATATACATTGTTTTTCATCATAAGAAACTACTGACTAAGTATTAATACAGAACATTAAATATTCTTTTCTATATTGACTATGAAAATTTTACTTTAGTATATAAAGAGCATCAATGATACCTTAAAATGCATATTTATGATCATTGTGAACAAAATGACTTACATAAATTTAAGACATATAACAATGATAATTATCTTTCATTGGTCAGTCTGACCTTTGCCTGTTCATTAATCTTGGGATCCTTTCTTTATGTTCACCATGATATTGGAAAAGGAACAAGAATTGTGAACAAAGAATGGCTTTTTAGTTTAGTGCCTAATAACAGCTTAGTCAATGCTCCACTGAAATTCACTGCTTCTAGTTTAGTTCTTTTGCTCAAATTTATACTTTAATATTATATTTTTTCCATTAGGAATGTCAAAATCAAGTAACTTGTTACCCTTCGTGTACTGACTTTGACATTATATTTTGAAATATACAAAAGGTTTTACAACAAAGGATATTTTACAAAACTAATTTGGGGGTATAAAATATAATCAAAATCTTCATTAGGCCTTGTCTCTTAGAGGGCCTGGGTACCCGGTGACAGGGCAGGCCAGCAGATTTATTGCAACACATATGCTCTTTAGAAAATACTTGAGAAGTTCTTTACATTTTTCTCTGGAAGAAGGATGATTCATTGCAATAGACAGTTTGACATCCAGCCTGTAAAACTTAGTCTCACATTTGAAAATCCACAGTGGACAGTAGACAAACATACAGAACGGCTTTCTCATCTGGTTTCTGGCTCTTTTCGGACCTTTCAGCTCGTGGTCTTTCTTCCCTACCGTGGAGGTCAGCAATATACAGAGATCTATAAAAAAGTCATTTTAAAAGGCTCTGCAATTATAATTGTCACAAGTCAAAAGGAAATAGAAGACTTCTTATGGGTATTTATTGGATCTGCCAGATGAAAATGACCACTGCATTGTTAACAGCATCTCAAAATAAAATCGGTGATAGGCGAGATTTGTTCATTGTTAACTACAGCCTTTGTCCTTTGTGATGTAGTAAGAATTTGCCTCAGTTTACTACCTCTGTAGTCTCCAGGGATTTTGGTTGACCAATGGTGAGAATCATTAGTAAAACATGTGGAACATCAGCTTTAGAAGCTCAAAGGGGTTAAATGTAGAAAACATGTGCAGTTTCTCACATGTTTGTCTTTGAGTTGTTTTGAAATTAGAATATACAGTTACCCAATACACTACATTGCATGCCCAAAAAGCAAATGCCCATGCCTGTGTTTGTTTTCAGTCTCAGCTGAGCTCCTAAACAAGGCTACAAGACCTCGTCCTGTAAAAACAGGAGCCCAGAAGCTCCTGAGTTGCATTAAGGAATCCTTAACTGACTCAGCAAATCAGGCCAGCATTCCCCGCCTCAGCAGATGAGTTCTGAGGCCATTCCATCTGGACTTGATTGTAGTTATAATCTATTTGCCATAATTTGAACCGTGCTTTATGTCTTCCCATTCTACCCCTGCCTCTGCCCCTGAGATTGAATGCTCTCATTAAATGACCACGGTAATTCCTTATAGTACCATAAAGTTCTAAGGTGAAGATAATGGCACCTTCTGTGTAGAGTTTTGACTCAGTCTGAAAACTCGATTCAGAGAAGATGGTATTTAAGGAACAGTGCATTACTGACTTGCTGTGACAGCATCAGGATTTTGTTCTTACTTGTTACCAGTTCCTACTAATGTTCCTATTTTGACTTCTGCTAATCATCTCATTTGATTCCAGTATGTGACCCACTGGAAGGTTGTATCTCAAATGTCCATGTGCAAGTCTTGGTCTCCAGGATGGTGATATTAGGAAATGCTAGGACCTGTGGGAGTCCTGGCTTTATGGAAGTAGGCCATGACAACACATCCTAGCAGGAATGTAGAATCTTTGCTCTTCTCAATTTGACTTTGCTTCCCGGAACAGGAGGGAATGACATGCTTTAACCACACATTAGCTCCAACACAACGCGCTATACTCACCAGAGGTGGAGAGCAGGACTCATTCAATCATGATGCTGAGGTAGGGGAGGGGTAGCTGATTCTCTCTTTCTACAAAATGGGTCCAAGATTTGAACTCAGCTGGTGAGGTTTGACAGTGCACCTTTCCATGTTGAGCCATCTCTCTTGGCCCCACTCAGACTTGGCTTAGACCTACTTGGACTATTGTACTTTTTCACTTTGTATGCTAATTAGCATCAGCCATTTTCCTAACCATCGCATAAAACTGAGCATTCCTGAAACACTGCGAAAATATCATCAGTGCTGGACCAATCAGGGACTCCTTAGCTAAGGTCTCGCCTTCTTCTTTTCTAATCATAGAACTAGGTAATGAACTAAGCATTGTAGGACCTGTTTCACTATTTCCATTGGAAACTTGAAGGGAGAGACAAAAGATATTGCTGTAAAGTATATCCACACACCTTGGATATGAAATTTATCAACTGCTACTGACTATTAGCTTCATGTCATAGTCTATTAGAGAGGAAGGGCTATGGAATATAGTCTTAATGTTTTGGTCCATTAGTTCAACTCATTTGTAACTTTAATCCTGTCTAATCCTGTCTTTTCAGGTTATATGGTTTAGTATATACTTTAGTATAATTTAATTCTTGTTGTTAATTTAATTCTTGCTGTTAGTTAATTTGACTCTTTTTTTTTTCTTACAGAAAGGTATCTGATTTTATACTTCAGATCTCCATTGTCTTTATTTTTCTATACAGTCCTTTAACTATTTCATTTTGGTTGGTGTTTGCACAATGGACACCTTATATATCTGACCATCTTATCTTACCTCTTAAGTGCTAGGGTTACAGATGGGTGCTGCTCCAGGGTTGTATATTGATATCCCCTTATATGAGTCCAGGGCTTTGTTATGCCAGACAAGACCTCTGCCAACTGAACTACATTCTCAGTCTGCCTTATTGCTTTGCATATCACTAAGACTTACTGATATCATAATTTTCTTTATTTTTCATAAGCTATTAAACCATTTAATACTTTTTCTTTTGGGTTTAATTTTGTATCAGTCTCCAAGTGCCTGTTTTTAATCATTAGAAAAATTCATGGAGCACTAACACAACAGATTGGAAGGTCTTGGACATACGGTATCTCTCAGATTTATAGACTATTTCAGAGGATTATAGGCAGGGATTTTTTTCCCCACAATGACACATACGCAACTATCTGTTTCACTGGGTTTCTCACTGGGGATAGTCAGATATTTCTGAGAGAACTAATCCACTGTAGTTATGGAAGCATAGCTCTGACTGACAGAGTTGTCAGAATAGGCAGGGCACAGATACTGCATTTCAGACATCAATAAGAAGAGTTCTCTCTAATCCCTTTGTCAATAAGAGACCCATCTCCTTAGTGGCAGCCACATATTTCCCACTTCCACTTCACTCAAGTTCAGTTTTCTTAGAAAAAGATAATACTTCTTATTGCTCTTAGTGTGGAGAAAAGTTCTTCTCATAGCTATCCAAGGACAAGGTGGAAAAATCTGTACCCTAGCTTCAGAGATATTGGTTACGTTCAGCTTCTTAGTTTTCCCCAGTTTAAAATTTGGGGTATATCTTTTACATAGAAAAGCTCAATTAATAAACTTAGGACATAGAGCTGAGGCCATTTAATTGGCTACTTTCCTTATTAATGAGAAATGAGAATAAAATAATTGAATAACCAAAGCCAACAATTAAGTTGCAAGTTTGCTATAAACTATGTGTCCTTAGGCCTTTTGTCTTCTGGATAACCTTATAAAATCATACTGATTGGCTAAGATCACATTGGCATAATTATAAATGGAATTGTCAAGACCTAGCATACATAATTCCAAACTATCACTCAACTGGAATTGAGGAAATAACGATGTTCTTGTCAATGCAACACCTAACTTTATAATTAGGATGAAATTTCCATCAGTAGCCACAGTGCCTACTCTGTCTTTCAGGTACCTTCACTTTTCCATTATTATATGCTACTTTGTTGCGGAAGCGCCTAGTTTTCTTTAAAAAAAATTCTTAAAAGACATTGGCAAAGTGCAGTTAAATGGAACTTACGAATAGGATTAAATGCTATCACTTGAAATTTTTATATAGTAGGTTGCTGAAGAAACTGAATCTCTGCCAAGCTGATAAGGTATGCTGTCTTTCATCTGTATGATTTCAGCAGATAATTAACCATGTTTTAACATTTTACTTTTCCGGAATGTTTTATTTGACAGTGGAATATTTTTTAAATTGAAACTTCACTTCAAGAATCATTTTGTTCTGAGTCTAAACCGTCTTCTCAAAAAGGATGCACTTTCAAGGCTCTGATGAAACCAATGCAGTAGATTTTATTTGGTTTATGCGTTTTATGACATCGTTTAGAGGAGTACAGCTCATCTCTGTCACTGGCACCACTGCTTTGGGAGGTTTCCTTCTGACATGTTGTGTATTTCATAAATTTTATCAGGTGCAGCACCATCAAATTTGAATAAGAAATTGATATGACCTGATTGATATTCACAAAATGAATGTAAGATGACCAGTTAGATTCTGCACGTTGAATTAGGAACTTGGATACTCAAAAAATCCTTACATTTTAAAAATTCTAAATGTACACA
>JABTXL010012544.1:6992885-7030700 GCA_025134845.1 Neodon shergylaensis | reverse complement strand
TGGATACTCAAAAAATCCTTACATTTTAAAAATTCTAAATGTACACATTTTGATGATGACTACAGGTCCCTTGATGATATACTTTATTCTGCCAGCTAGAAAAAAGGCCCTCAGATTTTCTAAAAGAAATACAAAGCATTTAGTTACCTATTTTCCCTTTGATATGCTGACTGTTCATTTTAACGTTTACAAAAGAAACTTTTCACTAAATTCCAAAAAAGAAGTAACCATAGAATATTTCATACTTGAGTTTAAAACTGATCCCCACTGATTACAAGTCATACTGTGAATTCAAAGCTTATAGGATTTTATTCACTGTTGGCTTCTGGATCATGGCCCTAAGGAAACATTTTGAATAAGTCCAATTTGGTTTTGTTAGTTTATCTTTCTGGGTTGTTCCCTTTATTTCTTGGCTGTCATTATTGTAAGAGAGCAAATTTTCCCTTTGTTCTCCTTTTCAAAGGAGATTCCCTACCAACATAGGCAAAAGAAAAGAAAAGAAAAGAAAAAGTCACACACACACACACACAAACGCACACAAGATTGGTGGATATGGAAGAAGAAGACAGACAATGGTGTCTGTACATTATCCCTGCGCCATGTAACAAAACTTCTACATTCTGCTCAGTAGGGTTTTAGGTTGTAAATTTATTTTTTCCACTAAAAGAAGTCTCTAGTGTGAGAAGAATAGTGTTTGCTTGCTTGTTTGTTTGTTTTAATGAAACTAAGAAGGGTTAAAGCGATTGCTCAGTGGTAAGAGCACTTGTTCTCGCAGTAAGGGGACCCAAGTTTCCCATTTAGAATATTTAACATCCAGATAAAAAGCTGAGCTCAGTGAGGACCCTGACTAAAGGCAGTAAGGTAGAGAGTTATGGAGAATAATAACTGATGTAATGCTCCGGTCTCTGTATACAGCACGCTGGCAAGATTATCTACAAACATATGTGTACATAACATAACATAATCACACACACACAAACACAACAGAATCACAAGTTTCTGAAACGACAGGTAGTTTTTCTGCAATTAAAACATCTTACACTGTATAGTAATGACATGCAAGTGAACACTATCTTCTCTATGACCATGCAGGTAGGTTTACAGTCAAAATGATTGAATAGGAGCAGAATGTGAAAAAATTCATTGCCTTATATGAGCTTCTTATGTTTCCATCCAATAAAATACAGTACAAAATATAGCAAAGTCGTACCACAGGTATATCAAAGGCAGCCTTGACAGGAAGACATTTCCTTAAAAATCCACAATCCCAGCAATGTGTGCAAATACAGATCTAGTATCTCTGGGTTCCTTGGACTTCACATCTGTGTAGCCCAAGATGCCATTCATTTCTTTTTACTTTCCATCCCAGCATAGACTGGAAGCCAGTTGTGACCTGCAGCTCCTGTTTGTTGGTATAATATTCACATATTATATAGCACCATCCAGTTGTTACCACACACACAAGACTGACTCTCCACCTAGCCATCCTGTCCTCTGCAGCAGAATTAGTTACTCATTAACCAGTTCATACACCGTGAAATTCTAGTAAAGACTAAGATACACGCAAAATTGTCACAAAAGGCATCTGTCTTGTGTGTGTTTTCCTTTCTTTGTAACCTCAGAGTTTTTAGCTCCTGGCACTTGCTTGTTTCAAAGTACAATAAAACATTATTTTCTATTACCCATAAAGTCATCTAGACCTCTTGAGGAACATTTAGTAATGCATGTAGCTTTTTTGATCATCAACACTGACACCTGCATATTAGGTCAGACTTTCCCATCTGGGCCAGATATCTGCATGTTCAGCAGCCAGCTCTCCTATCTAAGTACATCTAGTAAAGATAAAATTTGATAACTAGTGATGTTGTATCATCAGTTTGAGATGAAAAAACACACAAAAAAGGCACAGTGCAAAGTGAGCCCCTTCTATACATGGTACTGTGTCTCTCTGTTCCTGTAATTGCTGATTATCAGGGAGAAAAATGAATACTTGCATCTACTCTGCATTTTATGCTGTGCTCGACTCATAAAGGCCTACCCCAGCGGGTTCCTGAGTAATAGAAACTTATTGTTGGTGACAAAAAGCCCCAAAGAAAGGAAAGGTTACCATTAATTCCTGGAAGTAGAAAGCTATAAAGAATATTCAGACTATGAAAGTGATGCTCCCCCTTCTCACATCCAAAGGACCCACTGACAAGCTGGACAGGGGAGTAGGTGCTTTGAGGACAACAAAGGAAAGAAAACCCCTTCAGACCTGTGATTCTTCAAGCATTATTCATTGCTTCCTCGATCTCTTATGAAATAAAACCTAAAAAAGAGAAACTTTATTGTCAATGTTCTGTGTGCTATAACTGAACAGAGTAGATATAAATAAGCAAACATGGTATTGCTCAATAAAATAACCTATATATATAAATAAAAGGCAATATTCATTTTTTAACTCATGCATTTAATTTAGTAAAGTTTTTACTCAGAGAATAGAACAAAACAAATAGAATTGAAAAGGACAAAATCAACAAATGAATACACATATTCTATACATCTTTCATTTTATATAGAGAAGAAAGTCCCTGCACCAGCAACAGAATTTTAAATTCCATAGTGTCCATGATGCTGTCTTTGGCTATGTGACACTGAAGGTATGAGAAACTTGGGTCAACTCAGGGCTTCCAGATAGTGGGAAATTTTTTTTATTGGGAGAGCGGTAGATCTGGGCTGAGAGAGTAACTTCCATCTTAAAAAAAATGTCCCTAAATATGGTGATTTCCTTGAAATGTCATTATTTTGCATTCGGAAGTTAATGAAAGTGTTAGAGCCTATTCACAGAAGCAATAACTCAAGCACATCCCTTATTTGCATTATTGTTGGGTGATTGGTGTCACTATTAGACTTGTCTTTCATTTTTCTTTTGTGCAGTGTGAACATGCAGAGTGGCTTTGGAATTGAAGCATCTGTCTTTATTCTCAAATGTACTGTATTTTTGCATTAAATGAGAATAAGGGAACTCAGAAAATGTATTTAAACACAGCCATTTTCTATACATAACAACAAGCAATGGGCGGATAGAGTGACTTAATCACTGTGAATATATACGGTGAGGATAATCTCCCTATGTGGCTGTGGGCACAGGCAAAGGCTCTGTCTTCACTTTTTCTTCCTGTTCTACTTTCCCAATTTGTCTCTTTTGCTCTTATATTTTTATTGTCTTTGTTTTTCAGCTTTGTCAGCTCTGTAGAAAATATATTTGAAAATAGGTATGTTGTTGAACTCGTTGGATAGCTTGTCTAAGAGAATATCTGAAAACAAAGGGAATGGGTTAAAAAGAATTTGCCTTATTCTTTTATTTCTAAGAGTAGATTGTTCAATTGGACTTTTGGTCACCTTGCTGAGTAGTTATTTGGGGGTGAATAATAAGCAAATCTTTAAAAAAAAAACAGGAAAAGCACACCATTTTATGAATCTTTAGTGAAAACATTTACTTTAGTTATCTCATAGCAGATTAGCTAGATCATCAAAGTTTTCCAAAACTATGTATAAATGGGAGTACTGCAAATCAGAGAGCCAAAAATAGTCAGTGGGTACTTTTGGAGATACTGATCTTGGCTAAGAATTACAGAGAACTTGAGGCAAAACCCTGCATCAAGACAGCATTTATTAAGAGATTTTGTATGTGTTTATAATAGACATGTTAAAGTGGACATTCCTTTGAGTTCTAAGACTTGAGAGACAGAGAAAGGAAGGTTATTTGAACCCAGGAATTAGAGATCAACCAAGGCAAACTAAGAGCAATGTTTTCATTTTTTAAATACTTAAAATGAATATGTAAACAAATGAACTAAGGCAGTCATACTTTAGAGTTAGTAAAGAAAAACAGAAAAAATTACGTAGTACCAGATGTGGTGATACCTCATACCTCTAATCCTGTCACTCTGGGGACTGAGACCCATGAATAAATATTTTGAGGTTATCCCTGGCTACATGGTGAACATTTGTCTTAAAAACAGCAAAAATAGAGCAGACAGAAGAGAAGAGAATATGAAAGAAGAGAGATGAGGAAGAGAGTGGAGGAGAGGAGAGAAGGGGAAAGAAGACTGTAGAGAATTAACAACCCTTGGGTAAAATGAAATTGTAAAAAGAAAAAAGAACTGGGCTGAGCTGAGCTGAACCACTGAGCAAGACTTCATTTAGTGCTACTGAAACAAGAGAGGCAAAAGCTTAAACACCAAAAAAGAGGGAGAGTACCTGAAAGGGGGTAACTGCAATACAATTAGTCACCTTTGTTTCTAATTGTTACTTATCTATATAGAATTTATGACCTCCCCCAGCATACACACACACACACACACACACACACACACACACACACACCACTCAGAAAAATGAAGAGATAAGGAGACTAATTTCCACCTTAACTGGTGGCCATAACAAAATACCAGACTCTGGCTTAAACAACAGAAATTTGTAAACCAAACAGTTGAAGATCAAATTACGAGAAGAGTCAATTTCTAAAGAGCATTCTCTCCTTGAGTACAGATGACTGTTTCTTACCACATTTTCATAGTAAATTTTCAAGAGACAAAGGGAGGAAGATTACAATGTTTCTTCTTTCAGAGGACTCAGGTTTTATTGTACTAACTTCATGTCTCATTTCACCTAAATCAACTACTTCAGGCCCTCTCTTCAGTAAAGTCATGAGAATCGAGAATCACACCATCTGATCCGTAGCTGCGACAATATTATGATTATACACAAAGCAGATATCTGCCAGTTTCTTGAGAAGAATATTACTAGGTTGTAAATCTGGAACAAAACTGTAATTTTCATCTGAAGGAAGCAGAAAAATAGTTTACGTAAATTAGGCTAGGTACCACATTCCTGTAATCCTGGCTACTGGGGAGGTTAATCCAAAAGACTGAATATTGTATCTCACCCTGGAAGACTTATCAAGACCTGTTTCAAAATAAAATCATCCAATAAACAAATCAACTAAACAATAAAAGACTGTTATCTGGCTTAGGGTAGAACTGTTGCTTAGAATGTAGAATGGACAAGATCTCTTCTGTGTTCCTAAACTTTATTAAACTTTATTAAGCATTGTATTAAACTTACCAACTCACTCGTACATATCGTTCTATTACACAGAAATCCTTGAGTGTCAAGAATTTTATTCTATTCCTCATCTTAGGACAATGTGTAATGTCATTTAAGCCAACGAACAGTGAAACTCCTTGGTTTCAATTTCTCCTTCTCAAATAGCGTCATTCCCTGAAGATGAAGCTTTCATATATAAGGGTCTGAAGGCAATTCTTATTCAAACTGCCACAGGGACACAAACCTTCAAACCTGGTTCAAAAATATTAGTTTTACCAAGGCTTCATGGGAATTGAAATTCACTTATTTAAGTAAACCTATCCTCCCCATTAGGTGTACTGGATATTGAGTGGCAGGTTCGTAGGACTCCATATAGAGTTATTAAGATAATGAAAAGCGCAATGACTTGTCCAATGATTTTTATATTCTAATAGATATGGATATTATACATATTAAGCCACCATTGTACATTTCACAATTCTAACTTACATAATATTAATCAACAATATCTATCATGTATTTATTTATTTTTCTATTTAAAATAATCACATACCAACATTAACCAAAAAAATAGTTAGAAGTAAAAAATTTACTGGGAACTTCTACAGCTTATTTTCAAAACCATTTCTACATGATAGAAGTTCATTAGGTTGTATAGGCTTTAGGCTTGTTTATCTAGTTCTGTATCTTAATTAAAGATTAAGAGTAGGAATAAATACTCCAGAAAAGGAAAAGAAAGACATCAATTTCATCAGGAAACCTTTCCTTAGACATTGGGAGTTGGGCTAAGTTTTGAATTATAAGGAGAACATGTTTAAAAACACATGAAAGGGATATTTTAGCAAATTATATCATAAAGGGTGGGGCCAGACCAAAGAACCACACTAACATATTAGGCTCACTGTTCCATAGTGGGATTGATTTTTTCTTCCCTCTATTGTTGTGCCCCAGGCAGCTGAATTCCCACAGGAGATTTCACATTCGCTTCTCATATAAACTTCAGCTCCAGCCTAGCGAGGATGAAAGTCTCTCTAGGTCCTCCCAGCAGCATTTCTCCCACTTCATTTGACACCGGCACTCCATCACTGCGATCTTGGCTTCTTCCTTACTCTTGGTGTTATAAATCCTTCACACACCACAAGGTCAACACGCAGGGGCTGCCCGAGGTGCTGACAGCTCCATCTTTCCTGAGGCAACAGGAAAGCTCAGTCCTGCAATTCAGTTGCAATCTCGGTCCAAGTGTCAAATACGCTTTCTTCTGTAAGTGTGGAATGATGATTGTGGACTATGCTTCTGTAGGTCTTAACTGTACTTCCAAAGATGAATCTTGTGGTGTGTGTGCCCTTGTTTTAAAGTTTCTAAAATTATAGGCATAATAAGAATCTATCATTGCAAGGGACATGAGTATCAGGGAGAAATGAATCTAGAAAGTGACAAGCATGCATACTTGCATGTGTGTGTGTGTGTGTGTGTGTGTGTGTGTGTGTGTACTCCAATTTTTTTATTCTAAGATATCATTTGCTTTAGGAATAACATCCCTTGTGAAACAAAGGCTTTAGAATTTTCTTTAACTCTTTTTACTGTGGTTCTTTTTTACTTTACAGTTGTTTTGTAAAATAGCTGTTTTTATAAAGATTATACTAAAGTATGGAAAATTTAAGTTTAGAGAAATTTTTCTCTGTTAAAAATGTTATAGTAAAGCCAAGTCTAAGAATTGACTTTCTCTGAAAGTTATCCATACCAAATTTAAAATATACTAATTATAGAACTCTTGGCAAAACATTAAGAGGACAATGTTATTTTAAAAAAATAAGAAGAAAAGTTAGCTGAAGAGATAGTCTGTCAATTAAAGATGGCCTTAATAGAGCCTTCACTAACCAAAGCAGGAGGTAAGTGTGGGAAAATGATATCTTAAGTATCAGCAATTGGACTAATAACACTGAGTAGAAAGACAGAAAATTATACACAAGAAAATAACCCACAGGAGGTTCAAGGAAATTATACAAAAGAAAATAACACAAAGAAGGTAAAAGCATTAAGATTATCACTGGGTCCCAGGCTAGCACACTGGCATTCCGCCTGTGCACAGTAGTCCATGTTTATGAAGGTCCTATCATTGTCTTAATTGCACTGTCATTATACTATCCAAATCCTCCCCAGTGTTGAAATAAATGATTCTTCAGGTTGTTTTTGTACTGTGTCTAGTGTGATTGTTCCTATAGCAGGTTTTACTACATTAGAAGAAAAATCGTAAGCAACACACTGGTCATCTCTTATATATTTTAGAATCATTTGCAGGGGTTAAAAGTTTCTGTGCTCAAGCCATATACCAGATAAATTTCAGAGGAGCCCTGGTTGAAGTGGAGGAAAGAGTAGTGGAGTGGATTGTGAGGTTACCCCAACATTTTCTCAAGTACTGTCAGTGACTAAATTATGCATCAAGAATAAGTACTGGGGCAAGCAAAATGGATGAGAACATAACTTATACCTAGAAGGAGCAATCATATTAAGTGGTAAATGTATGAATGCCAGCTATCCAAGAACCAAGAAATGAGTTTACTCTATGTCCTTCTCTATTCGAAATGTACATTGTCATTGGCCAGAAGGGTCAAGAGAAGGACTTCAAAGACTATGCTAATTTTTTATGCTCTGTTTTTTAGGAGTCCTACTCAAAAGAAACAGTCCTATATTCCATCACCAAAGTGTGGAAAGACCCTGACACTGATATTTAGAATCTGATGGAATGATTATTCAGCATCATTTACCATATGATTACAGCTGAATTTCATTGGAAACTCTAGCCACCTCCAGCTCATAGAAAAGCAGGTTTCTGCTGTGCTGTCTACTAATCTAATTACAAATGAAATCTCTAATTGTAGAGGAGGTAGTGTAAATAGATAAGACTCTCCTTACATAAACAAAGCACTGTGCTGAGATATAAATTTGTATGCTAAATAAAGAAGTTCATTAAACATTATATATTTGTATATTAAAAGAAGAAGTTTTAGCATTCTCTCATGGATAAGGTATCAAGGAGAGGAGGCAGTTCTTAGATAAGAATTTTCCAATGACAGATTCTCAGTATTCCAAGGACAGAACAATCATGAGGGGGACAAGTGGTGGCTCAGTGAGAGGATGCTATTCCTTAGAGGAAACTGAATGGAATTTTATCAGGTGCAACAGTGACATCATGGACTAATATTACACACAAAGTTTTTGGGAAAATGGCTTTTAGTTCACCTATTTGGGAAGAGTCTTAGCTCTGGTTCTCATTGAACATGGTTTGGTCTGCCAGGATTTAAATCCTTTGATGGATCATTAAACTTCATTGACCTTATTAAAACTATTAAACTACAATAAGTCCCAGTATTTTATGTCAAATATGATATTGGTGTTTAAATGCTAATACCAGGAATATCATTCAGTTTCCTCAATCACTTTATAGCTTCTAGCACTTCCATCATTTATTATTTTTATGTCCTGAGAATCTTTACATTTTTCTACTAATTACTTTGATTTTATCATTAGACATTGATACATATATAACATTATCACTCTACTCGATAAATATGCATACACAATACCACATCTATATATGGGGAAAGCTGGTGACACAGGAGGAAAAAAAAATGAAAGGAGGAACAGTATATGAAACAAGATCATTACCTGTGTCAATTCAAAGACTTTGTGTTTTCTAAGCTAGCTTCTTAACATAAAGGTGGTGTAGGAAATCCTTCTGTATATGTGTTGCTTTTATTGGTTAATGAATAAAGAAACTGTCTTGGGCCTGTACAATGCAGAACAGAGCTAGACATGGAAAACTAAACTGAATGCTGGGAGAAAGAAGACAGAATCAAAGAGACACCACGTAGCTGCCACTGGGAACAGATGAGCCAGAACCTTGCAAAAGCCACAGGGTGATACACAGATTAATAGAAATGGGTTAAATTAAGATGTAAGAGTTAGCCAATAAGAAGCTAGAGCTAATGGGCCAAGCAGTGATTTAAGTAATACAGTTTCTGTGTGGTTATTTTGAGGCTGAGCAGCCGGGAACAAACAAGCAGCCTCCTATAACATGGAGGCTAAAAGTTTAATAGTAAAATATTTTGTCTGAGTAGATATGAAGTCTATAGTAAGTCATTTGCAGATGTCTATTGAAGATATGATAAAAAGATTTTTACTTCAAAGGTGAGATATTAATTTTGTTAAGTAAGTATATTTAAGTGCCTTACATACATTGTCATATATGTATGAGTGGAATGTTTTATAAAACCTTTAAACGAGATTCTTATGTTTAGTTTTGAAGGTCATCTTTCTGAAAGTAAATTGAAATTGAACAAGAGTCTATAAGCATGTCATTAAATATGTGATATGCTTAATAATACATTTCTATCAAGGTTTCAAATCTCAAAAAGAATTTAAATAAAAGAAATCAAGTTGGAATATGGACTGAAAGCACAGGTTGTTCTCAATTTTATATAAAAATCTTCAACAGATATTCAATGACCCCCAAATATACATATTTTATCCCAGTGATAAAGATAATAGACAAACAAATAGTTCCAACAAAGAGGAACCTATTCATAAAGTAATGGAGAATTTGAGCATTCCTATGAAGCAGAGAAGAAATATTTCATGTTCTTCTGATTTTAAGGTCAGTGAGGGGATAATGACTTCTTCCATGGAAAAGTCGGATGGGCACTAAAATGGAAAAATTAACAATTCAGAATTGCCTACCTAGGAAATGATGATACCTACACTGAATATTTCTTTCCACCACAACTTAATAAAGGTAATCCCTAACTGACACATCAACCCGCAAACTTGATCTAGACAATTCCTCACTGAGACAGTTTTTCCAATTGATTCTATATTGTGTCAAGTCAACTAAAACCAACGCAATAACTTTTTGATGTAGTCAGACCTCCTTATTTTTGTTAACATACTAAGATAATTGCTTTACTATTGGTACGTAGATATTAAGTTTTATAAATACATGATTAATATTATAGTATTTTTAGAAAATAATATAATAAAATCACTTATTCTAAAATTTGAAATTTGGCACCCAGCATCTTTCACTAATGCTTCTGATAAAGATTTTCCATTTGTCTTCTGAGCCTAGCACTAGGGAGGCACAGGCATGTGGATCTTTTAGAATTTCAGGCTAGCCTGCTCTACATGGTAGTTCCAGTACAGCCTGGGTGTCATAGTCTTCAAACAATTCTATTTTCAAAACATCTAATGGAATTGCTTTCCTTTATGATTATCAAGTTCATTTATTTTTTAACTATAAAACTCGGCTTCTTTCATTAAATGAACTCCCATGAAGCAACTTAACTTCCTGTAATGGGATACAATGAACTGTTAAGTACCCTCTCGTTACTATATGGAGAGAAGATGTTTCCCAACACGGAGAGAAAAAGGTAACCATCACCAGAAAGCTGGCATACCTCCCTGTGTTTAATTTCTGAGTGTATCCATTCCCAAACACATTTCAATAATGGATAGAAGCTCTTAGAGCAGAGCAATGTGAGTTCTCAAGATACTCTAAAACAATTCTTTCCTAAGAGTGAAAGAGCCAAAGAGGGAGGTGAAACTGTGATTGGGGTTTATTGTATAAGTGAAGAATCTGCTTCCAAAAAAATTGGAAAGGAAATGAAGAAAAAGAAAAGAGCAAATAGGCATTGTAATTTTGGGCTAATGAAAGTGAACAAGGAAAATCCAATACAACTACTTTCAACATTAAAATGTGCTAGAAATTGGGAAAAATAAAATAGAGTAAAGGTTAAAACTAAATGAGCTATTTTCAAATGTGGTAAGATTAGCTTTAAGAAATTCTCAATGCCAAACTGACATTTTAATTTGAATTGAGTTTGTAAGTTTCATACCCATCTTTCACAGGAGCAGTCATCGGAGTTCTCTGGTAAATCACATTTAACTGAGCTTCAGAACCATCTAGATTATTATAATTTAATTCTCACCTCCATAAGACTGCCAAAGTTTAAAGATGAAGAACCTGGTGAAGAGTTCAACCTTTCGCCAGCCTCCAGTTAAGTAGCAAGCTTGATCATTACAATTTCTCTTCTAAGCCTAGAATCTGAAACCACTTTGACTTATATTTGTAAATCCAGTCCAAGCCGGTAATGGTGGGACATTAATAAGAGGCCTGGAGGAAAAGTTGGGGACATTGCTGCTTATCCCTGTTGCTCTGTATCTCACGATTCTCTGATTTCATATTCTATTTTCTCACTGTTTTCATAGGTAAAAAACCAGGGGAACAAGAAGAAAGAATGAAAATTCACAGATGTCCTTTGATTTTCTGTCTTTCTTCCCCCTTTTTAGCTTCACACTAAACCTGTGCCATTTCACCTGAACAGACAGAATTAGTACAGAATGCTGGTTATTGTAGGGTTTGAAGTTTTTGTTTGTTTGTTTTTGTGTCTTTTTTGTTTTTGTTTTCAAGCTCCTCATGAGAGCTGGCACCAAGCAAGAACTCCTTTGGTCAGTGCCTTTGACCGAAATACATTCACCTCTTTGAGAATGGTAAAAGTCAAAACAATTTTAAAGACTCAAGTGCTATTTAAGTCAGAATTTTCACCATTACCGTAAGCTGCTAAGTAATGACTCTAGCAAGCTCACACACTACTTTCAGCTCAAGGCAAAACCCCCTCCTCCACATCATGCCAGGTAATTCAGTAGGAAGACTTTATATGATCACTAGTCACATGCCTAGGAAGCTTTTTAAGAGGCTGAGACCTCCCTTATCCTTCTTTATGAGTTATGGCTTGTGTTTATTGTTGTGAAGAGAAATGAATCAGTGTATATGAATGTAAACTGAGATGCGCTAGGTGAGCATGTTCTAATATAAAATGAGATGCGTTGTTTCTTCCCCTAATAAAAGTGAAATACACAATAAAATTATAATTTAGTGAAAGCCAAGAAAAATCTCAATGCACTTTAGGTTACCGAAATTTCTTTATATTCTAAAAATTGTTCATTTTTATGTATGTGTGTGTTTTGCCATCACCCCTGGAGGTTTCAGATCCTTTAGAACTAGAGTTGCAGAGAGTTGACAGCTGCCATGTGGGAGATAGAAACCAAACACAGGTTGGCTATAAGAGCTGAATTATTTTAAACCATGGAGCCATCTTTTCTCCCACCATTCTGAATTTATTTATCTTTATAATTAATAAATTTTGCTATAATTTTATTAAAGAATCATGAGAATCTTTCAATGTCTATGATTGTTTTTTTCTTTTTTTCTTATATGTATAAATTTTTGCTATTGTCTTTTATACTAACCTATGTATCAACTTAGGGAGTCACTCTTCTTTGAAGACTGCTATGTTGCCCATGATTCACTAGATAACTTCATTTCCAAGCACATATAGGTAGTAGTAATTGAGTAAAAGGGTTATCAAGAATAAAAAAAAAATTGAAGGTAGGATGTTGGAAGAATTGATATGTATGCGACAGCAGACATTGGGTAGAACTGGGTAAAAAATATTATATATTATGCAAATGTATGGAAATTTCAATGAATCAATAAAATATTGTTTTTAAAATGGTAGCTCCTGCATTCTGCCCTTACAGGAGTTACATATTGATAGACATCTTATTTCTCCATGATTTTTTTCATTTTTAAAAAATATAAGGAAAAAATAATATCTCATTGATTCAGCACAATTTTAATTTCATAACTAGAGATATATATTTAGGAGAATTTGTGCCATGTGCTGATTCCATTAAATATAGTCCCTCTCGCTTTAATACTATTCTAAAATATCATTTTACATGTTCTTCTCATTCTGTAATAAAAATGCTTACCTTGGGAGTTACTCATTCAGGCCTCTAATACTGTTTTTAGGACAGATTACTCTAGCAAACAGTCCTGAGTTATATAATTATGTACCACAACATATCACAGCTTTACATAGTACATGTAGTAGTATGTCAGTAAAAATGTTGAATGAATTCTTGTGTTTGTTGATGTACACAAAATTATAAATTAATTATTTTATATTTGGTTAATTAGAAAGTAATATAAGAGTGTTTGTGGAAACAATTCCCTTAATAAATCAGAAACTTTGTGAAACATTACAGCTTGCCCTTAAATAAAGTTATCTTAGAACAGAAGTGCTTAAGAAATACTAAATTCACTACATAAAAGTTTGGGGCAGATTAAATCATTTTATTTTACAGTGAACATTGATTGGAGTTCTTACATAATTTATGACAGTTAAAGCTGAAATTTAAATATCTAAAAAATGGTATAAAAATGTTCCAAGGTTTACTACTCAATCTGACCTTTTCCCACACACATTGAATGGCATAAAAAATGAATATCCATGCCTGTACCTACAAGAAAACTGAAGAATAAATGGTAGCTAAGTTATATTAACCAAAAATAAGAATTACAGTAGTACATAAAATATAGTTTTTATACATGTCAAACTTTGATAAATGTGTTAACACATATGTACATATGAAGAATATATTATAGGGTAAGAAGCAGTTATTTTTGAGAAGTGGAATCATATTATAATTATTTAACTAATAAAATGTGGTAAGTCCTAATTATCAGCAAAAATTAAATTGGAATAAGTTCAACAGTGCTGTTGAACTTTAAGCATTTCATAAAGGCAAGTTTATTAGTACATGAAATACTATCATTGAGAATAATGATGGATTATACTGAGATTATTATAATTTTGAGCTTTATTTTTAAGCAGTAACAATTAAATCCTGACATTAAAGGTGAAAAAGCTAAAATATTTTATGCATTTCCCCTGTATTTCCTACTTTCTGGCACTATTTCTATTTCATAAAATGTTTTAAAACTGTCTTTTCTGTGATACACACGTTTCCACATTGTGTGCACAATGGAGTCTGTTCAGCTGTGAAGCACAAAATTATAGCATTTGAATGAAGATGGTTTGAACTGGTATCTTTGGAATAAGCTAAAAAAAAACAGATTTAAATATATAAATATCCTATGCTTAATCACATATGCAGAGTTTGGGGTATGTGTGTGCATGTGTGTGTTTGTGTGTGTGAGAGAGAGAAAGAGAGAAAGAGAGAGGGGGAGGGAGGAGAGAGAAAGAGAGAGAGAGAGAATGGGGAATATTGGAGGAAATAAGGTATTCTAGTAAGCTTTTGTCAATTTGGCATATGCAAAGGACATCTGGAAAGTGGATCCTCAATTAAGACCATGACTTCATGCCTGGAGAAAAGTCTGTAGAGGCATTTTTATTTTATTTTATTATTTTATTTTATTTTGATAAATGATTGATGTGGGACAGCTGAGTTGACAGTGGTTGATGCAACCTTGACCACCATGGGAACTGGGTTGTTGAAACAGGGCAGGCTGAGCATGTCAGCATGCCTCTGTGGCCACTACTTCAGTTCCTGCCTCCTGGTGTCCAGCAGATAGGGCAGTGGAAGAGACTGCCCCACCACTCTCTTCCTGGGGCTGAGCCGGATGTTGAGTGTCAATGATCCAGACCAAACAGAAACACTGAGTTGGGAGTCTTGTAGAAGCAGGATCTTGTTTAATTGTATTAGGCAGGAACTTAAATAGGGTTGTGATAGAGGGTGGGAGTCTTGAGATGGGGTGAGGTGGAGTAAAGAATAAAGGCCAATAATATCCTGCCACATTTACGGTGGCTGGGCAGAGGCAGGTTTAGGTCAGGCTGTGCGGAGTCACTCATGTGTGGAAGTTATGGCCAAAGACAGGTCACCAAACTTGTGTTAGGCTCAGGAAGTTACACTGGGCCTCATGCCCCAGCCCCATGAAACCCATCATCCTAGTTCCTGCCTCAAGTTCCTGTCTGGCTTTCCTTGGTGATGGATTATGATCAAGACATGTAAGCCAACAAACCCATTTCTCCCAAGTTGCTTTTGGCTCTGGTGTTTAAAAATAATAACACTAAAAGAAAACCAACATAGAGGAAGATAAGTAGGAGAACGGACAAGAGAGAGTCCTGAAGTATAAATATGAGCAAAGTGCAATGACACACATGTATGAAAAAGCCATAAAACACTATTTTGTACACTTATGAAAATATAATAAAATTAATAAAAATTCATTCTCTTCCCTAACCATAATTTCCATACTTACTTGTTTAATTCGGTACTTTAGCATTTCACCTCTTTTACCATAAGGGTGTATTTATTTATTTATTTATTATTTTGAGGCAGAGAGCTACTATGTTGACCAGTTTTGTAGTGGGATCAGTGATCATCCTACTTTTATTCCCTAACTTTTGAGATTACAAGTGTGTTCCATTAGAGACTTTTGAAAATCATTTCTTTGTTGCCTCAAACTAGTGTTTAGGGTGTAGTGTTAAAGTTCATAGCTACTATATTATGGAGAATTCTGTCATTTTTAAATTTTTCTGATTATTTTTGTATGACTTTTAAGTTTGAAAGAGAACAATTGGTGTCTAATACCAAGTTAGACCCAGTTTTCTTTCTTTTTTTTTTTTAAGATGTGTACTTCAAAATCTCTGACCTGGAAAACTTTAAGTTATGTAATCAATTATACATTGTACCAAATGCAATAATTGAGTCCTGACATTTAAGTGTGTTTAAAGACTGTGTCAAAGAGTAGGAGCAGAAGCACAGAAATGAGAAGTGTCATGGTGAGAATGAGAAGCTAGACGGAGTGCAGTCCCTAGGGAGAAGAGCAGCTGGAAGAAGGGCAGGGTTGCTACTTCTAGACTATGCTTAAATGCCCTGCAGGCAGAGGTCGATTCCTAGGAAATGGTAGAATCGAATTAGCCACTTGCCACCTCACCACGATTCTACTACAGGTCTCAGCTGTCAACTGCCTTCTGACACTGAAGACTGCCTTATCTTTTCACATGATGTACCCACTCACATTTGATGTAACTCCATTACAGAGTTAATTGGCTTCTATCAAGAAGGTATTTGTAACACATATTTCTATCTATATGACAATATATATGAATAAATGATAGGACACATTTTAAAATGCCTGCCATTATTTTTACACTTGAATAAGAACTTGGTTACAAATGAGATTGCAGAATAACACCTTACTTTTAGCACCTTTGGATGGGATTCTGTAAGTTTTCATCAATAAATGATGTTTTGTATAAGCCTAAGTGGAGCTTAATCTTTAGCATGTGTAAATTACTTGTTATTTCTCTCATGTGCTTGAAGAATTTTGGATTATCTTTCAAAATCAAGACAGCAGCTGAGGGTTATCATGTCTGCAAACTGCCCTCCATCAGTATCTCTTCAATAACTGTGTACCCTTTCACCTGTGGTGCCGATCTTTCCATGCTTTTACTATGTCTTGTCAGGTTTGTTGTTTAACCCCATTACTTTAGAACAGTAATTATGGCTTTAATACATCATTTGGCCTTTCTTTTTAATCGTGGGATTTGTATGTTGGTGGGATTTGAATGCTGGAAGTTGTAGTTCTTGAAAATTAACAAAGCCACATGGGAAATATGGTGGCCCGAAGGTTTTGTCCATACAACACAAGTCTCTCATAGTTGCTTGCTGAGATTCAGGAGAGTGGTCCTGCCCAGACTCCATCCTGGTCAGTATTTAATTAATTAAAGCTTGCTTCAAATTTGTGGAATTGGTTTTTCTTTCACAATTCTCAGGATGAACAATTGCTCTCTCCAATCCTCCAAGTCCAATTGCCTTGTCTCATCCACAGCTCTGTAACAGCCTCTCTTCAATGATCATTTTGATTTATAGGGCTTTGTGTTCTTGGTGTCTTCCATTCCCTCTGGCTCTTAACAATCTTTCTGCCTCCTTTTCCTCTGAGTTCTCTGAGCCCAAGGTGCGTGAGAGGACAATTTTGATGAAGACATTTAAGGCCGAGTGTCGCAAGATTCTTACCCTCTGTATAATGACTGTCTGACTGTGGGTCTCTGTATTTGTTTTCATCTGCTGCAGGAGAAAGCTTCTCTAATGATAGCTGAGCAAATCATCAATCTTCTTCTCTGGCTGGAATAAACAGTCTTTCTTTGTGCATTGTTCCTTGTGACTAAATCTACTGAAGATTCAATCATTTAATATGGTGTAAATACCATCATCAGATTAATTACTAATAATGAGTCAGGAAGGATAAACTGGCATAGGGAAAGCTGAGGTTCTAGAACAAGGTACCCAACCTCAGAGATACATTGTTTTCCCCACAAACCAAGAGTTGAGAAACTTTAGCACAATTGATAAATCCCAAAGCTGCCAATGGGTTATAGCATGTAGCTACCTAAAGTCATCTTCAAGATGTTAAAAACAAACTATGCTTATTTATGACCAGAACATTTTCAATCTTGAGTTTAATGTATCAGTGTTCCTCTCTTATCTTTGCACCTCTAGAAACACCTTACAATGTAATTTCCAGAAAAAAATTCTTTATAAGAAATAAGTAATCAGCTCACATATTTTACTTTAATTTTAAAACTACTAAAAATTTAAGCTTTGCTTAATCTTTACATCTTTTTATAAATTAGACTCTCTGAGTAGTGTAACTTACCAGCCATAAGAACATATATAAATAGTCATTTAAAAGACACCGAAAAGTAATTCTTTTGAGACACCCATATCCATGTTTTAACATTATGTACTTAGAAACTCTTTAAAGACCTGTCTCTATTTCTTATAAATCGGGCCACACACACAAGGACCTTGCAGCTCTGTAGCTGGAAAGAAAGCTGATTAGACAGTGTGCAGTGCTATGGCCTTACAGTCCTTCTCCTTTGCATATGTGAGGCACAGTCCTATCTGGGGTCTATATCTGCTCCTCCTGGCTTATACTCTAGTCCAGGACAGCTCACGTGATGTAGAGTGCAGCATCTACACTCTCTCAGAACTGGCAATGATCAGAACCCACCGCTCCCCCTGCACCCTCCCACAAACCTGCTTTATTCTTTGGAAATAAAGGAACTATCTCTCCCTTTATGTTACTCTTCACATCTTACATGATGTCTATCACTTCTAATATACTCCCACTTCAGTTGTTATTATTCCTGCCCATGGTCATAAGGCTGTCATCCCTAGTAAAGCTTATTCTAAAGGGTAATTTCATGCCAACTTCTTTCTATAAATCTTCTTCCTCTTTTCTTTCCTTTAAGGTATTCCATTCTTTTCCTATATGATTCTCTGTCCTTATGCCTAATAAATTTAATAGCTGTTTCATTCTGGCTTATTTTATACTTTTCTGTGACTTAGTCAAGGATCTGGCAGTACCTAAGACAAAATTCCTAAGGGAGATGGAGCTTCTCAGGTTTCTGGTATAGGGTGGGTGGCATCATTTTGTCTTCTTTGATAATAAAGATTCCATACAGAGATTGCAATAGTGAACTCACCATCAACATTACCTGTACTGGCCACAGCAAAACTGGCCCTGCTAAAACAATCAGTCATGGGTGGTTGAAAGGACTATGGGACACTACCCTCTACTGCTGATTTATTGACTACTAATATAACCTGAGAAAGGGGATTCATTGTTTTCTGGTCTGTACCCACTACATTGAGCTCTAACAGATAGCTTCAAACAGCATTGGTTAACCTCAGCAGAACATAAATAAACATGAACATGAGAAAGATAAGCAAGGAAAAGGAGGGAATATGGGGATTAGCGTGGTCAGTACTTAGGATGTACATCTGAAAGCCATTAACAAGTTCAAGTAATTAACAAAAGAGAAGCCCACTTTATGTGACCAGGTGTCACAGTTAGCTTAGTCAAAGTGACACAGTCTGGAGTCACATGAGAAAGGAATCTCAACTTGAGGGCATTCTCAGATCATATTGGCCTGTTTACACTTCTGCAGGTTGGGTGCATGTCTTGTTTTGCTATTCAGTGTAGGAGCTCTCAGCCATTGCTGTAGATGGCTTCATTCTCAGCAGGTGGTTCTGGCTTGAATAAGAAAATTACATAAGCATGAATGAGCAAGTAAGCCAGCCATCAACATAATGCCTACTGCAGGTTCCTATCTTAAGTTCTTCCCTCAGTGATGGTGAACAGGACATGTACACCAGACAAATCCTTCCTTCCTTCAGTTGCCTTTGGTCAAAATGTTTGATCATAGATTAGAAAGGAAACTAGGACATACAGTACCCTGATCAGCAAATACACATTCCTTATGCAAGGAAAATAATATGAATGTTTAAAAAATTACCCCGAATTGTAGATCTTAACTTTTACCATAAACGAATGGTTGCTTAAACAGCTAGAAGAATGAAGTAGAATCCCTTACAAGATCATACCAGGAAAACCATCTATTCACCAATATTTCAGCATTTGCTGAGTTGCTTCTGAAATATCTAAAGTACCACTAAACACAAAGGCTACGTAATATTTACCTATTCTTATAAAGTATGGTAATATCTGCTCATCAAAATATGCAGTTTTATTTTTTACAATGATAGTCATAAACACAAAAACTGTTTTTTAATGCATGCATTGGGATTGATATACTATACATTTCAAAGCTGGAGTCAAAAATGAAGAAGGATATTCAGATAAAACTGCAAGCAATAATTTCCTCCACATTCATAGGCAAGACAGTTTTTCAGAACAGAAGCAGCTCTATTGTTCTTGAGAAAGAGTTACCATGGTAACTTTCCTAGTACTTGCAAGTCCTAGACTATTACCTTAACAATCAAGGATTGATTACTCACCCAGAGAGAAAGATAGGGAAAGACAACAATAGGCCCTAACCTGGTTCCTGCCTCAGTCTTGCGAGTACTGTCATTCTTATGCTAAGTAATGACAGTGTTCTCTTCCCACTCGATGGTAGCTATACTATTAATAATATAAAGTTTCTCAAAGTGAGCACAATGCAGGTAGAAATTTAAAAACAAATAGTGCAGCCCAACTCAGCCTCATCAGGTGATGTGGGAGTGTCATATATCAATCTGTTGATTTCATTGGTTAAGCAATAAAGAGACTGCTTGGCCCTCATAGGTTAAAACATAGATGGGAGGAGTAAACAGAATGTAATGCTGGGAGGAAGAGGAAGTGAGCTCAGAGACGCCATGCTCCGCGCTCCCGGGTAGACGTGTTAGCTCCTCTCTGAGGCACATGCGATGAAGCTCCGACCCAGCATGGACGTAGGCTAGAATCTTCCCGGTAAGCGCACCTTGGGGTGCTTACACAGATGATTAGAAATGGGCTAAATTAATATGTGAGAGTTAGCCGAGAAGAGGCTAGATAGAAACGGGCCAAGCAGTATTTAAATGAATACAGTTTGTGTGTTGTTATTTCGGGGCATAAGCTAAGCCAGGTGGCTGGGGTGCTAGGGACGCAGCCCCAGCCGCTCTTATTACTACAATCAGGAGCAGCAGCAGCCATGCCATCTGTGCAAGAGAAGAGACTGATACCACTGAATACAGAAAGAAAACACAATCTAAGGGCTATTCCTGTCATAACCCAAGAGGCAGATATATTCAGTCTGGTAAATGGTGGAATAAAAGAATGGAAAGAGGAGGGTCAGGAAGATAAAACTCTCAGCTACCAATATTCTCGCCTCCCATGTGCTCTCATTTTGAAAGGTAAAGAAAAAAAAATGTGTAGCTTAATTGTTTCCCAGTACATGGAAGCAACAAATAATGTATAGTACGCTTATTCCCTCATACGAGGGTAAATAAACTTAAGGTTTGCAGTTAGAATAGGGACTCAAATTTGTCACAGATTCCAGGTAGCTCTATGCTCTGTGTTCTAATCAATAGATTAAATTGATTCTTAAATTTGGCAGAGAGGTGTATAGGCTGATTGTAAATAGTGGTTCAGTTATTTATTGGTATCATGTGGAATAGTCTAATGTTTCACAGGTTTCAGCAGGCTTGTACATATGCAATCACATACTTGTGAGTTGATAGCTTCAGATCACTGCTCTAGAAGCTCAAGCCTATTAGAATACTTATAATTTTATTAGATGAAACCAATTTATCATCTGCAGAATTTATACTACTGTGCTTTTTCACTCATATCCGAGAGACCTTTCCTCCAGTCACCAAAATAATTCAGCGTTATATTTTTACATTTTTTCAACCACACAGAAGAGTATGACAGGTCTGGTTTTAACTTGTTTTATTAGTAGTATAATAGGCTGCTCAGTCTTAAGTTTCAGGGCCATTTACATTTGATCCTTCATTACTCTACTTATCACCCTGCATAATTTTCCTGTTTTTTTTTTACAAATTGTTTCTCTGCTTATTAATTTTGATCATTGCTACTTTCACTGAACAGAAATTTCTCAGTTATACAAAACTCATTTTATTTATTATTTCTGCATTAGTTATTTTTGTTGCTGAGATAACATACCTTGACCCAAAGCAATTAATGTAAGGAAAGAATGTATTTTGGTTTATGGTTTCACGTGGAAAGTCCATTGCGACAAGGGAAGCATGAGGCAGGCAGGCATGATGTCCAGAGCTGGATACCGAGAGATCAAAACTCAACCACACATAGTAAGCAGAGAGATAGAGAGCTGGAAGTAGAAGAGGGCATAAAATTTCCAAGTCCAACCCAGTAACAAATTTCCTTCAAAAAGACTCTACCTCCTAAACAGTCCATAGCCTTCCCAATTAGTGCCACCCACTAGGCATCCAGTTGTAATCAGCCATGCCCAACTTCTTACATGGCTGCCAGGGATCTAGAATCTGGTTCTAATGCTTGCATTCCAAGTACATTACCCACAGAGCCATGTTCCCAGCCTACTCTACTGCTTTTAAATGACTATGTTCTTTTGACATACATGACATAATGACTTATGTGTTAGAAAACACTGTCTGAATGGATAATTTAATTATATAATTTTTATTTCCTCCATTCTAAATGGTATTCATCTTGGTAGCAAGGCAACTTTCTTCTAAGGAATGCTTGCATTTTGATTGGACATCATGACAATATTGCATTATTGTGACATGGAAAATATTTTTTTCTCATAAAATTTTTCTCCTTCTGCAACAACTGCAAATGCTCAATGCACTTATTTTGCAAACCGACTTTTTTATGAAAATGTTTTGTGTTTGAAAGGGAAAATAATTCAAAAGGAAAGTGTTTATTTTGGCCTCTTTTACTGTTTTTGTCCAGAAAAGCTTCCCAGCAGTTTCTTCCAATAAAGATAACAAGTGGATCTTCTCAAAATCATCCTCGATTGAAATCTGATAAGTAACCTGCTGAGGCTTGCTTGTTTTCGCACTCCAGAGTCTGGTGTTCAGCGTCACTGTTTTCTTGCTTTTCCCTAGAAAAATGGGGGAGGGAGCCTCATTGGTGCTGATTTCTTTATTTATCCCTAGCAGTAAGCATTTTGGTTGTTACATTAATTAATGTTGTCATGGTATTTCTTTCTTGTTAAAGATTTTTTAAAAATTTATTATTTTTTAAAACAGTCTTCTCTCATTTTACATACCTATCCCAGTTCCCACTCCCTCCCCTCCTCCTTCTCCTCTCATATTCCCCTACCCACTTCTTAAAGAAGGTAAGTTTTCCCATGGGGAGTCAGCAAGGTCTGACACATCACTTGCCCCTATATCTAGGTTGAGCAAGGTATCCCACCAAAAAGAAGGGCTCCAAAAAGGCAATTCAAAAAAGCACTAAGAATAAATCCTGGTTCCACTGCCATTGGCCCCACAGACTGCCCAATCATACAACTCTCATGCCTAATTTTCTCCTATGCAGGTTCCCCTGCTGTCAGCTTCGAGTCAGTGAGCTCCCACTAGCTCAGGTCAGCTGTTTCAATGGATAGCCCCATCATGGTCTTGACCTCTTTCCTCATATTGTTGCTCCTCCATCTTTTTGACTGGTCTCCAGAAACTTGGTCCAATGTTTAGCTGTGGATCTCTGCATTTGCGTGCATCAGTTGCTGGATGAAGGTTCTATGATAACAATTAAGATAGTCATCAATTTGATTATAGGAGATGGCCTGTTCAGACACTGTTTTCACAATTGCTTAGCGTCATAGTTGGGGTCATCCTTGTTGATTCCTGGGAATTTCCATAGTGCCAAGTTTCTCGATAGCCCCATAATGGCTCCCTCAAACAAGATATCTCTTTCCTTGCTCTCCCTCTCTGTCCTTATCCATCTTGACAATCCCATTCTCCCATGTTATCCTCCTTCCTCCCCTACTCCCCTCCCCCTCCCCATCTGGCCTCCCTTCTGAACCCCCAAACATGCTCCCAGTTTTCTCAGGAATGCCTATCTATTTTCCCTTCCCAGGGGGATCCATGCATGCTTCTCTTGGGGTTCTCCTTGTTACTTAACTTCTCTGGAGTCATGAACTATAGGCTGGTTAACCTTTGCTTTACATCTAATATCCATTTGTGAGTTAGTACACACTGTGTTTATCTTTCTGGATCTTGGTTACTTACTATTTCTTCTTAATGAAGCTCCTTGTATTTACGTTTTCACAAAAAGCAACTGGCTGATTTTTTGAAATACATTTTTTTCTTTTTTCCTTATGGTAGTTTGCTTTTCATCTTTGCGACAACAAACCAATGAAAATAAACTTAAAATAATAGTAATTGATTTCATCTAATATTTTAAGAGGTTATCTGATTGTATTGTATATTTTCCTAGTTGAAGGGCTTCAGGAATGTATATGGTGAAGGTGGCTTCTCACCTCACCTACACAGAGATCCAAAAAGAAGAGTCAGGAGACAAGATATACCATCAATGATCCATTCCTTCCTCTTGGCCTTAATGGTTGCTCCAACTACAGACTCCACTTATGAGGTTAACAGCCTCAGTAGGGTATCATCTGTTAACAGTGTCAAAAGTTATGGGTAAAACATTAACTATCTGAGCCTTCCTGATGAATTCATGAACATATGAACTTCATAAACAGATCATAGCAATCCACTTCTAAATTTCAAATACTCATGTCCATCTTATGGTACAACACGCATTTAGTCTATTTCCAAGAATCCCTTGCATTACTAATAGATATAACTTTATTAATTAGTAATAGTGGAAATCTCAAGTTTCTCCTGAGAGTGTAGTAACTTTTAAATATGATCTCTTGAAAATATACAAAAAATTACATGATATAATTCCAAAATGTCATGATGAGGGCAAAGACTCTAATTCTAAAATGTGGAATATGATGATGCCAAGCAAGCACTAACCAAAGCAGGCTCTAAACTCAACAGGGCAGATCACTAGTTCCTATATAAACTCCTTGGCAAGAATTCTAGTGTCCAAAGTGGCTGCACGTGAATGTCAAAATAATTGGCTATTCTTGCCACTGAGGTCTTCCTGGATCAAGACCACACAGTTTCTCTTGGATTGCATTCCTATCAGCATCCTGTGTTGGAGCCCACACGACTATAGAGTAAACGTAGAGCTGACAGATTCACAGAAGTTGACCCACAAACGTACAGCTTATGGGGCACCCCGTTTTGCAGAGCTGTGGGAATACTTGTCTTTTGGAAAAATCACTGTCATATTTTGGAAACCTTGTGAGACCATGATTCTCCCTTCAAAATGAGATTCTTAAAAAGGGAATGACCATAAGGCCTTAGAACAATTACATTCACTCTCTGTTCTAACTGTCAAATTTACATAGAATCAATTCTGCAGAATTGTTTACTAACAGACCACATAGAAATTTCTATAGAAGATAACAGACCACTGGGCATAAAGGTAGCATGCCCCGCCCTTACCAGATAGACAGGGTGTGGGTGCAGTCTAGGTTCAGAAGTGTTTAGAAACTTTATCTAATGGTTTGGAATGTCAGGTATTTCCCCTTGGATTTTGGTTCTTTCCTTGGTGGAGGACTGTTTTGTCAGGTTCTACCTACCCTTTTTGTGATTTTGATATGCATATTATCATTGTCTTCACCTATGGAATTCTCCACTATGTCTATAAAAACTAGAAACCTCGTGGAGATCACCCCTATTCTTCCTTCTTCTTCACTCTTCTCCTTACCTGAAAGTTAAAAAACATGCAGAGGTAACGTGCTTGGGCTATTTTTTTTTACCCTCAGATCCTCACTTGCCATAGGCATCTTATTCTGAGCCCTGAGGGGGTCCTGAGGCTGGTACTCAAGGCCCCCAATAATCCTGGTCTTTTGAACTTTCACAAAATTCCCATTAGTCTTGACTTACATCATTTCAGATTTTTTTGTCTTGCTTCTCAAAATATTTCCAAATTGATGCTATAAACTATTTTTAATGCTTTTATACCACATTATCAAAATACTTTGCCAATATTCTGTTTGAGTTTGGTTTTCATTGGTGCAATAAAATACCCAAGAGCAAATCAAACAGAAAGAAGAAGAGATTCTGTAGCAGGTCATCTAATTCTTTAAAAATGAGTCAAGCAGGATGTCATTTAAAAGGAAAAATGAAGTAAACAGGGATTTTTACTTCACAGCAGCTAAGAGTAATGTCTCTCCTTCTAGTGGCTTTACTTACTGATAGCTACTTCACTAGGAGGGGATAGATGAATAAATGGGTTTGTCCACCTATGAGATTCGTATCCTCAAAGTCAAATCTTCAGTCAAAAGCACGAAGAACTGGGAACTAAATTTTTAACTCTTTATCTTATAGGAATGTTTTATTTCTGAAACCTAGTATATGTCCTTATATCTCAGGTTCTTTTCATTTGAGACTACTTCACACACACACACACACACACACAAACACACACACCACATACTTTCAGTTACAATGTGTTCAGGTTTTTGGTTTTCATATTTTATTTGAGATTGTGGTGGTGTGGTGTATATTTATGTCACTAAGTTTATTGTTTTCTTCTTTTATGTCCAATATTCTCTTAATATTCCACCTGTTTTGGTGTCTTTTTGTTCTCTAGAAGTGAAATATTTGCTTTTAAGAAATCTTCCTTGTCTTTCCTTCACATAGTCAGCATTTCACTCAGTTTCTTGGACACATGGATTACAGCTATGATGACTATTTTGATAACCCTGTTTACAATCCTATTATCCGTATAGTTTACTCCTGGGAAAGTATTAGTTAATACAAATTATAAATTCCCCATCCCTGTGTGCTTTAACTTCTTTCTTTAGTATTATGGATGTCTCATTTCATTGCATTGGATACTTGATTTTTATGAATATACACATTATAGACTTTCCCTTTCCTCCTGGCTTATAATCAAGGCATTTATTTTTATTCTTTTGGTTTGGACTTTGAATTTGTTGGATGGAAACAGTGTTGTGGCTGTTCTAGGATGCTAATTAAGTTTTCCTTTTCAACTTTTACAGAAAATGGTTTTGGCTACTCCAATTAATATCCAGGATCTTACCAATTTTCCTTTGAGGTGCATCCACTTTTTATAGCCATTAAATGCAAAGACCCTGCTTCTCTCTGTTCCTCTAGGGTCTTATCTTTTTCTATCCCTGGTTAATGTCCTCTTCTATGTTAGCGTACACTATTCAGCTTCATATTATAGGAAAATCATCTGGAGTTCATTAGAGGCCTTTTGGTTTGTAGCTCTTTGTTACTGATGCCATGCTTTCTTAACCCTAGATTCACTGGCTACCTGACCCCTCAACACTGTCTCCTTACCTGTGAGAGTCCAGTCAGTCCTATTGGGTTTCTTTACCTAATCCTTGTCTTTGAAGCTATCTTCAGGAAAGATGGTGGTATGGTTTTAGAGTTCAGTTCTTGTCTCTGAAGAGGTTTTATTGTGTGATGTTTTGAGTATTCTAATTTCTTATTTTTGTTGATCTTTCAGTATTTAAGGCTAAATGGTAAAATGGCCCCTAATTCTTTCCAAATTTGCTGAAATTATATTTTACTCAAAATAAGTCATACCAATACTATTATTTCTATAAAACTGTGGAAGAATTTTTATAATTTTATAAGTTTTATAATTATTAAATATTTATTCAGTTTTTATTATTGCTTATAACTTTAGCTTTGCTAATACTTGTGTATTTGGATCATATGCATTTAAGCGCTTCATTAATGTTTAATTGTCCCTTTATTTCAAATTGTGGAAAGATTTACTATTCTCTTTCTGCCCTACTTTTATGTTGTCACATATAAATTACGGTTTCATTGCATAAAAATTTATAAATTCCCTCCCCTTTCTTCCTATATACTTGTGCTTTCTAATCTTTTAAAGCCTTGATTTGGCTTAAGATTCTCCGATTAATTTGGATCCATCATTTTCTACATATAAGAAGTTTGGAGAGACGCTTAGGAGTTCAGAGCACTGGCTGGCCTTCCAGAAGACTCAGGTTCAATTCTTGGTACCCTCACTCAACAACTGTCTAGTACTCCAGTTCGAGGGATTTCTGATGACCTCTTCTGGTCTTTTCAGGCCCAGAGCACATAAAATAATCAAAAATTTAAAACTCTTTTTAGTAGTTACTTTTCTCAGCACTAATGAACATACATTAAAGGAGCAGAGGTTCATTTTGGCTTCCACGTTAGAAGAGAAGGGGCCTTGGCCACAGAAGAGTATTGGTCAGTGGCAGTAGGAGCTTGTATTATGGCTTGCTTGCTCTTCAGGATCAGGAAGCACAAAATGGGGCTGGAAACTGTGATTCTCAAAGGCCCCCACCAATGACCAATTCCTATAAGCGAGGGTCCATGACCTAAATGTTCTATAATCTTCAAAAGAAGCAGCACCTGCATATCAAGCATCAAAGAGGCATACCTGTGGAAGATACTTTACAACCAAATGATAGTTAATTATTAAAATATTCTCAAGAAGTCACATTCAACTCATTCAAATTACCGTTGTACCAGTAACTTGACAATCTACTACTTACATTATCCCTGGTTAGCATATTCCACATGCAATCCACTGACATTGTAAATTACCTGAAATAAATACTGTGTGTTCTATGCTAACCTACATATACATAGACTATGATGTTCTTTGCAAATTTCCCTGGACAGATACTAAATCTTTTTCTTTCTTGAGAAATCCACTCCTTCCTCAGTAGAAGGCCTTTGAGTTGGTTTCTGTAAAGACAGTGCTTGAGATCTCAACAATCTTTTATTATCTATATACCACTTAAAGCCTGCCTTAGATAACATTCTGGAATGAAATCTACAAAGCAGGGTAGAGCCTCTCTGACCATTGGAAGAGCATTCTTATGGATCTTACTGTGGTGTGGCTGTCTAATATAACCTCATGCCTGGAGGAAATCTTTTTAAAATTAAAATGTCTTCATATAAGCTTAGAAATATTCTTACCAAGATATATTTGTTAATTATTTGGAGATGAATTAAGATATAAATATTTTTAAATGAGACATTTCAATAAATTCCTGTAGTTTTTCAGTATACATTTCCCCTCCTGATCCTTCTGAATCCCTGGTTTGGAAATTAGGAACAGTTTGCTTAGTAGTGTTTCTCATGCATTAGCATATATCGTAGTGATTGCAGAGATCAGTTATCTTCCATCTCAAATAGGTGTTCATTGATCTCAAATAGGTGACATTATATAATATGTAATGTGTGTGTGTGTGTCTGTGTGTGTGTGTATCTAAGTAGGTAGCAAATATGTCATCTTTTGCAGGGGAATGAACACACTGGAATTCTGGAATTTAATTCTCCTTGGGTATTTTACTTTACTTTTCAATAGGGCACCTATTTATTTATGTTTACATTCTTTTGTGCTAGCCTGATTTTCCACAAGTGTTTGGGAACAGACTATTATTATGATACATTATTGTAAATCTGTCATTAACAGTCTTAAAATAACAAAATTGAATTAGTAGAATGTGGTTGGTAAACCATTCTAAGTAATGTATAGTTTTAGAGCAAGGTAATGTATTTTACTATGTATTTTACTCTGGGATTTATTATAGTTCATCAGTATGCATTTGGAAGGTTAGAGTTTTCTCTCCCTTCTCCCTTGCTCCTTCCAACATTGTTGAGAAATGAATGCAGAGCCTTCCTTGAACATGCTAGGTGAGTAAGAGCTGTGCTGTTGAGCCTCACTCCTAGCCCACAGTGTTTATATCTCAGACTGATGTAGGATTCACTATTTAGCCCAGGCTGGCCTCAGGCAAGTAACTCTCACACTTTCGGCTGTGAGTGCTTGTATACAGGCAACAACATGACCAGATCAGGTGGTTACATGAACCAGACGTTGATTGCAAGTTGGTTCAATTCACACTATGCTCCATAAATTAAGCTTTCAGTACATCTGATGTACACCAGACATTTCATAATTTCCAATGCCACACAATAAATATTGAACCTCAAAAACTCTTGCTAAAAGAACTTTTATAGTAATCTTTTGTAGGTGAGGTAGCATGTGTTCCAAAAGTTTCATAGTTCATATGCAACAATTTGGTATTTTTTTCTTACTTTGATAAAAATCAATACAGCGGATACAAAGGTATGGACTAGCCACAACTTTTTATACAACATTGTGGCCACAAAAGAAAAGTATTCTGTTTTTCTTGCACTGTTCATTTTATGCTGACCTTTTGCAAATAATTAGAGGCCAGGGATGTGGTTAAGTCTCAACACAGAGCCAAAACTTCCCATTTTTCCCTCCTCAGTATTTATCATTGAAAGTAATAAAATACATTTCTATGATAATTTAAAAAGTAGAAATAAGTTTTGAAGGTTCCAGAAATACATAGAACACCACTCTGAAGAGCTATAAATACAGAATTGACTTCATGTAGCTAGGAGCAGATAAGTGGTCTGGTGTCAAGTGTAGAAAATACCACTCATTAAAGGTCAATCTCCCACTTTATTGTGATACCCAGCAAGGCTACTGACATCGCCCAAGTCTTCATCTTCCTGTGACTTCATCAGCACTTACTGCTTACTCCTCTCACCTCTGCTGAGTCATCTTGATTTCTTCCCTCTTCCAGTAAGTCAACAGCAATGCCATAGATAAATATGCAGCTTTTTAAGCAGAAAGTATAGATCTCCTGGTGGTGGATCCTGCTTTTAATCCTAGCCCTGCTGTGGCAGAGGGGAGGATCTCAGAGTCTGAGGCCAACCTGGTGTATCTGGTGAAACCCTGCCTCAGAAACAATAAAGAAAAAGAAAGTAGACATCTCTTCTTACACTCTGTGGGTTTTTTCTTGTTAAATCTTTAGTCTTTTTTTTTTCATTCTCTTTCTTTTCAGAGAATATGAGTATTTGTCTGCATGTCCTTCTGTACACCACAAGCATGCCTGATGTCCCCAGGGGTCAGAAGAAAGTACTGAATGCCCTAGAACTAGGGAGTCCAGTGTTCATGAGCTTCCATTTAGTACTGGAAACTGAACCCCAGTCCTCTGAAAGAGCAGCAAGTGTTTTTTCGTGTGGAGCCATCTCTACAGACCATCCTTAAACATTGTAAAATGTTTGTTTGTTCATAACATGTATGTACATGTTTGTGTGTACCATTGTTGCTATGTATATACATGTGGTGATCAGAGAATAATCCTAGACATCTGTCTTCACCTTCAGCTCTCCTTGGAACAGGATCCCTTCTCATCTGTGGCTGCACACACCAGGCTAGGTGGTCTACTAACATCTGTTTATTCTCCTCTATAGGTCTTATTGTCCTGTAGGAGTGCTGGAATTGCTTATGTACTGGTGTGTCCACCATTGTTTGGGTTCTGAGCATCTGAACTCAGGTCTTCAGGCTTGCATCACAAGTGCTTGCCACCTGAAGCTTATCTCTACTCCTTCCCTTTAACTTATTTTATGGAGGATTTCTGAATACACTGAACAATCTATCATTTGTATCTGATAAAATAGGGAAGGTAAGATGTGGAAAAGTATCTCCAATCATCCTCTTTCTTCATCCTTTATTCTAAATAAATTTAAGGTTTGCTGTATCTAGCCTAGTAGAGCATGTTGTTATACTTTATCATAGATGTTTTCATTATTAATTAGATTTCATATTCAAATGTCTTGGATATAGGTAAAGAAGTTTAGGACAATTATGTTAGTAGACAGTTGGATTCAAAACGATCTTCTATCACTCAGTGAATACTAAGATATCTTATTACTGCTTGTAAAATGAAGATGCTCTTTCATTATTAAAAAATACAGTCTTTTGGTTTCTTATAAAACTTATTCTTCTATAGCAAACAATTCATACACACATATATATACATATGTGCATATGAATATATATATATATATATGTCAGTGTATACACTTAAATATGCCTTTAATGTATGAGTACTATTAAGAATAGAAAAACATTGGAATAAATAACAATAAACAGTCTCTTAGAATGATGATGAGTTTCTTTTTCAAATTCAAGCACATTGTTGTATTTATGGTGTATCTTTTATATATAAGTAACTGGGGAGATTTATCTGTAATTTGATAGAAAATGCCACAATTTATTATAATGAGGGCTGCCTAAGAAGGGATAAGGCAGAAGATGTTCTGGATGTAAGTACAACAGGAAGAGATGGGACCGGGTACATGGAGAGGAGAAAGACTACCTAATTGTCAGTGAATATGTTTCAGAAAAAAAAAAATTCAATTAGTCTTGACATTTAGAAAAACATCTTCCTATTTTATATTTTGCTCCCCTAAGACTGTGTTTGATACTGGGGTTGCTGCCCAAGCCAGGTTTTGAATAGTGCCACCAGAGTGCTATCCCTTAGTGCAATGTATCAAAATGCACGATGTGATGAAAAGTTACTTGCTAGTCAAATAACTATTATTTTCTGATAAGCTTTGGCTTCTAGTCATGTTTCTTAGATGTAAAGAGTCAGCACATGAATTTTTACTCTATAAATATCAATAATAATAATTTTAACATAAAATTATCACAGAATCAAGTTCATTGGATTAGTATATGTTAAAGTGCAATACTTTCAAATATAATCGGAAAGATCTTTAAAATATAGGGAGACACAGTGACCTACATAACCAGTCTCCTTTGAAAAACTACATTATAATGGAATGTTTATTTGGTCATAGTGTGTCTGATTTACTAAGCATTAATTTAATAGTAAATATTGAGACGTATTAGTCAAGCAAATAATTCAAGATAATATTATATCATAGATTAATGATCTTTCATGGATAAATAAGCATTTCTCAATTAAATACTGAGAATATAATCAGTAATTCAAAAGGAATCATTGTTAAATAAATCAGATAATCAAATTAGAAAGCAATACTTAGAGACACAAAAATTAAACGAGAAAAATTATAACGTCATGAAATGAAAGTTAAATAATATAATTATATATATATATATATATAGTATCATGTAGCACAGACTGACCTCTGACTTCTATGTGACAGAAGATGACCTTAACCTTCTGAGACTCATGCCTCTAAATCACGTATTTCCACGATGTTACCCAGTCAGACTGGCTTTGAACTCTACATATTCCTGTCTCTGTCTGCTTAATTCTAAAATCACATGCATGAACCACAATGCCTTGCTTATTAACAGAGGAAGGGAGAATTAAGAACTTAGTAATATTTAATTTTATATAGAGTACAACTATAACTAAACAAAGTTCAAAAGAACAAAATAGAATGACAACTGGATTAAGACATTAGAGCTCAAAGATGAGTCTGAGGAGAAACATTAATAATCTACCAAAACTTTTGTAATACAGGCTACAAAGAAAGAACAGAAAAAAATAATATAACAAAAATTATTTTGCAGAATGTGATTGGGTGGTGAAATAGCTCAAAAGTTAAAGGCATTTGATACCAAGTCCTATGACTCTTTAATTCTGTGGCTGGAACCTGTAGTCGGTGACGGCTTGTTCATTTCCTGACCATCCAGACCTGAAATAATCACACTGAAACTGTATTAAATGCAATATTGTTTGGCCACTAGCTTAGGAGTATTTCTAGCAAGTTTTTACATCTTAAATTAACCCATTTCTATAACCCTGTGTTTTGCCACAAGGCTATGAATTACAGGGCAACGTTCTGGCGTCTGTTTCTTTTGGCAGCTACATGGCATCTCCCCGACTTCAACTACTTTCTTTCTATATCTCTGTTTGGATTTCCTGCCAAGCTTTGCTCTGCTAAGCCATTGGCTAAAACAGCTTTACTCATTAGTCAGTAAAAGCAACACATATAGAAAAGAACATCTCACATCAGGAACCCATGTTTTGGAAGGAGAGCATCAACTCCCACAAGTTCTCCTCTGCCTTCCACATGCACACCGTGACACACATACATGCACACACCCACACCCACATGTGCATATGTACACACACACACACACAATAAATAAAATAGAAAGAATTAAACTTGCCATATGGTTATAGCTCACACTAGCCAAAAAGAAGCACAATAAATAATCCCCACCCCCAGTGATAGAAAGAAAAGCAGTTTCCATATGACTAACACATGGGAGACCCTGTGAGCAAAACAACAGTATTAAAACAGCTTTTTGACTTTATTTTTTTAATCACAAAAGTCTAAAAAAATACAGAGTAAAAACTTTGAAAGATGACACAGACAGCAAATAACACCAAGGTTCTGTGAGCGCCACTCTTGACTATATCTGGAGTAACTAAAACCCAAGCATTTGGATATGTGTGTGAGGCATTGTTCTTGACTGAATTATTCAAAATGGAAAGACCCAGCCTAAACCCAGGTATTCTGACCTGGGAATATTCATCTTAAATCCGTACTACACATTTTGGTGGGAGCCTATATAAAGGACATCGAAGAAGAAAGTGCTTGCTCTTTGATGGCTGGTCCCTGCCCTCGCTGCTAAGTTCATTCCTTCGCTGGTATGGGAGCCTGTTTCTTCAGGATTCCAGTGTCTACTGAAGACCAGCTGAGACATCTAGCCTTGTGTATTGAATTACTATGGAATTTTTGGACTTCCCATTGGGAAACAGCCATTGTTGGACTAGTTGGACCATAACCTGTAAACCATTATTATTAGATATATTAATCCCTATTGTTTATTTAGATTCCACCCCCCCTGCAGAGAATACTGACTAAAACAGATTCCATCACAGTATAAAATTCAGAACACACCTGAAAAGGCAAATAGTCCTGTCTTGGATGGAATCATATAGAGACACATCCTAAAAGGGTGTTCAGCTGCTTCTTCAACCTTCAAAGACGCTTCTTCCGCAACATAGCGGTCACTGCCAGGAAGATATGGGTACCTGATTCTGTCCAGAGTTCATTCTGTAGCATGAGAGTAGAAAGCTCTGGAACTAGGTATGAGGGGCCCACATATGCATGGGCAGGAGGGTGGGATCACTTAGCTAAGGAAATGGTCACTGAATTTTCAACTATCAAGAACATTGCTAATTCTCTGCTCTTGGAAACCAGAGGCCAGGTCTTGTAAACTGGATACAAGATGTTCTGGAGCCCAGCACCAGATATCAAAAGCTGGTGGTATTAGAACCATGTGTATGCACTTGAGAAAACATCCAGGACAGCAAGTTTGAATGGGGCCCACAGGTGATACCCTTATTTATTCATTTATCATGCTCCCTCCAAGTTCTTATTGTCTTAGCTGCCGAGCAGCTTCTAAGATGGATGCTTTAGCAGCTGTTAAGTGTTGGTTGCAATTGGCCTCACCCTTGATGCCACTGCAACCTCTCTGTCTTTGCTGCTTTTTTCTTCTCCTCACCATGATATTGAATGCATGTGAGGAAATAGCACTTCAGAGAAGTCTTCATTGGGTCTGATGTTGCAACACCAATGAATGCAACACAAAAGAATTTCTCCCAGCCTGAGCACCCTGCTGCTAAAGCCCAAGAAGGACTGTTTATATCAATCAAAGTTATTTGTTTGGAGAGGGTAGTCTAAGGTTAATTATCCTCCTTTACACATTTTATCCAATGCTCATAATTTACCTCATTCTAGACAAAATTCAAGAAACAATAGTTTGCAAAATTATTCTTTTCTTAAAACTCATGAAACAATATAAATATATTAAACGTAGGCACTAAGAGGTAGATTTTCAAATTGCTGTTACTCTTCACCATCAAATTCAGCCTGTGCTGGAGAGAAAGAAAAGGTTAGCTTCAAAGAATGTCACATGATAAAAAATGAAACAAAAAAATAGGTCAATAAATAGAAATATAAAAAATAGAAAGTATACAGCACAATAAATGAAAATGACACATATTAAAGAGCTCAATATTTAAGTTGGTTTTCAGTTTTTAATATCGATACACACTATGAGAACATTAGAAAATGAAACATAAAAGTCATTACACAATGCACTCACCTATACACATGCACAATCATATGCATATACACATTCACATACCTACTCCTACACTCATGCACACAGAGTGACACACATACACACCCACATACAAGTATATGTACAAACACATACACACATACACAGGCACATGCATACAGAGGCATACATTCACACATGCACACTCATACACATACAGACACATGTGCACTCCCTCACAAAACACATGCACAATAATTGCTATTTATATGTTATAAATGGTTACATTTACGAATCCAAGAATAAAAATATAAAAATGTAGATTCCAGAAATAAGAACATAGAAATAAACTAAAGAAAGTTGTAAGCCTAGGGAAATGAGAGCAAACTGTCAGCAGTTTAAGGATTAACTTTTAACAGTGGGCTACTCTGCTTTACAACCCATAGCTCTCTATGCAAGGCTGAAGCAGTCCTGGGCAAACTCAGGATCTGCTTTTACATAAACTCCCGCCACTCACGGCCAGCAATTCATGTGGGCTGTGTTAACTTTTTATTGATGGGATATATGCGACTTTTGACTTTTTGGTTTTATATTTTTCCATACCCTTTCCTGCTATGAGAAACTGGCATTGTCAGGGGAGGTGCAGAGCCTTGGTGAACAGTATCAAGGAATGACAAGGAAAAATGATGGACTAAATGCAAACACTAATTTAAATTAAAAACTCTGTTAATGGAAATTGCAAAGAAGGGCAATTTGTATCTGAGTTTTACCTTGAGGTTGTAAAAATTCTTTTGCTATTGCCTAATAATTGCTAAAAAGAAGGAGTTAAAAAACCAGCCTTGGACACAGCCTTACAAGTCCATCTCTGGCTGTGGTCTCAGCTAGCTGGTAAGCTTTTTGTGCTCCATGGAGATTTATTTATTTTTAATTTTTAATTTTTTTCTGGAATAAGGTTTGTTTATGGTTTATTAAACTTCAGTGGTTTGTCCCCATCTTTGTGTGACCCCTGTGGACCCAACATACATTTATAGATTAGTTTGATTTTTTTCTCTTTTCATGGTTTTTGTCAATTAATAATATAGGAAAATATTATTTTATGTCATATCTATTTTTACATGCTTTCCTACATTTTCTCATTTCATTACAGAAAGGTATTGTAGTTAACTGCTGTGGGACAATGGGCTGTACCCTGTCATTTATATTTTAAATAAATCTTGATTGGCCAGTAGCCAGGCAAAAAGTATAGGCAGGAAGGATTATCATATTGTAAGCTTGATATTAAAGTGAGCTCGTTCTTAGACTGGCTTTCAAGTGCACAGTTACCTTTGGTTTGTGCCAGAATAAAATAAAATGCTTCCATTTCATTTTCCTCATAGACATGCATAACACCACAACCCTTTTCTTCTCCCTGCCTCTTGCTCACATCTGGTATGTATTAAATCACACTGGACCTTTGTTTTTAAACTCTGACTTGCAAAATAGACATTTGATAGTCCATTCTATATTTATGGAAACAAAATGAGAATACCCAACTTTCCTCAATGTTTTGGCAGCCTTTTATTTCTCTAAATGTCACATTTTTCTCCATTTTAGTTAACTATTGCTTCCTTCCTCACAAGGCCAGAGTGCTGTTGTAACATCTCTTTCTATTACAGAAAGAAAGCACCAGAGAGGTACAAACAGCCTTCTACAGAAACATAAAAACTAGGGACAAAAATAGTGGGCCCCTTTAAGTTCATATTAGCAAAGTAAAACATACTCGGATTTTAGATGTTGCTTTGGCAAGGCAGTGATTAGCTTATATCAATGGTGAGTTTATTGCTCGTGCAACATTTGTTTTTATAGAAATAAATGAATTAAGCACAACTTGCTACTATGAAAGGGATGGCCAGAGTGATGGAGTTTCAGTTATTTATAAATTCACTGCTGTTACAAATTTTGGGGTAAGATTTTAGTTAAGACCTAATGTGGTTGCTACAAAAAATGCTCAGAGTTTGACTTGAAGCAGGGATGTGGGTAAATTAAGGCATCCAGTGTGTTGTTGATAGATTTTGAAGATTATAGAAAAGCTCCCTCTGGGCACATTGGTTTCATTTATTGTATGTCTATATCACAACTTCCCATACCCTCACATTTTCATGAGAATGTATGGAGGGATGTTTATGTTAATCTTGATTTATCTGTAATGTGATCTAATGAAAGGGACTGAACCTGAACATTTACAGTGAGCAAGTGGCCCATGCTTTTCATTCTTCATTTCCTCTCTATGACTTTTCTTCTTCTCAGCCGTTATAGCGCGATAAAGCTTTTGATTTCAGAATGTACACAAGGGTTATCTGTGCTTCTGGAGCTCCAGATAGATCTGCACAGAATAAATGAGGAAGGACTTTGTCCCACTGACTTTCCCACCACTTGTGTCATGATATTGAAGTACCCAAAATTCTGTGGCAGCTGTTTGGGTACAAATAATGAAACAGTGTATGACTGCCACTCACTCTTTTGACTGAAGTGAAGACTAATGAATGCTTACCGCATTTTTAAAATTTTCTAGATAGTATTTCTTTCTCTCTCCCTCCCTCTCCCTCTTTCTTTCTTTCTTTCTTTCTTTCTTTCTTTCTTTCTTTCTTTCTTTCTTTCTT
>JABTXL010012544.1:6978241-6992875 GCA_025134845.1 Neodon shergylaensis | reverse complement strand
CTTTCTTTCTTTCTTTCTTTCTTTCTTTCTTTCTTTCTTTCTTTCTTCTTTTTGTTACTGGTGATACAGTTTATTTGGTCTGGTTTTGCTTAGCATTGAATGAAGTGGAACAAGGAAGAATACTTCTGATTTTATCATATACTGGGCACATTTAATTTTAATTTTAATATAGTACAAAATATAGTATTTATTACAACTACCATAACCGTGCTTGCTTTTAAAAGACCATAGGGAAATAGTTACCTACCCCAAGATGAATCAAACTTTCCACTTTTACCTTTCTTTCTAATTTCTTTTTATTTATTCTTTTCTCATACAATACATTCCTACCATAGCCTCCCCTATCCCCACTCTTCTCCACCCCATTCCCATTTTATTCCTTTTTAGGATTCACAAGTCTTACCTGTTAAATTGCTGTTTCTAAACTGAAAACAGTGCATTAAAAAGGAACAGTTTTTAAAGCTTTAGTGATAGCACAGTTTTTAAATTGCAGCTCAGATAGGTGGGGTAGACTAATCAAGGATTAACTTCAAGGACACTTCTGTCTTCTCCACTGTCCTAATGGGGTTGTGAGGGAGAAATATCTACTATCTGCATAGTATTTGTGACCTTTGATTTGACAGCATTTCACTGGCAACTAGTTGCCTCTGCAAAATAGAAGCTAAAGAAAGATACACCCCAATGGTTTTCACCAATTCTCTATCTGAAAACACAAGTTTGTTCATGGAAAAAAAAAGTGTAGGACATCTTCAGTTCCTTTCCCCTAAAAGGCAAGCACTTAGAGAACTCAGAAGAGAAGGAAGAATGATTGTAAGAGCCCAAGGATGGGGTAGAATGCTATGAAATGCCATGTTACAGGCTCTGACAGACATCAGCTTACAGCAGCTGTGGTGACCTACAGAAGATCAACCTAACAGAAATTCACAGATGCATGGAAGAGAAACTCATGAAGCCCACCTGTAGCTATGGGGCTACTGCCGACTGATGGAGACTGGAGGAGGGACAGTGCTTTCGGGGGGGGGGGCGGCAATGAGTTCATGCTAGGTTTTCTACACTCCAAGGAATGAGTTCATACCCATGTACATGCATACACCACTAATTAGGGCAAGTAATTAAAGAAAAAACATATGAAATTGGAAGGGAGTTATTTGAGAAGTCCAGGGATAATTAAATGGGGGAAAATAGTAAATATTTAGCAGTAGATTGTATACATATAAGACATTCTCAAAGAAATAAATTTTTAAAAGAAAAGAAAAAATAAAGATAATAGAGTTGGTGATAATAGAAATCATATATAACAAACTATTAAGTATGGAGTGGTCTTCAGGTCACTGTGGGGATTGACTTTCTTAAATGTAATCAGTCTCCCCACGGCTATTAATTCCAAGTCACAATACATCAGAATCACACTTCTTTGTAGACATAGAGGGAGACCTTCCAAAAATATCCCGATGTTTATTGGATGTTAAGCTGATTGAATATGTGACTCTCTCAAATTCCTCAGATGTCTATTTTATACTGTCTTTGAAGGCTTCTTTGTGAGGTTTGCCTGTTAAAAGACAGTACTTGTAACACCTGGGATAGGGAGAGTCAGTTTTTTTTTTTTTTTAAGAATGTAGCCTCTGCTGAGTAAACCACATTACAGTTGAAGGCTGCATATTGAAGAATGTGTGGCTATCACATACCAGTTTTGATGGATATTAAAAAAAAGAGGGCAAGTTTTTGGGTGGGCAGGGAGAGTGGATCTTGGAAGTTTGAGGAGGAGTGAATGTGTTGAAAATATATTACACAAAATTCTCAACAATTTAATAAATTTAAAAGATAGAATTTGCTATAATTTGTTTCTACTGCATTTTGCTGAATCAGGAAATCTCTCTACAGCACGCCACCAACAAACAGCAAAAATCTGCATTAAACTCTGTTTTTTCTCTGTTTAAAATTAAGCTCTCTCAGGTTTTACGTGGAGTTTGTTATCACGGTGGGTGCCACTCTGTAGTAATAGGCGGTGGTGGGGCTGTGTCCCGCCACCCGGCCGCCCACCCGCACGGCTAGCTTTATACCCGAAATAATTACACGGAAACTGTATTCTTTTAAACACTGCTTGGCCCATTATATCTAGCCTCTTCTCGGCTAACTCTCGCACCTGGACTAGCCCATTTCTAATAATCTATGTAGCCCACGAGGTGGCTTACCAGGGAAGATCTTAACCTGTGTCTGTCTGGAGTGGGAGAATCATGGCGACTCCTTGACTCAGCTTCTTTCTCCCAGCATTCTGTTCTGTTTACTCCACCCACCTAAGGGTGGGCCTATCAAATGGGCTAAGGCAGTTTCTTTATTAATTAACTAATGAAAGCAACAGATTAGAAAGAAGTCACTCCGAATCAAAGTCTAAGAAACAAATGCTTAAAATCTTCATATCTGCAATAAATATGAAGAATGAACCTTAAAAAGGAATACATGAGTGTGGGGATGAGAATGGTAGTTCCTATATACTTAGGGAATCTATTTAAATATTAAAATAGTTTTTTGATAAATAATTTTTTTAGTAAACTCAATAATGAAAAAAATATAACCTTCCCAGTCTACAGTTACACAGAATTTATTTGGTTTGTGTCATCTATATATACAGAACTTCACATTTGTAAAACTGGTAACCTGGTGTATTCAAACAAAGAAAAAAAAACTAGAGCATCAAAAAAATTCCACCTATGTAGGGAAAACAAGACTAGGGTCATTAGCCTTTAATAGGTTTTAATGTCTGGGGACATTGAGACAATTACTACTTGGGGAAAATGATTTAGTTAGCTGGGAGAGCTATTCAGGAACAGTTAAACACTTACAAATGTTTTCAGATTTGGTCTGTGAGTTTAATGACCGTCTCTGTACATTTGATCAGCCTTGATAGTGGAATTACGCTGCTTGGTGTGGAACAAGTCCTAGAAAAAGAAGCAAGTCTTTGGCTATTTTTACCAAATACAGAAATACTTAGCAATTTGTCTAGCCACCCACACAGAACCACAGTTTCAAACGAGTCAATCAACACGATTCTAAATCTTTGAAAAGAATTTTTTTTTCTTCCATAGTGGTGTATTGTTCACAGATACCCCGGCTCAGCAAATGTTGGGTAGCTGGAGTGACTTTTGCTGGAAAATAATTCTTAAAACAATCTGTGTCTCTTGTGTGGTTTTGTGTGAGCATACTACTTTGCCAAAAGCAGAATGTGTTTGTTTAAAGGCTAAACCAGGTCACAACACAGTGGCAAAGAATTTGAAACTACAAGTTACAATGCATACAAACAAAGCCTCTAATTTACTGTTATGTAACCAATTGTAAGATATGTTACAGGAAGTTAACTTCAGAGGGTTTATGATAATGTAACGCATTATCTCAGAGGTGATGTTTTTCTTTCTGCATAGCAGTTGCATATGAATCTGCTGATATTTTAATTATCGTCTGCGGTCCCATGGTTCCACACTCATTGCCCATTAGCCACTCAGGTCATGGCCTCGCAGGGCTTCTGGTCCCGATATGTAGGTTTAAATTAAGTCTCTATTATTCTATTTATCAATCAGACTTGAGAGTCAAAGGCTGGGTTGAAAACCTGCTAGCTAAGAGAGGTTGAGTAGCAGCTAGCTGACCTTGCTTTTTGGCTGGAGACACCTCAATAAACGCAACTCTCCCCTCGCCCCAGAAACAAAAGGAAGTTCATTTCCTTCATGTGTGGGTTACTTCTGAACCAAGCATTAAGTAAGCCCTCTAGACTTACTAGACTTACATGAGTGGAGAGATTCACTCACGTGTACACTTAAGTCTTGTACAAGGTACAGAATCTTCCATGTTCTTTGGTCCCACTCCTAACAGCAAATTCAAGGCAAAACACAAAGAATTCGGAACTATTAAAGTTTGATTCTTTCTCACTTAAGCATATTTGCAGTTGCCAAAAGGAAGTTAGAAGCTTTTAACATAAGTGATCAACCAAGGAGATATTTGGCAGGAAAACAAATCTCATTGATGTGACTGACATACTATTATTAATTATCAGAATAAAGTTGGGATTATAAATTCAGAAAGAGAGTCTTATTTTCTGACTTTGAAAGTTGTAACATATTAAAGGAAATGGCATGCTTGGGACAAAGAAATGGGATTTCTGCGTTGTAAGTATGTGTATATTACATCCGTATTCAAATTTTATACTACAAATGATGCTACAATATTGCAAAGCATAAGTATATACAATCTTAAAATTTCACTTTATAAAAATATACTTTGAAAGTAATGCTGTGATCATATAATGCAGTTTCTGGGGTCTGGTGTGTGTGTGTGTGTGTTTGTGTGTGTGTGTGTGTCTGTGTGCAAACACTTGTGTGTGTCTATCTTGTTGTGTAATGAAAATTAGTCTTTCCTGGAAATTATATACAAACATTTACCTATTTTGTGTGTACTCTTCACATTAAAACATGCTGGTAGGACAACCATCAAGAGAACTGTGACACATTCACTTTGATAATGAACTTTAGAAGTTAACATTTGTAATACTTGAATGTATAAATTCGCTTGTTAATTTTTTAAATTTTATTTATGTGTATATTATGTCTATGAGTACTGTACTCAAAAAGGGCTTCAGATGCCTTCGTTTAGTGGTTGAGCTGCCTGCATTGTGAGCCATACTATGTGGGTCCTGAGAATTGAATTCTAGACCACTGAGCCATCTCTCCCACTTCAGACTATATACAAAGAGTGTTGAAAAAAACAGAGATCATAATTTTTTCTACCTAAAATCACACACACACATACATACATACACACACAAAGAGAGAGAGAGAGAATGAAATATACATGCACAATAAAGCTACATCACAGTCTAATAAAAAAGCATAGTACCAAGAATGAGTTTGAGTTATAGATCAGGATAAGCTAAGGGATTGCCAGAACAACCACCTTGGTTGCCTCCCAGGATTTAAAGATAAGCTCATATTGCAGAAAGCACTACAGTTTTCCAGGAATTATCCTGGATCTGAACAAGAAATCTTATCCTTGCAATCTTGCATTATGCAATCTATTTCTGGGGGTATTTTCAATCCCTTTCTGAGTATTTAGCATATCCTTTACTGTTTGATTTGATCTTTCTATAACTGCCTGACATGTAGGATTATTTGGTATACCAGTAATATGCTTTATATTGTAATAAGCAAAAAAAATTGTTTCATTTTCTTAGACACATATGCTGCACCATTGTCTGTCTTTATTTGTGCAGGTATACCCATGATGGCCATAACTTCTAATAAATGTGTGGTTACTGAATCATTCTTTTCTGAGTTCTCAAGGCAGTTATCCACTGAAAACCTGAATAAGTGTAAATGGTGAGGTGTACATATTATAATTTCATAAATTATGTAAAGTGGTACACATCCATCTGCCAGATCTCATTCCCTTGAGTACCCTTTGGGTTATTCCCTGCAGGTAACAGTGTTTGGTAATGGAAAGAGCAGGTAGAGCATCTCTTTATAATCTCCTTAACTTGTTGCCATGTAATAAAAAACTCTCTTTAAAACTATGCTATTGACATGATGTTTCTTATGAAATTCTGAGGCCTTCAGCACACTTCCAATCAATAATTAATCAATTTCTGCATTATCTTGTGTTAGAGGACCTGGAAAACCCATATTGGATCAGATGTGTGTTATGTATATGGGACAAAGCCTATTCCTGAAGTCAATTCTGCATCATCTGGTATATATTCAGCAGTTTCAATATGCAAGACAATTCTTTCTGCATATTGTGAATCAGTAACTATATTGAGAGGTTCTTTAAAATTCCTTAGTACCATGAGAATGACATATAATTCTGCCATTTAGACAAAATTATAAGGGATTTGTTCCACCTTACTTAATTCTTCTAATTTATAATCTGCCTTTACTGATTTATTTGCATCAGTATAAAATGTATGGGTTCCAGCTATTGGTATATCATGAAAAATTTGGGGAAGAATCCAAGTAGTCCTCTTTATAAGGTTAAGTCTATCGCTTTGGGGATAATTGTTATTAATTTCTCCTAAAAATTAGCACAAGTTCTTTACCATGGTTCATTATCTTCCCATATTTTTTTAAATTTCTTCAGCAGTAAAAGGCACTATAATCTCTCTTGGGTCTATACCTGCTAGTTGACAAAGTCTCAATTTTACTTTTATAATTAATTCAGAGAACTTTTCCACATAAGTTTTAAATTTTTACTTGGGTCCTGTGATAAAAATGTCCATTATATGATAATATCTTTCCTCTGCATTAAAATTCCTTTAGGGGAAATTTTAGAAGGCAATATGACTAGAATACAATTTAGGTTTTGTTTCACTCTATCTACATGTGTCTCCTGTAATTTCTCTTCAACAAACATCAATTCTTTTTCAACTTCAGCTGTAAATTCCCTGGGACTATTTAAGTCTTTGTTACCATCTAAGGTTTTGTTTAAATGAACTATTAGATCAGGAGTTATCCCAACACTGGTCATAGACTTAAAGTGTCTCTTAACAATCTTAACAATTTTTAAAAGTCATTAAGAGTCTGTAATCAGTCTCTCTTAATTGACAGAATCTCTTTTTATTTTTCAGGAGCAATTTGTAATCCCCATTTAGGAAAAACTTTTTTTTTTACTTCTTCAAACATTCTTTCTAAAGTATCTGCATTTGAGTCAGACAACAAAATATCATTCATGTAATGGCAAATTATAGACTTAGAAATCTGTTTGTGTGTTATAGATGATTTGCAAAGTATTGGCACAGGATGGAATTATTGAGCATTTATGTGGGAGGATGATCTATTGGTATCTCTTAGTAGGCTGAGAATTATTATATGTAGGCACTACAAAGGCAAACTTTTCTCTATCCTTTTCTTGTAAAGGTATAGTGAAGAAACAATCCTTTAAATCAATAACTATAAGAGGCCATCCTTTGGTATTAGATAAGACAGAGGAATTCCAGATTGTAGAGAGCCCATAGGTATGATAACCTTGTTGACAGCTCTTAAATATGTCACCATTCTCCATTTTCTATATTTCTTTTTAACAACAAATACAGGAAAATTCCAAGAGCTGGTTGATTCTTCAATATGGTGAGCATCTAGATGCTCTTGTATCAGCTGTTTTAAAGCCTGCAGTTTGTTTTCTGTTAAAGGCTCTCATTTAACTCTCATGGGTTTTCTCAGTTAACCATTTTAGAGGCAAAGTTGTTAGTACCTCTGCAGATTTGCTAGTTGTTTTGTGTTCTTGTACTGCCTGAATAGCTGGTGACCTTTGTTTATATCTTATAATATCCTCCCCAGAAACCTGAATTATGGGGACTGCAGGAATGTTAACCTGTATATTTAATTGCTGTAATAGGTCATGGCCTCATAAATTTACTGCACTATTAGGTACATGTGACCTCAGCCTTCCTTTCTGTTGTTCTAGTCCTATGCATTCAAACCACCTCATGCTTTGTTTTACTTGAGATAGGGTACCAATTCCTAAGAACTAATATCTGCCTCTTGAAGAGGCCAATCTATATTCCAAGATTCTGGAGTAATGATAGTCACGTCTGCATCTGTGTCTACCAATCCTTCAATTACAATGTCATTATAAGTATTCTTAGCTTTGGTCTTTGGTCATTTATAGAAGTCTGCCAAAATATATTTTTCCTATTTTCTACTTCAGTTTTTAACTCATCCTTCAAGTCTATTCCATCATCCAGAATAGTATGGTTTTTTATAGTAGTCACTGGATTGTTTAATTTTCCTGGTGAAACATGTTCTCCACAGTGACTGGGAATAGCTGGGCCTTGTTTAACATTTGACATTTCAAAAGCCAAAGATTCAATTAGTACATGTCTAGCTTCAGCGTCTGTCACTCCTAATTGTAAAGTCTTAGTCAATCTTGGTAAGAACTCAGTAAAGGGTTCTTTCCAGCCCCATTTAACCCTAATACATCACTCAGTTCCCTTTTCTAGTTCCTGAATTTTGTCCCAAGCATTTAAAGCTGCTCCACTACATAAAGACAAGGTGTGTTTGTTGTAGCAAGCCTGTTCCTGAGGATCAGAGAAATGACCCTCACCAAAAATTTGATCTTGGAAAGTCTCTAATCCTTTTGCTTTCCCCTGTTGCTCTAAAATTTTTGCCTCTTCTCTCCAATAATACTTCCAAAGCAGCTGAGGTCCATTTTCTAGGACTGCTGTGATTAATTGAAGCCAATCCTGTGGCATTGCCTTAGTGCTTGAAGCCCACATTTTCACCAATTCCCTGACAACTGGTGAATGTAGCCCATAAGAAAATTTTGCTTCTTTTTATTTCTTTTAGATTGCTCATACATATTGGTTCCCATTCACATTCTTTGACTACCTTAGGGTACTTTGTGCCATATGGTCTTTTTGAGGAAATTATCAGATATGCAGGGAAATTCTGTGTAAGTCATCCCAGGGTCCAGCATGTACTGATAAGGCTAAATCATGTTCTTGTATCTTCTGTTCCTGATCATCAGTTTCAATAAACTCATATAAACATGTCTCTGCCCATTCTTTCACAGCAGTCAGGTGCTTGAAATTATACAGACACATAGAAACAATGTAAACTTGCCAAAATAAGAGTAATAAGTAGCTCCTTTGAGTAGAAATATGAGATTTGAGCAATATGAAATGAGGATTTACTATTTCACTCAGTAGATTTCTAGTCATTAAATTTTAAAGTAAATGCTTGACATTTGTAACATGAGGACCTGCTTGTTGTTGGGGTTTCTGTCCTGCCTAGTTCCCACAGCCATTTAGGTCCCAAAGAAATCACACAGAAAGTCTGCATTAGTTATAAACTGATTAGTCCATTGGCTCAGGTTTTGTATTAGCTCTTCTAACTTATATTAGCCCATTATTCTAGTATATGTTAGCCACATGACTCAGTACCTTTTTCAGTAGGGCAGGTCACATCCTGCTACCTTGGTGTCTGTGCAAGACTGGGGAGGAATGGGCTTCCTCCTTCCCAGAATATTCCTGTTCTCCTTGCCGTGCCTCTACTTCCTGCCTGGTTGTCCCACCTATACTTCCTGCCTGGCTACTGGCCAATCAGTGTTTATTTAAAACATAATTGACAGAATATAGAATTGTTCCACACAAGACATTAGTTTATTGTTTTTTAAAAAGTGAAAGTTTTGAAAAGTAGAAAATTGGTGTTTAACTATAAATTCAAGTGAAATCCAGGGAGAGATATAAGTTTAAATCTTTAGGCCAAGGACTCAAGCATAAATTATCAGTATGGTTCATTCAGGTAGAAGTGTCTGGAAAAACCATTCCAGAAACGCAGAGCATCATAAAAACAGACACACATTAGTGCTTGTGCACGCACGTAATTGCTTCATTTGAGATTATACTACCTAAGATGAGAATATCTTTGATTTTTGTGCTGACATTCAGGACATAAACCCTTGCAATTAAGAACTTAACAGCTTTCTTTATGATGGGGATGGCAGTGATATCAACAGAGTCATGGCTCAGCTTTTATGCAAGTTCTAACTAAAACGCAATCGATTTTCAAAGTGTAGTACAATTGTTTTGAGAATCATTTGATTATCTTCTGTTTATAACCACATACTTTTAATTCACAGATATGTACTCTGGAGAAAGGCCATTTCAGATTAACTAGTAAGACTTCCTTGAAGCTTAAGCCACTTATAGAGACGAGAAAATAAAAACACTTTCACTGTTCATTGGCTTAAATGACACATTGTCCTAAGATGAGGAATAGAATAAAATTCTTGACACTCAAGGATTCCTGTGTAATAGAACGATATGTACGAGTGAGTTGGTAAGTTTAATAAAATGCTTAATAAAGTTTAAGAGCACAGAAGAGATCTTGTCCATTCTACATTTGACCCAAAAGGGGTTTATAAATAACTTTGTGATTTAATAGATTTGAGTTGAAACAAACAAAAAAGCAATCAAACAAATAAAAGCACGTCAGCTCAGAGAATAGTTAGGAAGGCATGGGATGACTCCTTAAAAATAGAAAAAAGTCAGAAAAAAAATTAGAGAGCATGGTGGAATATCCTGCAGTGTCAGAAACATTTGTCATTGAGCAGCACTAAAGGCAAACTCATTAGAGTTAGAGCAGGGGAGAACGGAATCCATGATACAGAATGCACAGAGACTCCAAACCATTTGTAAATACGGTCTCTCAGTGCTACTTGCCTCCACATGACTGTCCTTGTACTACTCTTAAGGATCTCCCTTTCCTTTTGTCTCTCATCTAGCTACACCACCTTCATATTTCCTACTGCCTTGTCTTTTAAGCTTGCAAAACAATGACTTTCAAAGTATCCAGCTTTGGATTAATAAAGTTATAGATATTAACAACTTTCTATATATGTTGAATCAAAATTAAAATTAAAGATGAATATTCAGGAACTTTCAGCACTATAAAAAAGCCCAAACTTATGTATGCATCACAGGTATAGAAGTAAGATTTAAAAAATCTAGATCAAAGACACCGAAAATACTTTAACAAAATCATAAAAGACAATTAGCCAAATCAAAGGAAAGAGATGCCTTTAAAGTTATAAATATAACACCCATTGTGCTATCTGACCACAAAAGACTAAAGCTTGATATCAGCAACAAAAAAAATGACATAAAAATATAACAATTCTCAGAAGGTAAACAACACACTACTCAGTAAAAAAAAAATGGGCCAAGGGAGAAAGAAAGAAATAAACATAAAACTTTGTAGAATTGCATGAAAATGAAAATATGACATACAAAAAATCAGTGGAATACAATGTAGGTAGGATGTTAACCCATTATTAGACATAATTTCTCTAGTGAATATTATAATTATTTAAAAAACCTTTATATTCCACCTTAGTCTTCTTAATTCTACCTCCAGTCAAAGTGGCTTCTGAAGAAATATTAAATTATATTAAGTATTTACTGAATATCTGTCACTAATTATAAACTGCACAGATGCATATGGCAAAAAGTACAAATTTTTATGTCAACTTTTGAGGGCATATACAAATATTACTCAATAGAATCACTAGTTTACAAAATTAAATAACTTACTAACAAACTGAATACAGGCTGAGACAAAATACTTTCTTTTAATATTCCTTTTTGAAAAGTGTCACTACAAAGATCCTTAATGAACAATGACAAATTTACTTAAATTTTGAGTTTTCCACTGAATACTGCAACATGTAGACTTATTTCTGTCATGTCTTGCTGGTGTAAAAATATACATAGCTATAATATTTCAGTGCACACCATTTTGATTATTGTATTATTACAAAGGTTAGATCTATAGAAAACTATCTAATTATTTTTAGCATTGTGCTGAGATTGAAATACTCCATCTTGCGAGGAAGCTACTTAAACAGAAAGGAAAGCAACTCAGAGTCTTTAGAAAGTGCCTGAAATTGACCAGGTTCATTAGGCCCCTCCTTCCCAGGGTAAGTAGTGAAAACAACTGAGAGTCATTCTCAAGCAAGCCAAACTGCAAAGATTCTGAAACCAGACCGCATGCCTGAAAGAGACAGAAACAAGCTCTGCTGCCTGACAGAGGTTTAGACCAAGTGAGTCTCTCAGAACAATCATTCTTCAACCTGTAGATCAGCGTGCAGGTTACTATGTACTATGTACCAAGTTCCCAGGTTGTGAGCAATCACCTGTAGGGTATGGGCTTTGGTGAAGGAACCTTCTCTGAGTTATTTCTACTTTTGTAAGTAACCCCTCTCCATATTCTTGTAACTAACTCCAATAAAAATTACTGATTTAACAAACTGGATTTCGACAGTTTTGTACTTTGGTCTGTTGTAGGCTTCTTAACTGGTATGAATAGATGTGTATGCTGTGTCTCCCCAGAAAAGTTTCTAACACACACTAATATAAATTACAAATCAGACATAACCAGACATTGCAGTAAGCTTACTGAAGAATGAAAAAAAAAGCCAGAGACAGAAGGGAGATAAAAAAAAAAAACTAGGCCGGGCGGTGGTGGCGCACGCCTTTAATCCCAGCACTCGGGAGGCAGAGGCAGGCGGATCTCTGTGAGTTCGAGACCAGCCTGGTCTACAGAGCTAGTTCCAGGACAGGCTCCAAAGCCACAGAGAAACCCTGTCTCGAAAAACCAAAAAAAAAAAAAAAAAAAAAAACTAAAACAAACCTAGTATGATTAGACCACTAAGCTGAGACATAAAACATACAAGAGACTGAGGGAGGTACTTAACAAGTATGTGACATAGGTGGTTAGGTTTTGCTGAAGTCTTCTGAATCTGTTGTGGTGTGGGTTAGCATCTCAATTGAGGGTATTGCAATAAAGTCGGGGTATTTCAATATTCTTTAGAAGAACCTACTAAAATGTGGACCACGAAAAGTATACATGTAAAAGAATATATGAAGAACAAAATGGAGATTGAGTGTTCAATTGGTGTTCAAAAGGCATACTGAGAACTGACCCTGCCAAGAATATCTCTTGTGGTCATTTTGATCATAATTTGTAGTTTTATTCGTGTGTGTGTGTGTGTGTGTATGTATGTGTGTGTGTTTGAGGGAGAGAGAGAGAGAGAGAGAGAGAGAGAGAGAGAGAGAGAGAGAGAGAACAAACAAAACTATGAATATATGAAATTAGTATGATTCAATATATGGAATACCTTGCTAGCTAGTCCTCCTCAAAGATTCATAGTCAGAAAATTAATCCAACTGCATGGTATTTGAGGCCCTGTTGTCTGGGACATAGTTGTCTATGTAGTCACAAGATATTTTACTATAGGCAGTTCATCTCCATATACTCCTTAATATCCACGAGAATGGGGAAGGCACTAGCATTTTTCTTCAAATATAAGAATGGGTTGATTGCTTTAGAGGCCACATTTTTCTTTAATTGAACTGTAATATATTAAATTATTTTAGTGCCTTGAATATTTGGGAGAAGATTCAAATACAGAAATCATAACAGCCAACACAGCTACATGCAAAGAAAAAAACCTCAAATCCTAATAAAAGTCCAATTGCTCTTGGGAAAAAGACAGACTTAACATTCAACAATACTAATGAATCTTTTCATAAAAATTGTGCCTCAATACTGTAACATTCCCCGCTTTAATCTTTGATTAGGTTTCTCAGGAAATTCAAAATTAAGTTTCAGGTATGTTGAAGGAAAAAAGCACAAAGAATTTCGAGTCAATTAGGTAAATTTATTTAAAATTGAAACAATATTTTCTACTTTAAAACACAATAGGTAGAGGATGAACTCGTGTTTTATAGAATGAAATGGAATGCAATGTATCAGTTGGTTTAGGAAGCAAAGTTAGAAGTTAGAGAAATGGCTCAGTGGTTGAGGACTTGGTACTCTTGTAGAGGAGAATGGTTTGATTCCTAGAACCCACATGAAGTCTCATAACCATCAATAACTCTGATTCAAAGAGATCCAAAAGTTCTCTTCTGACTTTTGTAGGCACTAGACAAGCACATGGTGCTCATATATACCTAGATGTAGGTCAAACACTAATGCACAAAAATAAATAAATTAATAGAAACAACAAAAAATGATACAATAAACACACTTGATTTTTCAATGGATTCACCCTCCTCCAACACAAGCCAATTCTCATCAATAGTTGAATAGGAAATGCTGAGCTGAAGATGTCTGAGCAAGATTCTTTTGTAGTACGACAGTAACAAATCAAATGGGTAGCTCAAATTTCCTCCTCCCTAGAATTCAACATCTTCTAGCTTCTTAGTTTAAATGTTATCATTTGCTTCTTGAATCTAAAACATACAAGAAATATAAACTTTTGATTGATTAATGGCTTATACATGTTTTTACTAACTATTCTTAGGATTGTTGTTGTATGTGTGGTTAGTAGGTTGTATTTTCTAATGTAAGTTATCCCTATATAGTCTAGGCTGGCCCCAAACTCTGTATCTTCCTAACTCATCTTCTAGAATGTAGTGATTTTGAATGTATACCTCCCCATCCACCCTGCCTGGTGTACTTTATCTTATATCTATGTGAAGTTTTTTTTTACCCTTGATATATATAGAAACACATATTTTTATTGATTTGGGTGGGTGTATCTATGAGTAAACATGTGTAGGGGTCATGCGCCTATGCATATATACGGAAGCCCAGAAGAGAGTTTCATTTTCTATCAAACTCTACTTACTATTTTGAGGCAGAATATCTCCCTAAAGATGGAAGTTTGATCATCCTATGTCCATCTTTCTCAGAGCTAGAATTGCAGTATTTTTTTGGTGATGCCTGGCTTATTATATGGATACTGGGATCTGACTTCAGGTACTCATGACCATGGTATAAGTATTTGTAACTACTAGGCCATCTTCTTAATTTCTGTCCAGATAACAAAAACAAATACAAAACAACCTACTGACATCATGCTTCATTTTGATACATTGTATTATTAAAGCATTATTTTTATAATGATATTTAAATATATTTTCTGAATCCTTTATTTGTTTATATGTTGAGAAAAAACTAATAATGTTCTTAAAGGTTGATCTTTGGTAAGGACTCGATTGACTAAATAGACATTTTTCCTTTCTTATTAGTCTTTTCTTGCATATATGGATTCTCTCTCTTTCTCTCTCTCTCTCTCTCTCTCTCTCTCTCT
>JABTXL010012544.1:6928029-6978141 GCA_025134845.1 Neodon shergylaensis | reverse complement strand
GAGAGAGAGAGAGAGAGAGAGAGAGAGAGAGAGAGAGAGAAATTTTGTTTTGTTCTTCTCTCCATGTCTTTGTTTTCTAAGGAGTAGAAAAAAAAAGAAAGCCATGGAGTTTTGTGGATGAGGAGCTGAGGAAGGGGAAAGTGTATAAGAACAAACATTATTTCAATACAAATTTTAAAAAAATAAATTAATAAGTTTGAGTAAATTTGATAAAATAATATGAAAGGCCATAGGCATTTGAGTTTATCATAAATACATTTGTAAAGGGATGTTGAAGGTACATATTTTATTTATTTACTGGCATATTTTTAAGAGAGTCACTGTGTGTCTCATTATATAGTTCAGGCTGGCTGCAAACTTAGAGGAACTTTCTGTCTCAGCATCACAGTGCTGGTACTACAAGAGCAGACCATTATGCCCACCCATTTCCTGTATTTTATATGAAATTAATCATATCCTCTTTAATTGGCCTTGAGTATGGCAAGAATACAAATTTAATTAGTGAAAATAAGTGATATACTTCAAAGTAGAAGAAATGATTTTTTGAAAGCATTTACCACAAAATGGTAACTTTTAAGGCAATGGATATTTTAGTTACCTGAATTAATCATTGCAATTTTGTGTCCCTGTGTCTGCGCTCTGTGTGCTTGAACCCAGTTACCGAGCTTCGGGCAAGGGGCTAGAGGTTAAAATACACAGACACACAGACAGAGAGACTGTGACACGGGTCATCCTTGAATTCCCCAAGAATGTCCCCTTTATTGTTTTCAGGGGCAGATTATATAGAGATAGCCATGCCCCAGCCAAACCCACCAGAAACCACTCTCCTGCCATCAGGAACTCCTGAAGGTCTCGTGCTCAGAGCAGCTGTAGGCACTCAGATCAGGGGCTTACAAGAAATTCAGGATCTGGGGTCTCACTGCTCCCAACAATTTTGTAAACAAATTAAAATATCATGTTGTATCTCTCATGAACATCTACAAAACTCATGTTTTTAAAAATGACAAGAAAGATCTCTGTGGTCTTGACTTCTAAGTGTATGGTTTCTAGGATTAATTTGAAGGTTTGTAGAGATAACTCAGCAGTTAGAAACACTAGCTGCTCTTGAAGAGGATAGAGGTTTGAATCCCATTATTCAGAGCAGATGGTTCATAGCTTCCTATAAGCCAAAGTGCAGAGGATCTGAATTCCCTTTAGTGCCCTCTGTAACCACCCAAATGCAAATACTTGTACATTGGCACACACATATATACATAAATTAAAAAATAATCTTCAAAGAAAAAGTCATTTGAAATAGACTAACAGGAAACAAAACCAAGAACTTCTGTAATTTAAGAACAGGGAGCTGCTTGACTTGTTAGCTTATGCATATTTATAGCTAGCTCTTATATCTTATATTAACTCATTTCTATTAATCTGTGTATCGACACATTATTGTGGCCTACTGCTAAGGTTCTGTCCAGCATCCAGCATCTGTCTCCTGCGGCAGCTACATGGTGTCTCTCTGACTCTGCCTATTCTCTATATCTTTTCTAGCTTGGCTGTATTCTGTTATGCCATTGGCTGAAAACAGTTTCTTAAACAATGGTATTCACAGTATACAGAGAGGAAACCCACATCAATTTTCCATGAGTAATAGTGCCCCTGATATTTTTGAAATTTGTGATGTAAACTAACTTGGTACTCTTCTACAGATTATATTTGTTATATTTGAGATGTACTACAAAATACTAAAAATTGCTATTTGATTTAGAATATTGACACTATGAGTACTAGCAAATTTCAAGACTAATATCTATGAGTAGTCACAAATGGAGAGAGTCTAGTATATCTAAGAAATTGTTGGCCTAGATCTGTAAATGTCTGCAATGTTCAATGTATCTCATAAATGGAGAATGCAGTTAAATGTCTTTGATAATAAAAAACTAAATTACCTATTTTTGTTGATTAATATCACCACTGGAGTATTTAAATGGTAGTTATTCAGCTTTTCATTTATTCTAGAGGCATATTTATAATCTTCCAGACACACCAGTAGTATGCAATCAGTATTTCATTTCACAGGGAAGGAATCTGAGCCTGAGACATCTGAGACTGAATGTTATAATCAGGTCAAGAATAGAAAGAATTGCTAATAAGAGGAGAGCCTGGTTTGTTTGCCACCACAGCTGAGATCTCTCAAGTACAACACGCTAGATATCCATCGAAAGCTCTATTCCGTGATTACAAAAATGGGAGAGGATTTGGAAATGTAAGATTGCAAAGATTTAATAATCTTTTCCACATCAAATCACTTATTAAGGCATACAGTATTATTTGGTGGTAGTAAGCTCAGAATTTCTGCTGCCTTACTGGAGTGATGGAATTATTAAAATGGACAAGATAATTAAAAAATAAAAGGCTAAATTTTATCACTTTTTAAGTTATTCCATTTTATTGACTTGTTAGGATAGAAGATAGCTTGCTTCTCTTTTATCTGGTTAATTAGTTCATCAGCTACCAATAAATAATCATAAAATGAATATGTATCTGCCTGAAAGTATTAGTTCCTCTTGTCTTGTAGAGCAGGCTGGGATCCCTTGATTGAACATGCTTCCTTTTAAAGGATTTTAAGTTGTATTTCTGATGTCAATGATAATTTAAAATTTTGAATCTGAGTTTATTAAAACAGGGTAAGGTTTTAAACATTAATTCAAAGTCCTCTGATATCTTCCCAAAAATGTGAAGTCATTTCTCTTGCTTGTGTTAATAATATGAATTCCAAATTTGAAGCTAAGAAGGAATTAATTTTTATTTATATGATACTGGGATACTATTTAATATGCCTAACCTATGTTGTATATAATTTTCAAGGAAATAGAATATGGATTTACTGATTATTATTTGATTAAAATGTGGACATAATAAACCTAAATTTTGGGGCTTGGATGTCTGTTAGACTATTATATTATCTTTTCTTCTTTCACTTACTTTCCCTTTTTTTTGTCCCAGAATTCTGCTGTGTAACAAACTATTCTTCAACTCAGGATCACCCCACCTTGAAATCCTAAATTCTGGGATTACAAACACATACCATCACTTTGTGTTTTTCAATGCCCACAATAATTTGTCCATGCTCTTGTAGAAGATATTACCATGTTACCATTGCTAGGACCATAGTAATGAGCTAAGCAACTTAATAGCTTTTTTTTCATTTTGTGTTTTAGGAACAATTCTATAAATTAGTGAAAAATTTGCACTAACCTATCATTCAGTAAACACTCAGTTTAAGTGACTTTCTGTTTTAGAATCACTTGATTTTCTTCAACTACCTACTTTCCTTGCCACACATATTTCAGAACTTTATTATTTATACTATACTTTTAATAGCAACAATTCTGTGTGCTACTAGAAAGCTGACTTGAAGTGTTGAAATTGATTATTGTGTTGACTTCGTTATTGCCAAATTTGAAAATAAACATGATAGCTATGTTTATATGATAAACCAATAATTAATTCATGGTTAGTTTAAGATAGCATGTTAACGACAATGTCCATCAAAATCCCAGTATATCTAATAATGCTTCTCTATACTTGCTTTTTAGTTCTTTAAGGAAAACTTTCTGACAAACCAGTTTCCTCAGATTGGATCACCTGAAGTTGTCACAACAGTTAGTTCATGTTATAAGCAACACATATACTACTGATCTTTCTAATGTTTGTGTCTAGAGGAGTCATGTTCTAATATGGAGTCCCATCAGCAACCTTTGTGAGGATTAATCACCAAGGAATAGGAAGGAATCTTAGAGCAAAAGAACTTGATTGCTTTCTCCCTCAGCAGCCTGCATAACATGCTCCAGGACCATGAAAGCCAGCCAGCATCAAATAACTGAACTAGACAGTAGTAACTTGATTTTTCCATGTCCTGTGACCATGGCAAGGATGTTTAGAATGGGAGCCTTCCTGCACTGTTTGTAAGAATGAAAATTTCTGTAAACACTATGGAAATCAGTGCAATAATCCCTACCCGCCCTGACAAAAGAAAACCAAGAAATGTATCTGCTATTTGCTATAACTATACTATTCTTTGGCATATAGCCAAACGTCTGTGTTACCTATTACAGAGACCCAAGCTCATCCATGCTTTTAGCTGCTCTATTTAACCTGTCTAGGATACAGAACCAGTCAAAATATCCATCAACTGAAGAATGGATAATGAAAACATGTTACTCGTGTTCAGTGTTATCCATCTGTAAAGAAAAATGAAATTATGAGAATTTCAGATAAATTTGATGAAGTTGGGGAACATTATAATGTGCCAGGTAATATCACTCAGAAATACAAATAATCATGAGTTTTCCATCATATGTGGGTTTTAGATCAAATTATTTGATTTGGATGTTTAATTTGGAGTACCTGTAGAATTATAGGTTTAAACTGAGAAAGTTGCCTGTAATATGAGAATTCAGAATAATATGAGCTTCATAAGATGTAGATGATTTGTGCAAACACTGCTTTGAATTTAGTGACAGCCTCCAGTGTTGTAACAAGTACAAAATGACAGGGATATATATTCAACAGTAGTATTATATTCCAATAAATCCCCAAGTATAGAGTTGGTGGACACTGGGATGTTTCCATTTTGTGAATGAGAGTTGTGGTCTTCAGTGTCTTATTTCTGAGTATCTATAGATTAGTAGATTTGTAGAACTGATGTTTACCTGACCATCTACCTGCTCTTGTCATCACAAGGACAAAGTTATACACAGGCAAATTAAAGTAGTTCATTTTAATTGTGAACAATTATCTCATCATCTAGTACCATCAAGGAATAACTATGTAATACATAACAATATATGGCCTATAGTAAAACTAATGGGTCAGTATAGTAGAACCAGTATATTTTTGTGTAAGAATATCTAAGAGATGTGGTGAAAGGCCTTTCACAAACCTCTATTTAGTTTATACTATTTTTTTTCAGGATTTTGCAAAACTTAGAGTAGATACTGGTGCATCAACTGTTGCCTCCAGAAGTAGTGATATGATGAATTCTTTCTCCTCCAAGCTATTTCTTAAAGTGTGTTAGGGTTTTAAACTAGCTGCTGCTGATTATATCAAAGACATCAGCTATTTAATGCAGTGATTCTGTGTGTGCCAACTTCTAAATGCATAAAAATACATGGCCTTGAAATAAGGAGTATTCACATAAGATATCTACTTTGTATGGAAATGAATGCACTTCAGGGCTAAACAAACAGAACTAATTTGTCCTTTCCCATACATGAAAGAATGCCAGCAAGTGTTAGCACACTCAGCAAATCCAATCCGTCACTGTGTTTATTATTTTAAACGTATTTCATGCCACACATCAAATGACAAATAATTTGAGACATTCTTTTAGATATTTTCTACAAATTTCTAGCTAACAAAACGAGAAGCCAACTGCATCTCATATGCAAGGGTAAACTGAACTGACACAGAGGTTTTGTTCATGATTTAATTTACTCTGTTTCTCTCTACCTCGAATTTTTTGATGTTGTCCTCAGTGTATTTCCCATCCAGGGCTCACTCTTTTCATATTACCACAGCACTAAACACTGTTGAAATAAACTAGGTTATGTGTAGTGACAAGCCAGCTAGGAAAATAGAGGCATTCAATAGATAAAAGACCTTATTTGTGTTTGTCAGAGCTCAAGAGCAAAGGCACAGACCTTGAAAACATGCAGATCCTTGGAGAATTCTTTTAAATTGGAATCATGATAATCCAAGAATCCTGGGGAAACACTGATACTCAGAGTGCCCAATGCTCTACTCGTTTCTTGGAAGATTAAAGAATACAAAGCAAAGATTCTTTGTATTCTCTAATAATATTTGCTGATTTTTTCTAGTAAGATAGATAAGAAATTAATACAGTTGAAGTCATAAAAATATATTAAGTTAAACAATTATGTGATATTATCTAATATCAATAGAGTATATTTTTATTTTATTTTCTTACCTCTCAACTAAACTGAGGCACTGAGAGTGGGGCCTGTCATACTAGATATGAAGAAAAGGAGGCCCAGAGACATTAGGCGACTAATTCATAGCTTGCCAGCAATATTGGCAGAATTAGGTCCAGAGCCACTGGTGATCATTGATAGTGCATTTTCAGGTATAATATGTCTCTCTTCATCAAATCTAGGGCATTCTCTTAAATATTTTACATTTATTTATTTTATTACTTTATGCATATGAGTGTTTTGCATCCCTTGCTGCCCACAGAACTCTTTAGTAAGACGTGAGAAACTATCATTAGTGAGCTAATAGAAACCCCAGCATGATCATATATACAATTTTTTTTAAAAAATTAATAAAGAATGTAGAATTTTGAGTGTTTCAAGAAACAAAAGAAATCCCTAAAATAACTTATATGAAAACAGAGACCTATCAAAATTTTACTAGACCGACTGCAAGAGAATTAAAATTCAGAAATGAGAGATCCAGAGGCACTCTAAAGAAAGAACATAAAAGAAGTCCTCTTTTAAGAAAATTTTTCAGGGCTGGAGAGTTGGATCTGCTTTTAAGAGCACTTATTACTCTTACAAAGACCAAGGTTTAAGCACCACATGGTCGCTCACAACAGTCTTTAGTTATAGTTCTAAGAGATCCAATGGTCCTGCTTACTTTTTCATGGATACCAAGCACATGTGTACTTCACATACATACATGAAGGCAAGACATTCATACTCACAAAATAATAAAACAAACAAGTCTAAGAAAAGTTCAAGAAAATTTTCCAAAATTAATGAATGTATTATATTAGAAAATAGGATAGACACAATTTCTTAAGTAGATTTACTGCATTCAAAAAAAAGTACCAATGAAAAGTATTTTATTTCTTACAAAGTAATTACATTTAAATTGGTAGATGACATTTTTGTTACTACCTTAAGGTTTTATCTATTTTTATTATTTAGTGTTTCTATTTTTGAAATTAAATACATCATTTTCCCTTCCCTTTCATTCTTCCATCCACTCCCATGTAAACACCCCTTTGTTCTCTCAAAATCCATAGCCTCTTTAATTGTTGCTACACACACACATATACACACACTCATAAAGGGAGACATGATATTTTAATAAAAATATAAAAAAAATTGTTGTAATATTTATACAAAGTTCCAGAAAAATAAAGTTAATGTGTAATTTATGTGCAACATGAAATATTATTAACACCCAATTTTTAAGTTTTTAATTCTTTGCAACTTGTCTGAAGCACATGGACACAGAAATGCATTAATCATGACCGCTTCATTCCCTTTAAGCTTGACTCAACTTCTCACTTCATTTGTTTTAAAGATCACAGACTAGAAACTTATATATTGTTTATGTATTGATATATATATATATTTACCATATTTCAATGTATACTTTTACATTCTTTACATTTGGAGGTCATTGTCCTAATTTATTACACAGTTGTTTATTGTCTTAGTCTTGGATAGGTATTGAGAATTATATAGATCAATAGTCATCTATGTGTGTCATTTATAATTAGACTAATCAGGTTCTTTAGATACATAGAGATTATATTCAGTATAGATAGATAATCTTAAACCTCTTCAAAGAGCTGTAGAAAATGGACTTTAATTTAACTCAGAGTTCTGTGGTAATGAGACACAATTGCTCCTGGCAACACCGATCTATTCTCGAAAGAATGTTGAGCACCAAATACACTCCACCTGGAGCCTTTCTGGCAGAACTGGCATTTGGGAAAACAAATGTCCATACCTCAACCACTGACAGAGATACAGAGTATCCGTAAATGGATAAAACAGGACTGTCATATCCTGCCAAGACAGGGCAAGATAGTTTTGAATAGTTTCTTGCCTTTGAAAATGGTATGACAGTTACGTTAGGCCTTAGCCAAAGTTGGTTGCTTCAGCACTGCAAATGTGACTTTGGGTGATTGCCCAGGTAGCCAGTTGTCTCTGTGATTTGTTGCATGTTTTGGAAGTTGTTTGATTGCACTTCCTAATTACTCAGGTAACATTATTTCCTTTCTCAGATCTTCTATGGGGTTGAAGACTATATAAATGTAGTTACTTTCCTCTCATGACTTGGCCAAGTTATTTATTATACAAGACTTAAGCTAGTTAGAATAGGATATTTGTACTTATTGGATATAATTTTGCAGTAGGTTTAGAACTCTCTTACTTAAACAAAAGGTTGAGGTGTTGCAGGAGCTCCTTCCAATCTTTCAGCCAATAGCTGCTGAGATACAGGCCCACTGGGGCGTGGTCTCTCTCTCTCTTTAAAAAAGCAGCAACTGCCCTCCACTTGCTTTCTGGCTTCTGGCTCCTAGGCTCCTTTCCTGATTGCGCAGAGGGCTGTTGTTTGGGAAGGTGATCTGTAAGTTTTTCCCCCTTAAATAAATAACCATTCTATTAATCATAATTCCAAACTGGTGTGGGATCATTTGTGACTTACTCCTTCAACAGGAGATAGCTAAGTGGGACTCTATCTCCCCAAATATTTGGCAATTGTCATTGCTAATTCTTAACTATAATTTTGCTACTGTTTTGAATAGAAATGTAAACATATAATATGCAGAATATTTGATATGCAACCCTGATAAAAGCATCATTTGATCTCCAAAGTGGTCACAACCTACAAGTTGAGAACCACTGCCTAGTCCTTACTATTATTTTGCTACTGTTATGAATAGTAATGTAAATATCTGATATGTAGGATATTTGATATGCCACCCTGATGAAAGCAGCATTTGACCTCCAAAGTGGTCACAACTCACAAGTTGAGAACCACTGCCTAGTTCCTTACTGTATACCCCCTTCTGTGATTCTATGGTTATCATTGCCTTCATAGATAATATTAACATATATGTGAATACATACTATATTTGTTTGTCTGGGATACCTCACTCAAGATGATTTTTTTTCCTAGATACATCCATATGCCTGCAAATTTCTTGATGTCATTTTCTTAAGAGCTGTATAATACACCATTGTTTAAATGTACCATCTTTCATCTTTTTTTATCCATTCTTCTGTTGAAGGACTTCCAAAATATTTCTAATTTCAGGTTATTATGAATAGAGCAACAATGAACACAATTGAACAAGAGTCACTGTGGTACGGTAAGAAAACCTTTGCATATGTGCCCAAGAGTGGCATAGCTGGATTTTGAGGTAGATGAATTCCTATCCTCCAGAGGAGCACTACATTTATTTCTCTAGTGCCTATATCTTTATTACACATCCTTACTAGCATGAGCTGTCACTTGTGTGATTGATATTAACCACTCTGGTAGGTGCAATATGAAATCTCAAAATAGTTTTGATTTACATTTCCTTGATAGCTAAGGACATTGAACATCCTTAAGTAATTTTTAATTTTACTATTTATATTATGCAAAGAAAGCTACTGCTGAGCTTCATCATCAGTTTAAATTGATTATTTTTCAAATGTTAAAAGATATTTACTGTATACGTCAGTGGTATTCACTGCTAAATTTCTATGGATGTAATCACCATGTATTGATCATACACATTCATGCATTTTTTCATAAGATCTTCTTATCCCGCCATTTTCATCTTTCTCTGCACAAATTATTAATTTTTTAGAAAGAAATCAAGAAATGTATCCAATTCATTTTGCCACTAGAATAAGAATATTTAGAAACAAATATCACAAGTGAAGTAAAATATTTTCAGTGAAATCTGTGACCTTCTTTACCAGTATTTCACAGATCCCATTGTTACATATCTGAGCATACAGTTTCACTGCCAGATGAATGTAATCCTCATCAAAATTTGCAATGATTTTTTTTTCACATAAGTTGAAAAAGTAGTTTTCCAAAATTTTAAATAATATTAGAAAGCAGTGTGAAATGTCTTACACAGGTTCCTAATTTTAATGATTGTTCCTCAGCAGATAGTTATATTTTGTGAACTGTGGTGTGTAAAGGAAGGAGGGCTTAGATGGAAAAAATAAGGTTCTTAGAGGCTGGCCTTCTAAGATTATAGCCTGGTTTCTGGTTCTCACCATTCTCTGACTCTGGGTAAAAAAGAGTCATATGTCTCATAGGCAAATTGTGGTTTATGAAAGTAAAATGAATACCCCCATGTTAACATTAGGTGTTTAATTTTAATTGGGTGTTTTAATTAGGTAAGTTAAAGGGGCCTTTTGTTTGGTGGACTTTAATACTTTGGTAGCTGGATCTTGGTAGTCAACCTCAGGAGAAGGAAGTGACCAAAGAAGGGAATAGATCTTGTCGGCTAGTTTTAGGAATGTAATCTAACAGTTTTTAATAAAGCAGAGGGAATGGAGGGAAAAGGCAAGACCTGCCAGAGCCATGTTTGCCAGACCTGGGCTTGATAGCGTTCCTTCAAATATAACAGAAGAGTGAGTCAGTTAATCCAGCAATGAAAGTTTAAATTTCAGAAAGGGATCTCAGGTAGAACAAACATTAAAGAAATAAGGAATAGTTTTGACGAGAGATTACAAAGATTCACAAATATTCATTTTATCCTGTTAACTACCAAGACTCTGTGTTAAAACAGTAATGAATTGAGGGCAAAATGTTCCTTTGTTTTTCAACTTGCATGTACCAAAAAGTATAAAGGGGTTGGAATGATAAATAATAAACATTCATGATTCCAGTTACAGGAACTCTTTGGGCATCAGGAAGGCACATCATGCAGGGACATACATGCAGGCAAAACATCTATACACATAAAATAAAATATTAAAAATTATTGTAGCATGGCTGTGCAATTATAACATGTCTTAAATTGATTTAAGATTTTTAAACAAAAGATATAAATATATTCAATTAAAAGAGGCTTGGCCTGTATTATTTTGCCATTTTTTTTATTTTACTAAACCTGTTCACTTTAAGTAAAAAATGAAACTTTATAAGAAGTTTCCTAAAATGAATATTTCGAAGATACCAAAGCTTACACTTCATTTATATATTCATTGCTTATTAAGCACCATACCAGCAACATATTAAATTAAATCACTTATCATAAGTGAACAATACTTATAGTTTTCCTTAGCTATGATAACGGATAAAGTAGATATAAATATTGTAAGTAAAATTCTTGCTTGATAACTATTTGGTTATATGTAATTTTACTATGTTAAAATTAAAACCCTTCCTTTTAATTAGAATAGAAAATGGAAAATGCTGTGAGAAATACTTCTGTATATTTGTTGTTTTTATTGGTAAATGAATAAAGAAAATGCTTTGGCCTGTGATAGGACAGAATAGAGCTAGACGGGAAAATTAAACTGAATGCTGGGAGAAAGAAGGTGGAGTCAAAGAGAAGCCATGTAGCCAGTGCCAGAGACAGATGCACTGGAACCTTGCTGGTAGGCCACAGCCTTGTGGTAAAATATGAAATAATGGCTAATTTAAGATATAAGAGCTAATACCCTTAAGCTACTGGCCAAACAGTATTGCAAATAATATAGTTTCTGAGTGATTATTTCATGGTCTGGGTAGCTGGCAATGAACAAGTGGCTTCTACCACAGAATACCTTCTTCAACATGGCATAACCCAATAAATTTGAAAAAAAAAATGTTTACTCAAAGAACATTCTGTTGGTTATTTCTATTTAAAAATTGTTTTTTAATCATTAAATGTTGGTTAGATTGCTTTTATTACTGCAAGATACAAATTGCAATGTAATTCACTTTGATGAAAGGAATTTTAACTCTTGGGAAATGCTGTATTTCTAAAGAAAGGTCATGATTCTAGGGTATTTTTTCTTCCTATTTTATGTTACTTTATTCAAAAAATTGTCAAGAAATTAAAGACACAAAAATTGGAAACTTGATTTTTTTCTCATACAGAGACAGCTCTTCAGAATTCATAATTTCATTGAGATATTTTTCTTCAAATTTCTTAGCTTCTCACATTGTTTACACCCCACTCACCATCTAGATAGTGAGAAAAATGTTGATTATTCACAAATATTGTGTTAGCTCTGATGAACTTTTCTTTTTTACTATTTGAGAAATCCTCTTGGACAGCACCACATCATTCATGAAATTGTTAAATTCTTTTCAAATTTAATTTGTGAGCAATTTTTTTTTTTAGACAGCACACAGGATTTCCCACTCAACTAAAGTATTGTCATTCTTCTTTGGTTAGAGTGTAGAAAATGAATACTGGAGTTAGTTCTACTTTCTGACACCTTTTGTTGAGCTCCTGTAATCTGATAAATGATCACAGGCATACCTAGTATGCTTCCATATTTTAGCATGATTTTCATGTAGATTCCACAATTTATTTTGGATTCTGGCTTCCCATTGAATTTGATCATGCTGCCACTGCTGAGTTGCCATCTGAAGAAACTCAAATAGAATTTAAAGCTGCACAGTTTCACAGTTCAGGACTGAGTGGCACTATAGGTTTAACCTGTGGCAGATGCTTTCTAGAAGACAGTGACACACGAGGACAGCACAAGAGTGAGGAAGAAACACACGGCAAAAGCAGAGAGACAGAGGCTTGGTGAGTCAAGCAGGGTGGTTTTATATCAATACTGTTTTAAGAACTACCGAAAGAAGTGATACTCAATTGTCTTCAAAGGCATATTCTCAAGTGGCTTATGAATTGACTACTTGGCCCCATCTATTATTGATTTTCCACACCACAGCGTCTCCTGAAAACCATACTCTTTACACATGGAAGAACCAAATTTAATCCACATATAAAAGAGCAATGGTGGGCCTTGATGACTTTGGACAAATTTTGGTGCCGAATACCATAAAATCATTCTATAATATAATATAATATACTATATAATATATATATGTAATATATATTATATAGTATATTATATTATAGTGTGTGTGTGTGTGCACCACAGTGAGAGAGTGAAGGTCACATGACATCTGAGGAAGTCATCCAATCCTTTTGTTACATGAGTTCCGATGATCAAATTCAGGTGGTCAGGCTTGGCAGCCAGCACCTTGCACACCTGAACCAACTCCAGGCCTTCAGAAGAGTTTTACTCTGCCTTTTTTTTTTTTCAGATTTGAATCAGTAGGTGTTAGGAACTAATCAGTAAAATCGGTATTCAGATTGTCATACTTTTGGGTCTTTTCTAAAAACAACCCTTTTCATGACCTTTCTTTCCTTGCTGTTGCCGGATTCTAAGCTCTCTGTCCAGGCCCATTTTTCTCTGAGGTAGGGGACTCATATCACCTTGCTTTGGATTCTTCCTAGTTGCTTGTTTGTGCCCAATCCTAAGTAGTTAATATTTTTTTTAATGTAAAATGCCTATTCAAAAAATTTATTACAGATAAGTTTTACTTTTTTAAATAATCTGATAATTTAACTAATTCATGATTTGCTTTAGTTACTCATTCCTTGCCATTTCTGGTATGTCTTATTGTTTGGCCATTGTTAATGAAGGTGTTGCTGATGGTGGCTTCCCACCTCTGTAAAAGAGAAAGATTTGCTCAGCCATTAACAACCTTAATTTTTGCAAGATGTAAGTCTTACAGAGAATCTGAGAGACAAGGTTCTCATCTGTAAGTTTTTCTGGAACCAATAATCAATTACAGCTTTCACGTTCCTGTTGCTTGCCTCCTATGGTTACATGTGCTCTGGGGGATCTGAAGAGGTGTTGATAATTATCTGCGTCGTTGCAAGGAGTAAAACCGGTATAAGACAAGTGGTGCTCCCAACTCCATTCCTAAGGAAGACTTTGTTTCAAAGCTCCAACTTCTTTCCATTCTTGAATTAACTGGGAAAAAAGTTATCTATCAAACATAAAAACACTTCTAGACTCATAATCAATTTTTTTAAGCATGAGAACTGAAAAGAACATCAGTGATGAGCAGAAAACACAGCAGGCCACGGGAGCATCCTCTTGTTGAACTGTTTAGGCAGGAATAGCAATATTCTGAGTTGTGATTGCTGCCAGTAGCAGTTAAGCACCGTAGTTAACCGAGCTAGGGTGATTAAGAGCTATGAAGATTGCTTTAGAAGCAGTGGTGAAGAGATTTTTAAAGTCCTTCTGATCACCAGCAAGGCTAATGACAAAAATAAGAAGCCGAGTGTGTGTCCTCCTGCTGCTGAGCAATGGGAAACTGCCTTTGTACTCATGAGGATAATCAAGACTGAAAATACACAGTCATAACAGGCTTTCAGAAGACTTACTTGCTCGATAGAAATGATGACAATGTGGGATAATTTCAGGAGTATTAATTTTTAAATGTTTTAAAATTACTCACACATCACTGTGTAGGAAAACATGTATTTGGCACATGATGTGAAGTATAATGGAGTGGATTATAGTGGAGTACAGTGCGGAAGATGATTGGAAGCCAGCTTTGGAGCCTCACGTTAAGCTCTAGGAGTAGAAGTTTGGGGTTCTCTAAAGATTAACAATCACATTGACTTTTCTCCACTCCATGCCAGTTTTGTTTTTTCCAAGTTAAGTATTCTTAACTTTCCAGTAAAGGATTCTTTAGTATTGATTACAGTTTATTACATATGTATGCTATAAATAACAGTTATTCACATTTCTATCTCATTAGATATAGAATAAAAATCCAAGAAGATTTTTATTGTTATGATTTTAGGTAGTATATTTGTAATGACATCTAATGTATTCTGCTCTTTTCTGGAAAATTAGATTATTTCTAGTTTACCGTCAAAACATGCTGTTGTTATAAGCATTGTTGTGCAAACCTCCCGATTCACATCTAGAAGAGTTTGCCTAGATGATGACTTGCTAAGGTGCAGAGTGTGTACCTCTTCAGCTTTGGAAGGTGATGACAACTGATTTTCATTTTAGTGTTAGCATTACATAGGATTGCACATTACCCAGTGAAGTGGAAGAGCATCTGTTGCAGCATGAACACATTCTGGGTCAGGAACTTAAAGCTTCAAAGTACAGTAGACCTTTTTAATTTATAATTCAGAAACATTAGCTCAGACACATGCATGTTTTTCAGAAGTAAAATAGCTAGTTAGGGTATAGAAGCTTGGTGTTCTGTATTACCTTTGAAAGGACTTTGGTCCAAGGCACTTACTTTTTGACAAATAGTTGAAATTCCTCAGAAGAGAGGAACACAAACTAAAAACTACTTTATATTTTACTGGACTTTTGAGGATATCACTGATTTCCTATAAATAATGAATTTTTTGAGATTTATTTATTATATTGAGTTTTATGGAAAATATATGCAATACTCGATAGAGTGTGTTTAAAAATATTGAGAACTAAAATTTCCGAATGTAAAATAGACTAGAAAGTCTATATTATTGGATAAAGTTGAAGTTATGGAGTTATTAGAAAAATAATCTTAAAAAGAGGAAGTAATTGATTTGATTAAGCAGAAGACTGAGTATTATTAGCATTTTGAAACTCAAGCTCCTAGGTCTGAAACAACTGTTTACAACTAAGTTCCAAGTATCTGGATTAATCAAGGAAATCAAGAGGCCTTATAGAAAATTGCCTACATTTAAAAAATGTGTTTTATTGTAGGATATCAGGATTAATATTTCATCCATGGTTATTATATGCACTATGTGTTTATATCTGTGTGTATGTGTGCATATGCATTATTCTTTCATGAGTTTGTTTCTTGTAGCTTAGAGTTCACACATTTAATTAGGTCTGATCTTTGTAAAGTACTATATTTCAAATCAAGCTATAATCAATGACTTTACTTTAGTTCTATTTGAATAAGAAAGGAGATGATTTGACTTGCTGAGAAATTACAAAGAAAACCACACATTCTGTCTAGGAACAAGAAGAATTATCAAAGGATACAGACGTGCTACTTACTGAAGATATTGCCAAGAATTTTTTATAAATTCTTTTTGAAACAATGTTTTGAAAGACAGGTTATTTTAGTTTCACACTATCTTTAAATTTGTTAAATTTCTACGTCATAAAATATTTAATAGATAGAAGTTGAAGATGACTTTTGAATAGACAATGTATTTATAGCAGGACTTCTTCAACTTTTTACTCTTACAATCTCCTTTTTTCAATGATGTTCTATGAGAGCCCAGTTCTATAGGTATATAAAATAGGTAAATAAATTATTTTCTCAAAACAAGTCATACATTTGCTTTAGCATAATTTTTGGTGTGTACACTATTTTACTCCTTATTAATGTTAAAAGAAAATTGTGTACTCATAGGTAAGATTTATTTATCAAACTTCAACGGAAATGGGAGACGGTGGTGGGGAAGAGTCAGAAATCTTTAATAAATAAATAAAAAAAATAAAGAATTAATACCTAGTTAAATATTTGGTACTTTCTGTGGGACAATGGTTTCTATGCTATCACTTGTATTTTACATAAATGCTGATTGGCCAGTAGCCAGGAAAGAAGTAGAGGTGAGGTGACCATGCAAGAAGTAGAGGTGGGGCAATGAGAATTCTGGGAAGAGGAAAGTTTCAGTCTGCAGACATCATCCATATCCAGAGGAAGCAAGATGTGACTGCCTTTCCAGTAAAGGTACTGAGCCACATAGCTAACACAGACAAAGTCTGTGAGATAATAAGTCATAAGAGATAATAAGAAGTCTGTGCTACTAGGCCAATCAGTTCATAATTAATGTAGACCTCCATGTGTTTATTTGGGACTGATGGGCTGTGGGACGAGGAGGGACAGAAACCTCAGGCAACAGATACTAAAGAACATAGGATAACTTCAATATCATTCAGATTTGACGGACATTCTGATTTTGCATTTAGTCAATGTTGAGAATAGTTCTTTAATAAACACATAGCATAAAATGACTAAAGTACTTTATCACCATTTCAGAAAAAAATATAATTTTATTCTAACTTCAAGTCAAAATTTACTTAATTTTTTTTCTTTTGCATTAGGTCACTACCACAAATGCATTTTTTTAAAGTTGAGCATTCTAATATAGTACAATCCAAAGTTGTATCAATTTGACACATGCTAGGGAATGATAATAGGAAAGTATCAGGAGACTTTGTGTACCATAATTAAGGCATTGTCTATCTATAAGAGCAGACAATTTGCATGAACAATAAAAAGACATTGCATTCACTTCATTGAATATTTTTGTATCTGGGTTTGTGTATATCAGGTGGCATTCTCTTTTAGGCATTGTATGTAGTGGTGGTATGTGGTGTGCATATTGCATGTTCAGAACCAGGATTGGTATGAACAGTGTGATACAGAATGGACAAATTTGACAGAAGGACCTCACATTCATTGTAAGACTGATTTTGAATTAATCTTCGATCTTTGAGCTTCCAAAAATCATTTATTCTTGCCATGTTGATTGCCATCCCCACACAGAATTACAGGATCCCCTATAAGATCACGTGGTTTCCATCCCCAAATTGAGTTACAGGATGTTCAATATGGTCACAATGTTTCTGTAGTGATCTTTCATTTGTATTTTAATAAATAGAGATTGCCTGAAGATCAGAGAATAAAACAGCCACCCTGGTCAGCCTTACAGACCAGGCAGTGGTGGCATACACGTTTAATCCCAGTAGCCACACTTGTTTGCCATAAAAATGGAACAGTAGTGGTGCATGCTTTTAATTCCAGCACTAGGGAGAAATATAAGACTGGAGGAGACAGCTCTCAGTCAGTCTCATTCTGAGGATTCCTGGAAACATGATCGCCATTTTGGAATGAGGTAGAGGTAAGAGCCAATGGCCTGGTGTTTTGCTTATCTGACCTTCAGGTTCAGCTCCAGTATCTGTCTCTGGGTTTTTATTAATCATGCTATAGGTTCCCATTCCCACACTGAGTTTCAAAATGCCTTATTGGGTCAAATTGTTTGCCATCTCCACTTTGAGCTTCAGGATCTCTTCTATGGTCATGACCAACAATTTACAGAGCTTTTTCAAGAACAAACCACAAAGTCATTTGTGATTTTTTTTTAAAACATCTTATGATGTATTTTATCTTGTTTTGCGTGGCTTTTTTATTAGTTTGTCAAAATTACTTTTCAAAGTAGTCACTAGATTTATGGAGACAATGTCATGTCCCTAAATGTCTGAACTTTTCCAATTAAATACATTTTTCTTATAAATTTTCATGATTCTTATTTTTATTACTATTCTACAGGGTCAGCAAACATATAACAACTAATTAGATTTTGACCATTGTAACATTCCTAATTCATCGAAAATCAGTTACATTTATCTTTTTTTGTTTTAGCACCTTTTGTTTGCAAAAATGCATGTTAAACTATTTTCTTAATGGTAGTTTTATTTTCTTGATTTCTGTGGTCTTATACATTTACATTTATATACTTATACTATCTCAGAAGCATAAAAATGGAGCAAAACAAAGGAAATATATTTGATGTCGTTCTCTGGCCTCCACACATATATTGTCTTACTTTCTCTTCCTGCCACTGTGAAAATATATCCTGATAAGCAACTTCAAAAGAAAAGTTTATTTGACTCACAATCCCAGATTATGGTTTATCCACTGAAACAACAGGAACTTGAAGCAAGTAGATTTCATCCACAATCAAAAGCAGAGAATAATGAATTCATAGGTGTTGGTATTAAATTTTGAAAACCAGTTCTCAGTTGGTTTTCCTTATTTAATTAAGCCACCACCTAGCCCATGAAATGTTACAAGTCCATATTCAGGCTGGATCTTTCTATCTCAAAAAAACTCAAATGAAGAATATTCCTAGCAATCATGCCTTTAGGTCAAATTCATGTAGACAATTCCACACTGGGGTTCTCAAGTAATTCTATATGGTGTTAGGTGGAAAAATCAAGACTGATCCTTATGTAAAACCAAGTGAAGGTACACATGCATGCATGTGTGTGCACACAACATCAGGTGCAAATACAATTTTTAAAATTGTTTTGGGCATAATAAATAAGCAATGCTGGATAGCCTAGGTGGCACCCTCTTGGCAGCGGTAGAAGATGGCAGTGTGTAAACAGTTGAACAAAGATGTCTCATTGCATGTCTTCTTTTGTGCTAAGGCTCATGAACAAATTTGATCCACGGATCTTGATTCAGATCTTCAGACATAGTTAGTCATTGATGTTCATCCCTGTAGAAAGTTTAGTGCTTTTTTATGCCTTAGGTTTTTTATATGTAAAATAGAGGTGATAATGCTTTCATAAACTTATAGTTATTGATTTAAATGAGTTACTCTATAGGATGGCTGTTGTTAAAAAGTGACCCGCGAGAGAAAGACACCATGCAAGAGAACTCAAGTGGAGGGTTTCTTTTTCCCCCTTGGGGGAAAGGGAATGGATTAGTAGGGGAGAGTGGAGACCAGACTTGGGGATAGGAGTAGCAGAAAAGAAGAGAAAGGCAGAGAAAGAGTGGGGAGAGGGAGAGAGGGAGGAGAGACAGAGAGACAGTCAGAGAAGCAGAGAGAGAGAAAGGAACAGACAGAAACAAAAAGAGAGAGATGCGAGGTAGGCAAGGCCCACCTTTTAAAAGTGAACATAGTGAATGTTCACAGGTGTTGCTTTCTCTGACTACAGCTGAAGACATAGCCTGTCAGAACCCCAAGGGCAGGCCAGTACAGATACCTAAATACTCACAGTATCCTTCATAGCGTTGTTAGTATTAATGAGCCTCCCATAAGTAAAAATTGTCTCTCTGTATTATTATTGATAAGATGTAATTATATTCAATTTTCAACACTTCTGATTTTTAGGTATCTTTGCCTTCCATAGTATTTCAACAAAAATGAAAATTATAGCTCTAAATTCTCTAGCACAGAGAAGCCAAACAACATCTAATGTAACTTGTCTTCCATTTTCTACTTTCTCTTCTAAACTTTATATATCCAATGACTGGAATGCATTTAAATGTGCATTAAGCCATTGAAAAAAAGAAAAAGCACAAAATGATGCCAAGTCATTGGACTGGCTGGCTAGAGGTATTTCTTTTCCTTGGTAAAAAGGCTCTTTTTTCAGTAAATATGAGAGGTTAATGGCAGTGATTTATGGTGATGGAAGATTAGCTAACCACTAGAATTTGTATTTCCAAGAAAACTGATAAAGGCCAGTATAAAATTATATTCTAAGTAACATTCATCCTGCCCTAGGCTGATACACTTAGGGATTAACCAACATGCCATCATTTATTCTCATAGCTAAAAGGAAAAAAATGGTCATTTTTTATTTTCCTTCAACATTCATTTTTAATTCCCTTGGAAGAAAGACTACATAAGAAAAAAAAGTAAATTTAGTTCTCTCCAGAAGCCTATATTCCAGAAGGTCAAGGAATCAAAATGTCAAATAAATTATTTTTTTAAAAAATTATACACATGTATTTTAATATATGTATATATATATATTAATAAAGTAATGTGATAATGGCTGAATAGACCCTTATCTTAGGCAGTTAAAGTTTTTCTTCTAGGAGATACCTTTAACTTTGTGTCTGACACATAAGAGCAATACCACGACAGCAGGAAAGAAGTGAGAGAAAGGGGGAGATAGGGAAGGAAGAAGGAAAAAAAATGGAAGGAGGGAGGGAGGAAGGATTTGTTCTGGTTGTTGAAAGGTCCAGGTCCACATGGCAGGTAAATGATGGGCATGGGAGCATGAGAAATCTGCTTACAAATGTTTGCAGTAGGAAAACAGAGTAATGAAACTTGGCCCCGATTTCCTTTGGCCAATGAAACGATGATACACATATTTATAATGGGTTTCCCACTACAATGAATATAGTATGGAAATTCTTTTGCAGACGTGTCCAGTCATTTGTCTCGTAGGTGATTCTAGATCCTGTCAAGCTGACAATCAATATCCCCCACCATAAGTCTAATACTTGCCAACTTGACATCTAAACATACCATCTTTAAAGCAAAGCTTCAAACCCTTGTCCTTATAGGCCCAATGTAGCTCCAGCTTCAGATGGTGCTCATAGACCACCCAGCCTTCAAAGGGATAGGTAGGCTGGTCACCAGCTCTACCACTTGATTTTCTTTAGAGACAATTAAGCTTCAGGCCTATAGTTTCTCTTGATTGTCTTATAATTCTGGCATTACTAATGCTCTGGAGTCCCCATAACAACTTTGGCTCCCCTTTATCAGCTTCATACACTGGCCTCCTGCTTTGGAATAATCATTTTGTACCCTGTGAGGATCTGTCACTCGGATTGGTTTACTAAAAAGCTGACTTGTAGCAGGACAGAATGTATAGGTGGGATGCTCAGACACAGAGGAGGCTGGGAAGAAGCAAGGTAGAATCAGAGGAGTTGCCAGACAGAGAGTAAGCAAGACATGCCAGAGAAGTTAAAGTCACAAGCCTTGGGACAGCACATAGATTAATAGAAATGCGTTAATTTAAGTTGTAAGCTCTGGTTAATAACAAGCCAGAGCTATCAGCCAAACATTCACAGCTAAATTTAAGCCTCTGTTTATTTGGGAGCTGCTGGTAGGACAGAAATTTCTTCCTACATCCTCTCATAGCCTTCTTGTAAGGACTCAGATTCTGCCATCCATAGTTATACCTGACTGGTATTTAGGGACCATACCACAACCCTCCTCCCTCTCATACCACATGGACAACAGTCCAGGTTCTACTACCATAGTAAGATACATCCTAAACTCTTGGATGCTTGAAGCAGCCTCTTTATGCTATATCTAGATAAACATTTTTCTAGGCATGTGCTTCGGAGAGGGAAATCCCTTCAGTGTTATTTTTAGTTCTGGCTCTTTCCTTATTTTATAAAATACATTTTTAACTGAAATGTAGCTAAAATGTTTACTTCTTCCTTCTCTTTCCTCCCTACAGTCCTCTAAGCCTTGCCTTCTTACTGCTTACATTTTCTACCTCTCATTTTCATATTAGTAGCAACTTTTTCTGTGATTGCTCTGTGTGTGCGCACTCAAGCATGCGCAGAATGTATAAATGACTTGCTGAATTTGTTTTTAGTTTTTGTGTACATTCAGTTTTAGGGCTGACTCATCTGTATTAGATGCCATTTAGGGGTTCATCCCTGGAAGAGGCTAATTTTCCTTTTCCATGCAGTCATTTTTTAATTTATTTTTCCTTTCAAAATTTACACTTCCTCCCCTCCTCCCATTCCCCTCCTACATCCCCCCTCCCCCTCCCCCTCCTCCCTCCCCCTCCCTCCTTAAGAGAGGGCAGGGAAGCCTGCCCTGTGGGATGTCCAAGCCCCCCCCCCCCACACACACACATCCAGGTCTGGGTTATCTCACTCAGGATAGTGTTTTCCGTTTCCATCCATTTGCATGCAAAATTCAAAATGTCATTATTTTTACCGCTGAGTAGTACTCTAATGTGTATATATTCCACACTTTCTTTATCCATTCTTCCATTGAGGGGCATCTAGGTTGTTTCCAGGATCTGGCAATTACAAATAATGCTGTTATGAACATAGTTGAACAAATTCTCAAGAGTGCTATTGCTGGATCCTGAGGTAGATTGATTCCCAGTTTCCTGAGAAACCGTCACACTGATTTCCAAAGTGGTGGCACAAGTTTGCATTCCCACCAGCAATGGATGAGAGTTCCCGTTGCTCCACATCCTCTCCAGCATAGGTTATCATTGGTGTTTTTGATTTTAGTCATTCTGACAGGTATAAGACGGTATCTCAAATCTATAACCATAAAAAAATCTATAACCATGCACAAAACTCAAGTCCAAATGAATTAAAGACCTCAATATAAATCCAACCACACTGAACCTGATAAAAGAGAAAGTGGGAAGTAGACTGCAACACATGAGCACAGGAGACCACCTCCTACGTATAACCTCAGTAGCACAGACATCAAGAGCAACTGTGAATAAAGGGGACCTCCTGAAACTGAGAAGCTTCTGTAAAGCAAAGGACACTGTCATTAAGACAAATAGGCATCCTACTGAATGGGAGAAGATCTTCACCAATCCCGCATCAGACAAAGGTCTGATCTCCAAAATATATAAAGAACGCATGAAAGTGGACATGAAAATTCTAATTAACCCAATTAAAAAATGGGGTACTGAACTGAAAAGAGAATTTCATCAAAGTTCAAATGGCCAAAAGACACTTAAGGTCATGTTCAACCTCCTTAGCAATCAGGGAAATGCAAATCCATGCAGTCATTAGTTGCATATAATTCTTTGTCTCGGGGAAAAATCCTGTCTTAGTCACTTTTCTATTGCTGTGAAAAGAAGCACCATGATCAAGGTAACTTTTATAAAAGAAAACATTTCATTGGAGCTTGCTTACAGGTTTAGAGGTTTAGTCCAATAATATCATGATGAGGAGCAGGTGCTGGGGCAGTAGCTAAAATCTTGATCCACCAGATGCAGACATTGGGCTTGGCATAGGCTTTAGAAACCTCAAAGGCCACCTAGAGTGACAAACTTCCTTCAACAAAGGTCCACTTTCTAATCCTTTCAAATAGTATTACTTTCTGTTGATTAAGCATTCAAATATAGGAGCCTTGGGGTGGCATTATTATTCAAACCACCACAGACCCCTTGAGATTTTTCCCCTTCTGTTTTAGCAAGTCTATTGATGCTAAAAAGGTGGGGTTCTCAGCAAAGGAATGAGTACAGGATAGAAAAACTTATTTGACACCAGATGATATTGGATGGATTTAGAATGAATCTCCTGACTGAGATAATCCAGATTTAAGATGGATGTCCCCACACCAAATTATCCAGTTAAAAATAGTCCCTACAGATGTGTCCAGTGGCTTAGATTTTAGCTGATTATAGATTTAGTCAAGTTGACAGCAAAGTTAATTTAAGACAGTAACTTTACTAAACCAGCATGATTTCTAACTATATCCTGAATTTTATCCTTATACCCATAGAGAAGGACATTCCTCATCCTTCATCACAGAAGCTTCTTTTTTACAGCAAATAGAAAATACCACAGAAAAATCACATCTGGACACGACACAGAGATAAACAGAACGTGGAAACACTGGTCCCAATGGGTACATCCTATCACAGCTTCTGCATCTATGGCTCAGGAAACACTGCAGAAGAAGGGGACACAAAGACTGCCAAGGCCAGAATACCAGGAAGTTCACAGTGAAAGTCTCTCATAGAACTACCTCTTTCTTTTCCCATGAATTGAGTTTCGCAAGTTGAAGTGATCAACAGGTACAAAAATATAAATTGAAAGGTGTATGTTTGGGTCTCAAGTTGACAACAAATGGAATTTTGACAGATCTAGGGTTCCTAGGGGACAAACATCAGCATGTCCGTGACAGTCCCTCCCTTTACTGATCTGAGCGCAAAGACCCACTCTCAACATGGGCAGCACTTTTCCAACACGGAAGTTCCAGACTGAAAATAAAAATGAAAGTGCTCTGAGCACCAGTACTCATATCTTTCTGTTTCCTGACTGCAGACACAATAACCAGCTGCCTCATGCTCCTTCTGCCATGATTTTATCTCCATAATAAATTGGACCCTCAAACTGTGAGCAGAAATAAATCCTTCGAGTAGACTCCTTTCCAGCAATGAGAAAGTAAACTACCTCACATTCAGGTTCAATCAGCTTATAGATAGATAAAGGAAACAACCATTTTTATATAGCTTGATAACCAGTGAATGAAATATAAAATTCTTATAAAATGTAAATGCACTGTAAACAAACTTTGAACATAAGTGAGACAATCTAACCATTAAAGTTTATACACTGTGTTCCCTTTTTATAGTAGCAACCCTGAAAATGAAAAAAGATAAATAGCAAATAAAGGTTGCTTGGTGATCATGTAGAAGTGGGGTGGGGTGACCATCTTTGATCAACAATAGTCATTTTTAGTGAAGAAAATGTTCTAAAACTTGATTTTATTTGTGATGTTGCCAGTCTACAAATTTGCTAAAAATCGTTGGCACTAGACAGATGTATCAGGGATTAGGGAAACTTGCTGGGTTTATAGAGATATGGGCTCAGTTCCCAGCACACATAGCACATATCAAGTGCCTCAAAACTACCTGTCAGTGTGTTCTAAGGGAGCTGTCAACCTCTTTAGACTCTTCTACTCCAGGAAATTTTATATAATAGCATGAACAACGCCACATATTTAAAATTTCACTTCTATTTGCTAATTTGTACCATTGGACTTTCACATTACAACTGTTTTATAGTATATTACTTAATAGACACTATTATACTACCCACATGTTCAAACATGAAACAATGAAATAAATTCCAGAGAACACAAATAATATTTGCAGGCAAGACTATCAATTTTCCATTCGTTTAGTCTACACTAATCTCAAAATTTTTGTGAAATTTATGTAAGTTTTTTTTGTAGATGAAACATCATTAAAAAAAATAAAAATCAATGTGATTGACTTCATGAAAAGTGAGCTACTGAATTCTAAGGAATGAGAGGACCCAACTTTATGGGAAGTGAGTAACTGTGTTAGAAAGACAGAAATTTAAAGCTCAAAATGTTTTATCAAAAGGAAATAATTCAGAAATCACTCTAACAAAAATAGCCCTTCAAAATCTGCCTAACTTGATGACCTACAGGATAGCAGAGACTTAGGTCACAATAAAGTGAATATCCCCCTCTCTATGGAATCTGTGAGTGAATTAGGACCAGAGCTGTGGATTCTGGCTGAAGAAACTGCATGTCTTTCCATTGGTGTTATTTTTAGTGCAGAGGATAGTTTGTGACAACAAACTACTATGAGGGGATAAAATTTTCAAATGTCATATGGAAGAAATTATTCATGATATTTTCTTAGAGCTAAATTTTATGCATGATATATATTTTAATGCCATACAAAGCAAATCCTACACAATACAACGTTCACACAGTCATGTGAGAAGGTTCACACTTTGTTAAGTTTTGAGAAGATTGTTTACTTAGAAAGTTAGAGCAGCCAAAAGTGCAAATGCCACAATGCACATACTTCTGGGGAAGACATTTTTTAGGAAAAGCCTCTATTATTCAATTTTAATATTGATACAAGATAATGTATTTCCTGCACAAATGTTTTCCCTCTTTTTTGAAAAAGAGCTTTAAGAAGAGCAGTTGACAAAAGTGTTTCTGTATCTCCAAACTCTGTGCTTCCACTGGGTAAGTAGTTAGGTCAGGATACATTGACACTCTGTATTATGTGTGTGTGAGAGAGGGGTGACCATACACACACGTAGAGGTCAGAGTACATGTTGCTGACATTGGTTCTTTCCTTTCACATCCATGAAAGTCCCAGGGATCAGAAAATAACATTAATTCTCATTTTATTGGTCTTAAGAGGCTTACTACATTTCAAATTAATATTTAACTGAAAGAACAAAAAATATTGGTTAATGAAGTTGTGCTATATGTGTGAGTGCACACAAGTGTGAGAGAAAAAGACTCAACATATGATTGTTAGTGAAGAATGTGTGTGTGTGTGTGTGTGTGGTATAAATTACTGTAGAAGTAAATCTCATAGATGGAAATTGAGCCTCTGCTATCAGGAAAAGATAGTGGAAATCCTTTTATAAGATTTTTAACCTGAGAGGATAAAATACAGATATTATAAAACTATTACAAATATTCAATGAGATAATAAATGTTTCCTAGTACAGTGCATGGTGAGCAGTAGGTTTCGCATATACTTTAACTATCAATCATTTTAAGTTATTGTATTAATAAATGTTAGACAAAGAAAAGTTACCTTATTTTTAAATCACTGTTGTTATTACCAGAGAAGTTGAGACTCTATCTCTTAAGGATATGTATTAGTAATTACCTAATTTATTTTATTACCTAACACATTATTATAAAACAAAACAAAAAAGAACTGGAAATGTATTCAAGTGGGTTCTACTTTGCCTAATGAGCCTCGAGCTTAGTTCTGTTGTCTTTCCTTACATTTCTTGACGTATAAACTTAATTTGACTCTTTTATTTTGTCTTTTATAAATGGGATCATAAAAGGCATATGAAAATTGCTCACTTTATGATAATCAAATACTTCTGTCTTATTTTGATATTTAAAGGTAGTTAATATTTTTACTCTTTGTGGTAGAATATAACCCATCACCTAAACATAGTAAAGATAATATACCAGCAAATTTAAAAAGCATAATTTTCTAAATGATGAAAAGAAAACTTACCTATCTCAATAAAAGATATCTACAACAGGTTAGTGTCTACTTCTGTGAAACCCTGAAACCATTTCTGCAAACATCAGTTTGGTAACATGATGCTGTCCATGCATACCTTTTTTTAGTGTCACTGAGCAACATACTGGGTGCAGTAATTTAGAAAAAAAAATAAATAAACTGGATAAAATAGGAAGAGACAAATAATGTCATTAGTAGTATTTTCATTCAAAATCATAGTTTGTGAACAATTTTATTGAGATTACTGGGTACCTATTTTTTTTTAATGTTTAAGAGGTAAGAAACCCGTTCAGTATATTTTCTAATCCCAGTTTTCCCCTATATTGGATTGGAAATTGCATAGTCCATCATCATATTAGTTAATATTGTTAGATTTCCAGTTTGATTTAATATTTGAAGGCAAATAATTATCTATGCCTAAGTTCATTTATTATACTACTGGCCTAGATGATAGGGCAGAACTTAGGTAGGCAGAGAAGACAGAACTGAATGCTGGGAGGAAGAAAGCAGAGTCAGAGAGAAGCCATGGATCCTCTGCCTGAGATGGACACTGGTTAGAATCTTTCCCAGTAAGCCACTGCCATGTGGCAATATGCAGATTAATAGAAATGGGTAAAATCAAGATGTAAGAAGTTAGAGCTCATGGGCCAGGCAGTGTTTTAATTAATACAGTTTCTATGTAGTTATTTCAGAGTTAAGCTAGCCAGGCAGCCATGAAGAACAAGTGGCCCCCTCACCCTACAACAGTAACATTGAATTTCTTTATCAAATAGTTTTTGTACATCCTGAAGTACTATTAGGACATTACCATGGCCCTCATCAGATGTCACTAAACTCCCAAAGATATAGTCTGTCTGAAATTATGGTTAAAATTAATTTTCAAATAGTGTCTTTTGCTATGAACACACTTTTGAACAGAAAGTTAAGCTTAACAAAATGATGCTGTTCTTCTACTCTTTTTGATTTTAGAGACTCTCTTATCAGCCTAACTGCCATTCTGCATGTTATCTGTCCTTTATAGCTAAAGGCATTGACAGATTTTCCTTATTATCTAAGATTTTAATTCTTATTATGTTACTGGGTACTTTATCAGACTTACCACATTGAAGTCTGGGTGTCTCTCAGCAATTTTAAACATTTTCAGATATTATTGTTATGATTGTCAGTTCTTTTATAGACCACAAATTCTCCTTGCTTCTTTTTCACTTCTTTCCTTCCTTCCTTTCTTCTTTCTTTTTTTTTGTTATCCCTGCCCTCTATCCCTCTTTCCTTTTTTCTTGGAGATTTATCCATTCATTTATTTATGTATCTATTTATGTATTTATTTATTTTGAGACATGGTTTTTCTGTGTGCCCTGGCTGTCCTGGAACATGCTTTGTAGACCAGGCTGGCCTCAGACTTAGAGATCTGCCTGCCTCTGCCTTACAAGTTCTGGGATTAAAAGCATGTGCTACCATCACCAGGTGATTTATTTATTTTTAATTTTTGTGATAGGTGTCTTGCTTGCCTGTCTGTGAGCCGAGTACATGCACTGTCCATATATGGCAGTAAAGGACATCTGATTCCTCAGAACTGGAGTCACAGATGCTTGTTATCTTCCAAGTGGGTTCTGGGAATCCAATTCAGGTCCTCAGAAGAGCAAACAGTGCTCTTAACTATAAAGCCATTTCTCTAACCCTATTGTACCACACACCCTAACTCTCTGGGATTTGGCTTTGGCTCTTTCTGGATAATTCCTTCAGATTTTTCTGTCGACAAACTTTAGTTATGCATTTCCTAGTTTATTGTATCTCCAAATCAATTAACTTCTAAAATAGTCCTGATTTTTTTTCTCAAATTGTGTGTGTTTGTTATTGTTTTTATATATTTTTCATTTATTAAGCACTTCAAATGCTCATTCTAGTACCATGAAAATCATATTTTGTAACCTATGTTTCTAGTTTCCTTTTTTGTTTCTGTGATACAACAGATGACCAAGAATTACCTGGAATGAGAAAAGGGTTTAGCTTTCTTACATGTAGCAACCCAACATCAAGGGATGACAGGACAAAAATTCAAGTCTGGAGGGATGTTGCTCCTGATTTGATTTCTCTCACTGCTCAGTTACCTTCCTTAAACATCCCAGAATCACCACATTAGACCTTGTAGGTTTACCAGTGGTTCAGAAACTGAAGATTATGACCCTCACTTTCCCAGAATCTACCAGCAGCCAATAGTTCAGCAAATAAAGGTTGAACCCTATTATCTCCTCTTTCACCACAATTGACTGGTAAGAGTACCAATGCTGTGTCACACTAGTGAAGGCCATCACAATTCTTGTGAGTTCATGAGTGAGTTTCTCCAATTACATCATAGTCAGAAGATAACTCATATCTTCCCTCTATCTTCCAGCTCTTAGTTTCTTCTTACTTCTTTTCCCACTGTGTTCCCTGAGCCTTAGAGAGGATGGTATGTATATCTTATTCATAGCTGAGATATTTTATGTGCTTATTCACAGTAGCATGTGAAACCCTGCATCTTTGCATCATGGCTTTTAACTGCAAAGGGACTTCTCTGAAGCATTTGTCTATGTGCATGAATAGAGATATTTATAAGGCAATTTGTTGCTTTGCCAGTTTAGCTAACCAGGAGTAGTAAGAACCCCAATAGTGGCTGATTATGAATAATACACCCATATATTTTTATTCAGGATACAGCACTGGGCATGGATTGCTTTGTTAGGGTAGGCTTCAGATCCAGTAAGAGAACAGTTGGTTACCACTATAATAGTCGTACCACTATTATTTAGGTGAGTCCATATTGCCTGCAGTTTGTTTTCATTGATTTCACCTCTGTGTGGGATGTTTAATGCTTTTTTTTTCTTCTAACAGCCTGCATCGTACGTATGGTATTATAAAAGCTAGCTGGTAAAGAGGAAATCTTTAGTCCAGTTCCAGTTTGATTTTTCTATATCTTATAGCAAAGGTATGTGGTGTTTTTAGAAAGAGTATATTTTAATCTAGTTCTTATGGGCAGCTAAGAGGAGTGGCAAAAGCCAACATTGTTATGGGGACATCTAGGGCCACTCTGAACAAGAGCTTATTAGGGGGTATCTTGGCACTTGGATGCTTGTTTAGTAATCCATAGCTTCCAGCAACAGCATTACCCAACACTCTGTGGTGCACAGATTCCCCCAAACAAACTGATTCCACTTAATGTCTTCTAAAGACTTGCCAGTAAATATCTATATTGGGAAAAAGAATGCTGCTCATAAATACAATCTAGATAAAATATACATTATAATGCAACTTTTACTTTTTTTTACCCTGTTTATCTGGATATAGTATCCTGGAACAGGGGGAGCTGAACATCGCTTTCTGTTTTGAATATGAATCCAAATATGCTGGTTTAAATGGGTTTTATGATGATTTCTGTTGGCAGAGCTTAAGCCCCTGGGTAAGCGTAAAAATCCAGCAAAACTCATGAATTGCCCCCCAAATTTGGTATTTCTAAAGAGGAAATATGAAAAAAATTTCCATGGCAAATGTTAATATACAATGTACAGATACAATACTTTAAACATTATGAAATTTGGATATGCAAATGAGCATCTACCTATAATAAATGTAGGCAACATTGAAGATTTGAAAAAGACTTAATTTAATTAAGTTTGAATATAGATTCTTATTCCTGAGGAAATTCTGTCAACACTTTGACTGTAAGAGCACTCTGAATGAAGTCATTCTCAAAAAAAAAAAAAAAAAAAGTTGATGAAGTCACAAAGAAACTTTCTGGTAATGGAATGCCTTAACTTTGCAACAAAAGTGTGACGAAAGAAAAAATAATAATTTTTTCTGAAGTTTAATCATTTCAATACTTTTATAACTGTACTAAAATTGAAGAGCATGATTTCTTAGAATTCATTACATTTAGATTTAATTAGACATCCCATTCTCAGAATATATTGTAAAAAAACAAAACTAAAACAAATAGAATTGCTTGTCTATTCATTTTAAGCATTGTTAATAAAACTTGGAAATATTTAAATGTACAAAAAGAAAGCTTTGCAATGTTTTATAAAATATTTGATATTTACGATATAGTAGAAAAGTTATAATAGAAAGGTATTTATTATACTCTAGTACCATAATGGCTCCCACAATAAAGATAACTGTTTCCTTGCTCTCCCTCTCTGTTCTTTCTCCATCTTGACTATTCCATTCCTTCATGTTTGCCTCCTCCTTCCCCTTCTCCCCTCCCCTCACACATCCAATATTCTCAGGAGATCTTGTTTCTTTCCCTCCCTGGAGGGATTCATGTATGTCTCTCGCAGGGTTCTTCTAGAAACATGACACCAGGTAAATTCCCAGGAATCCACAAGGATAACCCTAGCTAAGATCCTAAGCAGAAGAGGGTGCCTGAACTGGCCTTGACCTATAGTCAGACTGATGACTATCATTATAAAACCTTCATTTAGCTACTGGTGCAAACAGATGAAGAGATGCACAGTTAAGCTCTGGACTGAGTTTCTGAAGATCAGTTGAAGAGAGGGGGGAGCAATAATATAACCAAAGGGGTCAAGACCATGATGTTTATATCCACAGAAACAGTTGATTTGAGCCACTGGGAGCTCACTGACTCTGAATTAATAGAAGGAACCTGCATAGGACCAAATTATGCCTTCTGAATGTGGGTGACAGTTTTGTGGCTTGGTCAGTCTGTGGGCCACGGGCAGTAGGAACAGGATTTATCCCTAGTGTTTGAACTGGCTTTTTAGAACCCTTTCTCTTTGAAGGGATACCTTGCTCAGTCCAGATATAGGAAGAAGGGCCTCAAAGTGATGTACCAGACTTTGTTGACTCTGTATGGGAAGCCTTACCCTCTCTGAGAAGTAGAATGGGATGGGAGAACATGGGGGAACTGGGAGAAGAGGAGGAAGTGAGAACTGGAATTGGTATGTAAACTGAGAAAAGATTATTTTAAAAATAATTGAATTAATTAAAAGTATATTTGTTATAATATATTATTAATGAAAATTAAGACACAATTTTATTAAAGTCTGTATTTATGAGTAAAAATAAGATTAGCAGTATGATTCTAAAGGAATTGTTGATAGTTGTCTAGAGGTAGAGAAATTGGTGATGTGCAAGTTATCTAATATTTTCTTTTCGGTACTTTATGCATCTTATAAAAGAAATGTACCAATTTTTTGTCTAAAACGCCGCCATTTAAATGTAAAATATGCAGAGGATCACTGAAGGCAGAAAGGAACTAGAAAAATTTAGCAACAAAGAAATCACACATACTGGGTCCAGTCCTTACACTAAGCATTTTAGGACAGAATGCTCATGTTCAATTTAAACTCCAATCAGTTTCAAGGTTGTTTGACATAAAGATGCATGAGCCATGTACACAAAGCTACCTTTAATCTAAACTTTTAAATACCTATTTTGTTTTGAACAAGTGATCTCTACTACCTAAACAAACTCCTTTCTTCTAAGTGGCTACTGTTGAAATGTACTTATTGCCACTAACTATTAAAATGTATTATGTTTTAAGATGAAAAATAAAAGCAATACTTTGGTATGTTGGCTGTTTGTGATGTGGGTGAAATTGACCAAAACTGGCTAAAGATAAATTCAGGATGTGCTCATAAGGATATGTGTCATGGATATCCTGAGGATACATGAACCTTGTTACAAACAAAAACAAAACCTTTGGTTTTCTGCTTATTGTGAAAAAGAGAGCCTTTACAATCAACCATAAAAGTCTGAGTGTCTGAGGACGCTATCTGCAAGCATTAAGATTATGCTCTGAGTTATGTCAGGGAATCGTGTGAACAAAGTGATTTCCCTGTTTTGATATGAGTCCCTTTACTGGAAAGAATTTGAAAATATAATTTACAGCACATGTTGACACATTTTATTAAATTTGTGGGGACTTTTAATTCCAACATCTTCAGAGTTTTTAACTGATTCTGGAGCATGCTTATAAAGACACACTATACAGCACAAAAGGTAGACTAGTCACACTGAAAACAGGATGATATTTTAGAGAGAAACACAATAAAAAAATTACAGAATGGTTAAATGTAAATTACGTTACGATTATGCCATCCTACTGACACAGAATATGTATTCCTGAACACATTCTAAGGAAACTGCTAGCTCATGGGAGTCCTTCATGCTTTTCAAACTGCACCTTCCAGGTGTCCAGGCCCTTTTACTGACAGATCAAATTTGTGACTCCAGTCACTGTCAACCATCCCAGAGACCTCTAAAGGCATGGATTAGAGTGTTCTTTCAACACCAGGTAAATAACAGGTGGTGATCTGACAGATTAAGTGGCAGCCTCTCAACTATTCACTCCTGTTATTATTGGCAGTGGAGGGGTGTTTATAATTCTCCTTCTGGGAGATGGGATCCTGTCGCCTGGGCCAGGAAGCTCTAGTATGTTGCTGTCACTAACTGGCAAGGCGAAAGAGCATGCGCTCTCCCCAGCTAAATTCTGTGCTTTTCTTACCTGGTTCAGTGTTAGTGATTCCTATACTCTTCAGCTGTGCATCAATAGAAAGGTCGGGCTCTTAAAATACCCAGAAACATTGCTGGGATATCTGTCAGACACCATCAAGTCACTCTAGTTTGAACTGATCAGATGGAAGCATCAAAGGGAAGTGATAGGAATCTATGTACTTGCATAACTGCTAGAAAAACACCAATTTTCAGAAATATGCACATATGTACATGTGTGTTGAGGAAGAGGGTGGATTTTCTCCCTTTTCCCTACAGTGGTCATATATATTTTCGACTCTTTATTTTGACCATGTCTTCCCATTTTAACGTAAGACCTAGGGTAATCCCTTGTCTTGTTTGAAACCATAAAAGTCTCAGGAGGCCTTGTCATAAATTCTTCTTCTACATTACCATGAACCTAGACAACCTTCCTGATAAACAGGTGCAATTTTTGCTTAAATTTGAACAGTAAAATTGGCTCTTTGCCACACAAAATTATTTAAACAGGCCCATGACAACATGACAACCTTCTGTAACAGCCATTGTGTGGCACATTAAAATTCTTGATAGTATAAAATCTACTTTCTAAATCATCTGCTTACTTATTCTTTTTCCAATAAAACTATATTCATTCCCATGAAGTTCTGTGCCCTTGTTTCTCAGGCTATGAATATATTTTAAAATGTTTCTCTAATCTCCCTAATGTTGATTGTTGACAATTGGATTTTCCCATATCCTTTAGCCCAATATCCTTTACTCTACATGGAGCAACTGATGTGGAGTTCATGAAAAAAAATAAGACAACAGTAAATGTTTCTTAATCTAAACAATCTAAATATTAATTTGAAATTAAATGTGTAATATATCCTAAATGTTTGGGACAGCATCAGGAACCTGCACTGCTTTGTATGACTGTAACAGCTGTGATTGTGAACACAGAGCATGTGAACTTTGCATCATGCACATTGTTTGTGGCACTCAGTGCTTGGTGAACATACTACTTGAAACAACTGCGCTCAAATTGGGATAACATTTGATTGTTAAAATTGATGTTTAGCAAGACAGATAACTAGACACAATGATTGTTAGAATGAGGGAACAGGATACCGAGTGTGAGACTGTGTTTTCTACATACGACAGAAATGACAACCTATGAAGTCTCAGTAGTACTAACTAGACCTGCACAATAATCATACCAGTTGACATGACAACATGGATGGAAGAAAACTTCACAGGGCCTCAGTTCTAGATTGATAAACTATGGGTGATGAATGGCAATTGGATGAGGGAAAAACATGATCAAAATATACTACATAAATTGATTGAATAAAAATTACTAAATTACTTTTAAATGGCCTTTAGGCAAGTCTGTGGGGAGTATTGTCTTGATTAACAATTGATGCATGTTGGGAAAATTTTCTTCTATGATTTTGTTAAATTTATTTTTTGTGCTTTTGAGTTGGACTTCATGCTCAATCATACCACAAGGACATGTGCTCAAGTACATTCAAAGCAGCATTGTTTGTCATAGCCAGAACCTGGAAATAACCTAAATGCCTCTTAACTGAAGAATGGATAAGGAAAATGTAGCATATTCACACAATGGAGTACTACACAGAAAAAAAATATAATAACATTTTCAAATTTGCAGGCAAATGGATGGATCTAGAAAACGTCATACTGAGTGAGGTAACGCAGACCCAGAAAGACAAATATCTTGTGTAGTCACTCATAAGTGGCTTTTTGACATAAAGCAAAGAAAACCAGCCTGCAGTTCACAATCCCAAAGAACCTAGACAACAGCGAGGATCCGAAGAGAGACATAAATGGATCTAATCTACATGGGAAGTAGAAAAGGACAAGATCTCCTGAGTAAATTGGGAGCATGGGGACCATGGGAAAGAGTAGAAGGGGGGGGGAAGAGGAAAGGAGGGGAGCAGAGAAAAATGTTTAACTCAATAAAATCAAAAAAAGAAAAAAATTAATTGATGTGGGAGAAGCAATATCACTATGGGTATTGCCATCCCTGGGCAGGTGGTCCTAGGTTGTACAAGAAAGCAGCCTGAGCAAGCCATGGGAGACAAGTCCAAACACAGTGTTCCTCCGTGGTTTCTGCTTCGGGTTCTGCGCCTATGGTCCTACCTTGCCCTAACTTCCCTGAGTGATAGAGTATGACTTGAAAATTGTAAAGTGAAATAAACCCTTTCCTACCAGAGTTGGTTTTGGTCATGCTGTTTTATTACAGTAATAGAAATCCTAATTAAGACAGATGTCTTTGTCTTTTGATTGGCTGCCAGAGAACTAGCAGTCAATGAAAAAACATAAATAGGCTGAGAAAAATTAAAACAAAACAATACTATGTCTGTGAAATTCAATTTAAACTGTGAAATCATTTTATCAACTTGTCTGCTCAGAAACAAGCATGCAAGTAGAAATGAATTTGTTGAGAGGAATAGTCTATACAAGATGATTGGAAATTTTGTCTACATCCCTTAGATGTTTTTCATAATATTTAGGTTTGTTTTTGGATCATATATATATTTATAGCCTTTATTGTTTTTAATTGATTGAAATAAGGCAGTATTTCCAAACAAAGGCTAAAATACATTCTCTAATGCTGAGAAATCTGTAAAATATACTCTTTTGTCAATCGTTTGCCTACTCTGGAATTGAAGCATTTGAATGTAAGGAGTTAGTTCTATCAATTTTGAAGGAATATGTGAAGCATGGCTATCTATAATATAAGTATAAATCATCAAGATACTTATTTTCTATATTTACTTTGAAATAGTATCAAGACAAAGATACTATTCTTCAATATTCATTTTATGCCCGAATAACTGTATCACAGGCTTTAGTAATAAGATTTCAAAGAAACCAATGTAGACATATTCAAAAGAGATGTTTGTAAAACATAGAAATATTAAGAATAACAAGAAAAAAATCAAAGAGTTAGTTAAACATGGCTTAGCTTTATACTTTTAAACTTATAGCGTTCATTGATGGGTGGATTCTTGGAAAACTGGCGACAGAAATAATCTTAACCATGAGCTATTCATAGTTCATTAGACCTTTCCTACACTTTTCCTTTATTTAACTAAGGCTGAGGTTCATGTGAAACTCAGGTATGGTTATTACATCCATACCTAATCTACACTTGAGCCCATGAAATAGGAATAGAGAATAACTGCCTGCTTCCTAAGTGAAGGTTATGATTAATTCTTCAGATATTGGATTGATAGTGCATAAAATCCTAATGTTATATAGGAAAATGAGCCATCTCAATTAATATCAGTGAAAGTAAGAAGTGTTAAAAATTGTACAGGATAATTTTATTAGGTATTTCAATGTTAATAATTATAGATTTTGTTTATTGAATATCGATCATGTCAACTTTTGACATACTCTCTACCTGCTCCAGAAAAACATTATGTATAGGAACTCTCTCTTATATAGGCACAGATGGTAAGCAGTCTTCTTTTTTTTTTTTTTTTTTTTTTTTATTAAAGATTTCTGTCTCTTTCCCACCTCCGCCTCCCCTTTCCCTCCCCCTCCCCCAATCAAGTCTCTTAGAACCTAAATAAGCAGTCTTCTTGTGTGGATGCGAGCCCAGACAATCTGACTACAGCTCATTCTAATCTAATCATGTTGCATTGATCATTCTTTAATGCAGATTTTATTCTTTGACAATCACATCCCCCCCACAATACATTTTCACAATATTCATATAATCTATTGTTATTCCAAATCTCTCTTAATATCATGTTTTCATTTTTTAATAACCCCCAGAGCCCAATTAACTTCCATGTACATAGATTTGGGGCTGTTTTCTGGAGCAGGGTCTACCTATGAAAGGCCACACCCTTAGGAACATCTCAGGTAAGAGTGGTGGTTCGTGAACCCCTCCCACATCCATGATGGAGGTTGATTAGTTTACTCTTTTACAGACCTTGGACAAAACAAAACAAACAAACAAACAAATGAAAACGAGTCACTGTGAGGTGCTGAGTTCGGCAGTCCTTTCAGGTCCCTGTCTAGAAGATACTCTTTAGCCCTGATCTTTCCCAGACTTTGGGTCTACAAGCTTTCTTATCTTTTTTCTGCAATGCTTCTAAAACTCACAGGCAGTTCATGTGACATAAATGCCCAATTATTCAACAAATATTTTATTTCTGTGCACTTTGCCCAGTTGTAATTTTCTGCATTAACTGCCCTCTATCATTATGATAATGTATGTGCATAAGGATAAAGTATTTAGGGGCCAGTTTTCTATTATGTCCATGTAAGAAAATGAGAATAGTTGGTTCACTTCCAAAACTTTTTAGCTCCTCAGCGATGGGTTCTTGGCCAGCTTTACAATACATGTGAACTGAGTTTTAAATCCAATCACAAAGCAACTGGTTATGCCCCTAACATTTCTGCTGCTTATCCACTCATGATATTATCTTGTAAGGCCCAATATTGTTATATCTCACTGATTTAACAGATGTGCAATTCTGTTGATTTTTTTTTTACCTTTATAGCACCATAGATATAATGAAAGCTAGCAGGCAAGAAAAAAATCTTTATAAACAATACTACCTTAATGTTTCTCTGTCCTGGGTCCAAAGTTTTGGTGTCTTCAGGAATCGGATCTTGCCATCAAATTCTGATAAATAAGCAAGGGAAATGGCAATGACCTTTAATGATTTGTCAGTTATGGGATGTCCGTACTAACATCTCATGGGACGCAGCTTCACATGGAACTGATCATTTTGCTTTGTGGGAGGTACATTATATAATAGTTGATTTCCAAACTGAGTTTTAGAATTATTTATCACTCTCCCTACCATCTCCTACTCTGTACCCACCCAACCCTTCCCACATCACCTTTCTCCTCAGTATTCTCCTTTCACCTTTTCCCCTTTTAAATCACTTCTGTTTTTCTGTTTTCCTGCTTGAAGATCATTTTGGTTTCATGGCATTTTACAGGTACTCCATGTTGAATACAGAAATCTAAAGAAACAATGCTAAGATTGACATATGAAAGGGAACAGGTAGTGCCTTTATCTCACTGGCTTACCTCACTTAAGATAATCTTTTGAAGTTCCTACAAGTCACTTAACTACAAATTTCATTTTCATTTATAGCTGAAAAATTACTTGTGTACATATACTACATTTTCATGATTCATGATCCATTCACCAATCAGTTGATAAACTTCTAGGCTTTTTCCATTTATGGGCTACTGTGAATAGAGCAGCAATGAACATGGATGGATGCAGACGAGCAAGTATCTTTGCAGTAGGATAGGCTGTCTTTAGGTATACGCCTAAGAAGAATATAACTAGGTCATATGATAGATTTGTTAGATTTGTGTGTGAAACCCCTATACTGATATACATAATAATTGTATCACTTTGAACTCCTTCAAAAATGTGGATAAGGGCCTCTCTTTCTGCATTTATCTCTTTCTTTTGTTGTCTTTGTTTTCTTAATCTTTCTGGGGTAAGATGACATTTCAAAGCAGTTTTAATTTGCTTTTCCCTGATGGATAAGAATGTTAAACATTTACAAACAATTTTTATTATTGTTTATTTTTATTTATTGTTTATTTATTGAGATTACAATATAATTACACCATTTCATCCCTCCTCTTCCCCGTCTCTAAACCCTTCCATAAAACTCCCCTTGCTCACTTTCAAACCATGTTCTCTTCAGTATCTATACTACAATAAAAAGAAGTGGTGATTACTGTGAAACCAATGATTCATACTAGACGTTTAAGGGATGCTGTGAAGAGGGACATGCAAAGAAGTGGGAATAATCATAGCAAAGGAAAACATGGAGTGATATGGATGGAATCTATTTATTATATAACACAAAAGCGGGGCTGAAGTGTTTACCCAGATTTCTTTAGATGGATGAGTCTCTGGTCTTTTGAAGACTCCATAGTAAGAGGAAGAGACACAGGATAAGAAAAAGGAAGGGAAAAAAGAAAAGAGGTAGAGAGGAAAAGGGAACAAGATAGAGAGGTAGAAATAAGAGCTTGGTGAAAATATCAGAAAATGAGTTCAGTGACTGAATGTTGTTTTTGGGCCCTCAGAGGATACATCAATAAGTTAAGAATCTCTCAAAAATGGAATGCTGTGTGTTAGTTATAAAAAGTAGCGTGATTTAAATAAACATGTATAGTGTGTGAATCAAAATCTGAGAAGCACAATCTTTCAAAAACTCACAGAACCAATTTCTTTACCAACACTACCAAAGTGCTTTCTTATGCCTTTAATGACAGTGTTTTATTTTATTGTCAAAGCACAGACTTATAAGACCAGTTAAACCTAGAAGGATAGAGATCATTCCTCAACAGTAACACAAGTACTGAAGCCACTGATAGTTCCAAGTTTTTGAATGCATGTACTTTTAATTTTGAAAATTTAAATTTACCTTTAAGTGCTCAAAAATTATCATAGATATTCATATTGCTTGTTGCATTGAATGGAAAAATATTTTGAAAGTAGACTTGCACATCCAATTTTCTAATCACTATTACAAGTAATTTCAAGATAATGTAATATGGTTGGAACTATTAAGAGTGAAACAGTTGTAGTTTGTTAGACTTGATTATGGCATAGTAGGTGAGATTATACACAATGACACCATTGTGTGGATTAAGTCAAAGTGACCCGGATCTATAAATGATAAGAATAAAGGTAGTAAGAACTTGATAGTGTAGAGCTATTTTATTGTTGGAACATTCAGACTTGAGAGTAATCACCGGTTTAGAGGCAAAACAATCAACTCCTTCTGTTCTTCATAATTTCTTTTTATCAAATATGTATCCTGGCCATCATATATTAGGAAGAAGAGGTTATAATTCATACCATTCAATTGTATGTATTAATAGACTTTCTCCTGTTTCTTAGTACTATATTTTTTCCTCAACTTCAACATAATTTTGAAGGTGATGATTATGATTACAGTGTGTAATTCCAAAAGATAGTTCTCTCCCAATACTCTTTTCCTCTATCCTTGCAACCTGATCCATTCCTGTTCCCATCCTCACCCACTCCCATTAAAACCTCCTCATCCACTAGAATTATCTCTTCTATTTCTTCTTCACAGTAAGATTCATGCACCCCCCCCCCGAGACCTCCTTGTTACTAATTTTCTCAGGGTCTGTGCTCTATCATGCCTTGTATGAAAATATTTTATTTCCTTAGTCAACCCTCAGAAATTCTCATTGTAACTTTCTAAGGAATTTGTGCTATTTTATTTTAGCTAATTCTGAGATTTCTGCTTTTATGCAATGAGTATATATTTATAAAACTATTGATACTTTAGTAAAATTATCTAATCACAGGCTAATCCTTTTCTGATGGTGACTTGGCTGATTAAGTTTATCATCCTCACTTGAGAAAGAGCGAGAGAGAGAGAAAGAGAGAGAGAAATTTTTTAACAATATGCAATTTCACAAGGTTGTTTCCAACACTTTACTTCAAAACCTCTATGCCTTGAGGGAGTAGGGGAAATGCCATGTACCAAGCCATCTGAAGTTAGCTGTAAAATGGGATATAGGTAGAATTCCAGGAAACCTTCAGAAAGAGTATCCACTTTGTGGGATGTATCTTCTAACTTAAGCTAATAGTCAAGGTGACATTCCTGAAGTGTTGCAATGAAATTAAAATAATCTTTGGTTGCACTTTACATTTGAGAGACTGAGAGTTTTGGTAGAATCATTTTTTCAGAGCATACTAATGTACAATCCGGTGAGATTCTTCACATCGTTCTTCCTCTCCCAATTCAGTTTATGACATCCTTGTCCCTTTGACTTCAAAAACACACTTGATCAAACTTGCTTCCCGTTTGACTTTTTCAGTTGGCTAGTTTAGTGCTAAGCAGGTGCAAGAATGAATAAACCCTTCTTAGATTTCAGTTTACTCTGGTGTCCTGCCCCCCACCCTCAGCTTAGAGTTATCCTGCTGGCAACTCTTTTAAACTGATGACAGAAGTCCATTTATTTTTAATTACTTTTAATAGTACCAATATTAAAACTGGATATTAATAATTGCATATAATGTCATCATTGTTTTAGATAGTATATGAGTTCTAATACATTCTTGTTGAGATTCTGTGTCAGCTCTGAGCATGGATCAAGTTTTCCCATCACAAATATGTATTGAGTCCTGAAGCATTTTACCTTGGAGTTTGAAGTTAAGTAATTTTAATGCAATTCAATATTAAGGAACAATATATTTTATATTTAAAAATTGAGGAAAGAAAAGGGTCTATAAAATAGAATGAAAGACTCCAGAAATACAGGAGAAGCCAGTTTTAAAATGGAGACTATGAAATGCTGATTCTCTGAAAACATAAATATGCATGAGTATAGTCTAATGGAAAGACACTGAAGTCAGACAAGCATTGGCAAAGCTTTGAGAAAATGAGAGGGTCCAGACAATTCTTCTATTGTGAATTTTTAAGATATAATTTTGAAAATCATAGATTCACAGACTGTTTCTATTCTGACAATGGAAGTCTAGGATATTTATGGCAAAGTCTATTGCTAAAAGAACTAGCCAGACAAAGCATACAAAAATAATCATTTTGAAGCAACTGGAGCAGTAGACATGGATAGAGAATAAGAAACCAGATGACAAGAATGAGATGGCCAAGAAAAAAAATCCACAGATGCTATTCTAGCATTCCACACGGATCTTCTCCAGAGCAATTGGTTATTCAAATAGTATAATTCAAAGCTGAGACTTCTAGAAGCATATCGAGTGTTTAGTGAATATCATGTCTTATGAAAAAAATATCAGATTTCAAGACTCATCTGAGTGAAAAACTCTTATTTAATAACTTTATATTTTGGTTGGGTTCTCCAATTTGCTATATTATAAAAGTAAAGATATCCTAAGTATTTTGGTAAGTGATATTTTTAAAACATTTTTATTTTTGAGATTATAAAGTGGTTACAACATTTTTCCCTTCCCTTTCCTTACCACAAACCCTTCCATATATCATTCCTCATGCTTTAAACCCATGGGCTCTTTTTTCTCTAATTGTTTTTGCATGCATACTTGTGTATGTATATGTACAAGCACATGCATATGATGTTGCTGGATGTATATGTACATGCATATGATGTACATGTATATTGTGTATATGTATTTACACACACATATATATGCAATATATAACTTGTTCAATGCATATATTATTCTTTGTGTGTATGTTTTTGAGGATGACTATTTGGCAATGGACAACCAATTGGTGTGCTCTTCCACAGAGAAAACCTCACCATCCAGTTTATCATATCCACTGGTGTCATTCTTGTTTAGCTCATGCTTGGGCAGTCATACTGGTGAGATTTTATGGGTGTAATTTTTGTTAGAGCTGGAAGATAGAGTCTCACAGCAAACATTGTGATCTTCTGGCTCTTATAGTCTTTTTATTTCCTCTTCTGCAATAATCTCAGAGCCTTTGGTGAGGGAGTAGTAAAAGATGCTTTTAAGAGTATCTTGTTACTTTTAAGTAGCTTGTTAGTTGGTATTGTAGATAAAGCAAAATACAGTATAGTCCCTCACACATGATATATAAACATTCAACCCAAGTAGATAACATATAAAAAGGTAAAAGACAAAATAAAAAACTTTCCATCAATAATATAGCTTCCCTTGTGAATTTCAAGTTTCATTAAGTCCTGTCTCTCATACAAATATTTAACTTTTGTTACACCAGCTTTAAATTGTACTACTTGGTGATCCTGTCTTAGTCATTCTCGATGTCTAATTAATGGTGGGTGTGAGTCACAATAATCCATTTGGACGTTCTGCCCTGTATTATGTTGTCACTATGAACACTGTTCTCCTGTCACAGAGGAGTAATGAGAGAGATGTCCTCTTTCTTACAGTCCCTAGTGTTGAAGATCATCTCTCCATGGGCTGAAGATATATCTTTGTTGACATACACTAAAACATCTTTATATAAGGCAAACAGATGTCTGACCCATGAATTCCTTTTGGGTGCATATATTGGCTCTTGGGGGACTCTTATGCCACAAGATTTTCCTTTCTTCTACTCTCTTTAGCAGGTACCTGATGACTTTTGACTGTCATATTTTCTCTTGTTTTAAATATGTATGACAGATTTTATCCTCATGCACCTTTTCCTTTAAACTCCTCTCAGACAGCGAGAGAATCTCCTGGATAAAGGCGAGGAAGTACATACCCAGGTTCCATCAACTGAAAGTGTAACTTGAATCTAGGGAACTTTGCATGTTGTTGTGTGCTGCAGTCTGCTTCTTGGACATTCTCCCGATCATTGGCATTATATCCAAACCTCTAGCCATGTTACTCATGAGTATACAATTCTTGGGCTGAGAAGTTACCTATCGTGAATGTAATGCCAATCTTTTTTAACAAATACAATCACTTTAAACAATTATTTTGATGCAGTTTTTCTCCTCAACTTATAAAAAAGAGTGGGTAACTAATATTGTCCATAAAATACTCATTCCCAGGAACTTGACACTTTTCTGCCTTTCTACTAACTTCTGTAGCTCAGTGATGTGATGGAACTAGAAAGACCTGGTGTTTGCCATACAGACTTCTCTACTGTCAGATTATCAGCTTCCTGCCTCTGAAATAATCTGCTTCCTAAAATCAACGTTTCTGATACTTATTGTTATTATTAGCTGTGTTCCTTTAAATGCAATCTAAGAAATGCACCATTCAAGAGTTGTTAAATTGATGTAGGTAAAATTGATTGAATTTACTTAATTTGTAATGTTCTGAAACAGTAATTCTGACTGTAGCAGAGCAGAGTACACTGTTATTCTTCCAAACTTTTATTATGTGTTTCCCTGTTCATTTTTCCGGTTAATAAAAATAAATGCTAACTTACATTTCCAGCTTGAATATGGTTAGCTATAATTTGATTGGAGTGACAGATTTATATTTATTAAGAAACAGAAAAAAATCTACAAGACAAATGTTCAATGCTAGGGGATACATGACGTGTGATCACAGAGAGGTGAAAAGGAATATAAGGCCAACAGTAAAATCAGTGTGTGTCCTAACAAACATAAAGTGTGGATATCCTCTAAGACACTAATGACACAGAATGTTTCAACCCATAAAGACACAGAACTTTTTCTGTAATAGTAAACAAGAGATGGGTGCTTGTTAGGGACCTCTCCAGTCTGCTCACCATACAAATTTTATTCTTCTGAACCCTGTCTATTGCACACAGGCTTTTAGAGATGACATGGGTAACTGGGTCATTTAAATGTCTCATCCCTACATTTCCCTCTTTACCAATAGTTATGTCCTTTGTGAAGTTGTTCATCTAAGACAGATTTATATTTTCCTGATGTGTTGGTGGAGAATGCTCTTTCTTTTCCCCAACAGCTCAGACCTGAGTAATCACAAGAAAACTATATTAACTACAACAGTCAATGGTTCAAGCATATTTCTAGCTAACTCTTATATCTTAAATTAACTCACTTCTGTTCATCTGTATATCACCATGAGGCTGTGGCCTACTGGTAAGGATCCAGGGGGTGTCTTTCTCCTTCAGCAGCTACATGGTGTCTCTTTGACTCTGCCTTATTTTCTCCTCTATCTCTGCTTGTAATTCCTGCCTTCCTCTATCTATGCTGCTATAGGCCCAAAGCAGCTTCTTTATTAACCAATGGTAATAAAACATATTCACATCCTTCACAGGGGAATCCCACATTACTGATGGATAATTTTAATCATATAAAAAGTATGAAAAAACTTTTTTCTTAATTTTTATGCAAAATTTTACATATGATATCATTACAAGTATTTCAAATATTACTTGCAATGAGATATTAAGCAATTAGCATTTATGTTAAAATTAATTAAAAACTTATATATCATATTTGCCTGTATAGTAGGACTTTATATACAGAAACAGAGAAATGGAATTTTTAGGTCATATAATATCTAGCATATATGTCTGTCTGTATTACCAGCTGTATGTAGGACATGAAATGAATATATAACATTTTAAATGACTAGTAAAAGTTCAAATATCATGGATTCTAAAAAATCTCATGCTTCAAGAATTTTAAGATCTAAAATATTAAGCAGTGAAAATGCTTTATTAACAGAGGTATTTCATACTTAAAATTTACACATGTTCAATAATGCCATGTGTAATGCTTTAAAAAATATCATGGAGCAAATAAAACTCATAATTTGCAAAATCAGAGCGTTTACAACACCGAGAAAAGGTAAGGCTGAAGCTCGAGCAACTCAGGTTATGCTAAAACTCTGCCTGCTGTTTGTCTTAAAATCTAAAATAATATTTTCATTAAATATTTTGTGGTTTTGGTTTTATGTGTTTGAATTAAATTGTGGAAGTCAACATATCCCGTGTGTGTATGTGACTATGTGTGTATATGACTGTGTGAGTGTGTGTGTGCACGCTTGCCCCAGAGATCAACCTTGGATGTTGTCCCTAAGGTGTCTTATAGTTGTTTTCAGATAAAATCTCTCACTATTCTGATGTTTACTAATTACTCTTTGCTGGATAGACAGGAAAACCCAAGGGCTCTGCCTATTATGCTCCCCCAACCCTGGAATTATCAGCATATGCCACTATATCTAGATTTTTTATTTGTGTTCTTATAATGGAATTTAGTTCCTCATGCTTTTAGGGAAAACAGTTAGTAACTGAGTTATCTCCCCAGCCCCCTGAAGTATCTGCATCAATCTCCCTATTCACTTACATTACATGACTACAAGCTCTGGCTCAGCTGGGTAATGTTACTCAACGTAAGTGCATGTGTTAATTAGTGTGTTTTTCATTGATTTTATTTCGTCTTTTTTAAAGGTAGCATTGACTAGACATTACAAGCAAAATAGATGATGTCTAATTTTAATTTGAAATAAATGACTAGATTTGAATATTACATGAGACATTTATAGTAAAAACTAGTTTAATACTCTCTTGAAATGAAACTGAATATTTAATATTTCTCTTTGCAAATGGAGCAATTCAAGAATTGATTATCTTATATGTATATTATGGTGTATATATATCTAATACTTATTTATTCATTGAGAATGTCATTTAGTATATTTTATAATATTTCCAAACCCCCCAAATCCTCCCAGTTCCTCCCATCAATACACCTTCATTCTTTTCTTTTCTCAAAGAAACAAAATCAAAATAAAGAAGGCATAGTGGCTCAATATTTTAATCCTAGTACTTGGAAGGGAGAGGCAGGCAGATCTTTGTGAGTTTAAGGCCAAACTGATCTACCCAGTGAGTTCCAGGACAGCCAGTGAGATTATCTCAGAAACAAACAAACAAAAAGTTTACAAAAACCAAAATTAAAAAAAAAAAGAAACATAAAAAAGGACATGGGGGCTGGAGAGATGGCTCAATGGTTAAAAGCACTGGCTACTCTTCCAGAGGACCCAGGTTCAGTTCCTAGCACCCACCTGGTAGCTCACAGCTGTCTGTAATTGCAGTTCGCTGGTGAGTGACACCTTCACACCAATGCACATAAAATAAAGTTAAAATAAAAATTATTTTTTAAAAAAGACATGGAGTTTATTAGTGCTGGCTAATTACTTCTGAACACAGGGTCTGCCCTGGAGTGTGGCTGAGGTATCCAGTATCACATATTAAACTATCAACTTTCCCCCACTTTTGTTGTGATAAAAATGAATATGGGGATCTTTGCTTTACATTATGTTTGAGAACAGTGTGATTTCACATTAGGCTTCATTAATGACAGCAACAACACAATAAAATTCCCCAGCAATGTCTTATGAAATGAATAATATATACGAACTTTGAATCAAAACAAAATCCTGATTACACACACACACACATACATACACACACACACACACACACACACACACACAATTCTGATTCTAAAAATTAAAGGTTAGGAATGCCCAGACCGCTGAGTGGGTAAAGGTACTTACTACAAACTATGAAGGCCTGCATGTGGTGTCTGAAACTCACATAGTGACATGAAAGAATTAACTCAAGAAGTTGTGCTTTGCTCCCCACACCTATGCACTGGATATGCATACATACATATGCATGCATCTGTAAGTCAACAAATAAGTAAATATAAATAGAGTAAAAGCTTTTACTAAATAACACGGATAATGATGTCCATAATTAGGAAGAAAAATTCTTCAGTATTTGGTTAAATTTGCATGGAGTTAAAAGTTATTTTAAAAGACCTTCTGCTTCTAGTATCTTATGAATTTTTGCTTTTTATAAATTTAGACCAATTTTGGTGTTGATTGAAAGCTAACTTGGCAGTCTCTTGGAACCAATTTTATAGAATGAAGTTTGCTTCAGTTAAAAGTGAAACAAAAAATCCTCTCAATTTGATTATGTGATTCAAATACCCATCATTTATATTTAAATCCAAAGTTAGTTTTGAGGACATTCTATAGATTCTTTCTATTTTTTAAAAAATATTTTATTTTATTTTTGAGATTTATGTACCTACCTCGTTCTCCCTTCCTTTCAACATCTTACATAAACCCCTCCTTGAAATCTTTTAAATGCATGGCTTCTTCTTTCAGGAGCTGTTGTTACAATCATGTATGTATGTAAATGTCTATTTCTGAATACACAGATACAACATGCTCAGTCAGTATAATGCTGTTGCATGCTTGTTTTCAGGGCTGTCCATTGATATTGGCTGACCAACATGTGCGACTTTTCCTAAGGAATACTATTTCTCCCATTCTCAATACTCTTCAGATGCAAATATATTTATATAATGTTGAGACCTTTTAGCATTTCCCCATCAATTTTGATATATCTATTGCTGTTGTCCTAGTTTTATTCACATTTAGGACATCATGTTGTAGAGCCTCTCTGGATGCAGCTAGGAGACACGAATTCATAGCAAACATCATGATCCATTTGATAGACAAACGTATAGAAAAATGGAAATGGCATATAAAGGTCTGCATTTGACTTTATTCATTCAGAATGTTTCTGTTTTATATAGCACAAACTAAAACACCACTGCATAGTTCCAAGAGTCAAAAAGCATGATTTCATTGGGGACACCACTGACAAAGATATTCATAGCAGATAACCCTTCAACCACACTTTGTGTTCAGGAAGTTGGGGTCATAGTTGCATGGGAAATCATTTTCAGCTCACCATCACAATACGTACACAAGAATAAAGGTGAAAATATAAAAGAAGCCTCAAAAATGTTTCTTGAAGCATTCCTAGAAACAATACCCTTGGCTGGTACAGGGAAACACAGGCAAATCTCCCAACAAGGGAGATGCCATATGCCTTTTGCTTGCCCAGAAAAATACAAGAGAACAAGGGAAAATGTGACGTTGTGCATCAATAGGCACCCCCCTCAGCCCTCTAAAGTATTCCTGATTTTACATGTCTGAATATATGAGCTTGTAGATATGGTCTCCCTAGAAAATATCCTGTGTATTCTATGCACTTCAAAGACAAGCCAAATTTCAGGGGAGAGTCATTTCTCAGCAATCACTATCTCACCTGGAAAGGAGGCTGTCTATGCAGGACTTTGTGAAATCCCCAAATGCCCATGCACAGATTAGTTCATCTTTGCATTGCCCATGGGAAGCATTTGCCAGAGTCTGAGTACGTTTTGTTTTGTCATAACTGGAAAAGAACTGTTGCCATCTGGTGTGCAGATTCTTGAGATACTGATTAACAGTCTATGAGGCTCAGTGAATGGACGGCATGCAATGCACAATAAATACATAATAGGCTGTGGTGTTGAGATTTGGGGTTGAGAATCCCAACTTCAATTCTCTAAAACTTCACTCAGAAATAAAGGCATTTCAATGAGAATATGTTTAACATATTGTATAATTGAAGTACATAAACACATTGGAAGTATAATATGGATAACTCAAGGATTTTATTTTGATTTAATATCTTAAGAATATTTATTGAAATAATTATAAATATTATTATAGTTCATCTTCATATATTGAAAAATGAGATAGATTACAGTGATAATTCTTTAAAAGTTTGTGAATAAATTTCTGTTACTTTTATTTTCCTCCCTTTGAGAATTTATTTACTTATTTTAATTTTTTATTTAGTTTACATATCAACCACGGTTCCCCCTCCCTCCTCTCTACTCCCTCCCTCCCACTTTCCCCCATCCCAACCCTCCCATCCACTCTTCAAAAACTGTAAGTCCTCACATGTGGAGTCAACAAAGACTGGCACATCAAGTTGAGGCAGGATGAAGCTCCTCTCCCTGAATCAAGGCTGAGCAAGGCATCCCATCATAGGGAATGGACTCCAAAAGGCCAGCTCATATACTGGGAGTAGATTCTGAGCCTACTGGTTTGGGTCCTACAAACAGACCAAGCCACACACACTGTCACCCACATGCAAAGGGCCTTGTTTGGTCCCATGCAGGCTCCCCAGCTGTCAGTACAGAGTCCCTGAGGTCCCATGAGCTTGGGTTAGCTGTTTCTGTTGGTTTCCCAGTCAGGATCTGGACCCCTCTTGTTCATATGATTCCTTCTCTCTCTCTCTCTCTCTCTCTCTCTCTCTCTCTCTCTCTCTCTCT
>JABTXL010012544.1:6855795-6928019 GCA_025134845.1 Neodon shergylaensis | reverse complement strand
CTCTCTCTCTCTCTCTCTCTCTCTCTCTCTCTCTCTCTCTCTCTCTCCAAATAGATACCAGGAGCTTGATCCAGTGCTTGGCTGTGGATCTCTGCATCCACTTCCATCAGTTACTGGATGGAGGTTTTGTGATGACAATTAGGGTAGTCACCAATCTGATTACAATAAAAGGCTAGTTCAGGAACCCTCTCCACTATTGTTAGGAGTCTTAGCTGGGGCATCCTTGTGGGTTCCTGGGAATTCCCCTTGCAACAGGCTTCCCACTAACCCCATAATTGCTACCTTTATCAAGATATCTCTTTCATTGCTCTCCCATTACTGACCAGCTAGTGGTGCTACAATGGGTGGAGAAGGGTCATGATATGGGCCCAAGGGCCTAGGGCCTAGAGAACAGGGCTGTCTAGCTGGGAGATCAGTCACATACCTCTTCATCCAGGAATATATACAATATTTTTTTCAGCTATAAGAAAGTTGAGCACTAAATAGAAGAACAACCTTTGAGTGAGAACGTAATTCAGAGTATGTAGTTGTTATAATGTGCACTCATTTGGTTCATGTGTCTTCTATTTTTCTCTGCATATATATATGCGTGAATGAGTATATGTACCTAGATTCCTGTCACTTTCAAAATATGTTTCACATTAAATTGCTTTAATTCTAATTTGAGTATCTCTACTACTAAAATTGTTCAAATCTTTCCAATTATGATTATTAAAATGATTTGTATGAAAAAATTAACCAAAAAAATCAAATATCCACAAAAATGAGGGCCTTCCTTAATACCTTCATATTTTTCAACAAATGATGTTCAATTAATGTCATAATTTATTTGGCAAGTTATGGATAAATACACAAGACATTCAAAATAGAACATGATTTTGGATAAAGCAAAAATGCTAAATATGAGATCAAGTGATATCTACTTATTTATTTGAAAGTTAATATTACTAGTCATTCATAATTTAATGTTTAAAAATGACACTCCAAATTCCTCTATATGCCTCGAGTAATTGTTATTCTTTGTCTACTAAATGATTTCCAAATACATTATTATTTTACCATCATGTGATATTCATGATATGATAATCATGATATGCTTTAGAATGAAATAAAGTTGTTCAGTACTTATAACATAAGCTCTTGGATCATTATAATTCTTCATAAAAATTTCAGTACTACAGAGTGGTTGATTTTCAGGCTTTTCTGAAAAATTGCAAAGGTTAAAATAACTACTGAGTTATTGGATCTATGTGTGGCTATACAAATGGAAATATTTTAAGCTCTTCATGTTGGGCTTGCAATTTGAATCCAAGTGCTATTTTCAAAATGTTCTAGGTTTTATTTTAAAAACACAAGCTGTCTTTTGAAGTATTTATATACATTTTAAACTAAAATTCATAAACTGACAAGCTGCTTGCTTTGGCCTGCATGTGATTTTAATTTTTCAAAAAGCTTTTTTTAAAGTATTTGACATCATTTGAAATTAAGAATATATATGGCAGGGTTAAAATACAGTCAGAGCCCTTACCTCATGACAAAACAGTAAGCTTAGAGAAAGAGAACTTGATATTCTCCAATTAACTATGGTCAAACTTATCAGATTTAGTTTTTATTTACCTTTCTGGCTCCTGTAGGCATCTCTTCCAATGGTCCATTTTCTACTTCTATAAGTTTAAAATTGGCAGATGCTATTTGAATATCTGTTGTTTCTTTAAAGTCTATATTCCCGTCATAATATTCTATTCTGGAATAATGTGTATTAAGCAAAAACAAAAGTAATTTTTATTCATTGACATGATATCATCAAATCTAGTGATGAGTGCCACTGAATACTGGCAACCACTCTGAAGAGTTTTGCTTCTGTGTTCAATTCATATATAAGTGTTTTATATATATATATATATATATATATATATATATATATATCTTATTCATAATGACATTAACTTTCTGACTACAGGACGCAAGATTTTCTTCTTTTTCTGGTCTTTTCTCTCAGTATATTAAATTAATCTCCAATTTGTAGATGGCCTCTGCTGGTGGCCTTTTTGCCTTTTAGTGGTAATTTCTGAGAGCACTGTGGGAACCTTTTGAGATGCCTTGGAGAAGAAAGCACAGCTACTGAAGAAGGCATAGTTAGAAAGATGGATTGCTGAAAACCTTAGGCTAAATCATTTGGTGGACTGTAAATAAGACTATTATTGACTCTTGGTTATTTATGGCTCATGCACATTTTCCAGGAAAATGTCATTTGAAGGGAATAAATAACCTATAAACATTGCATAAGTTCAAGTTATCAATTTAAAAAATTGATACTTAAGTAAATGATATTCAGAGCAATGTGTAAGATCATTCCGTAATGACAGAAACCCTTTGATTAGCAAGCTAAAATTTGGGCTCCCACATTCTCACAGGCAAATAAATTAGAAGGAATCTATGCACAGATGTGACCCATTGTATTTGATTTTTTTTTTTTACTCTTTGGGTACCTACTACTCAGCTACCAAATAAATATATGAAATCTTATTCTTACTTATGAATGACTGGCCTTAGCTTAGCTTATTTCTAGCCAGATTTTCTAACTTAACTTAAATTAGTCCTTTTCTTTCTTCTACATTTGCCGCTGGGTTTTTTTTTTCTTCCTTTACTCCCATTCCCTCAATTCATGATAAACCAAGTTAAAAAAAAATCAGATCATGAATTGTTTTCATATGTTGTCACACATTTAGTTGCTCATATAAAATAATTACAAGATATTAAAGCTGCTTAATGTATAGCATTTAATTTTTTTAAATATTGCCTCTGGGTTTCTTACCTTTCTTTATTCTATATATCTTTCTTTCCTTCTTACTCCGTGGCTGGCTGTGCGTCTGGATGATTGGCCCCTGGTATCTTCCTCCCATACTACTTTTCATGCTCCTCCACCTCCTTCTCTCTCTCTTTTCTTTTTAAATTGATTTTTATTGAGCTCTAAATTTTTCTTTGCTCCCCTCCTTGCCTCTCCCCTACCCCTTTCAACTCTTATCCAAGGTCCACATGCTCCCAATTTACTGAGGAGATCTTGTCTTTTTCTACTTCCCATGTAGATTAGATCTATGTAAGTCTCTCTTAGTTTCCTCATTGTTGTCTAAATTCTCTGGGATTGTGGTTTGTAGGCTGGTTTTCTTTGCCTTATGTTTAAAACCCCTAGATTCCTCCTCCTATTTGTTCTCTCTGCATGACAGCCCCACTTATCCTTTCTCCTGCCTAGCTATTGTCCATTCAGCTCTTTAGCAGACCAATCAGATGTTTTATACAGGCAAAGTAACACAGCTTTACAGAGTTAAACAAATGCAGCATAGAAGAGTGCAACACATCTTTGCATCATTAAATATTCCATAACATAAATGATTATAACACATCTTAAACTGGTATTCCACAACAACCCATAATGCCTATGAGAAATAATCAAAATTCTTCATAAATATTCTTTCCTGTTCCAATAATCATGGAAACTTACCCTAGAATTTTTCATAAGTAAAATGTGTTTAAACCACATCCATGTGACTTTTTGTTTGTTTTTAGTTTTCGAGACAGGGTTTCTCTGTAGCTTTGGAGCCTGTCCTGGAACTAGTTTTTGGTGACCAAGCTGGTCTTGAACTCACAGAGATCCACCTGCCTCTGCCTCACAAGTGTTGGGATTAAAGGCATGTGCCACCATTGACTGGTCTGTGTGACATTCAAATATAATTTCATGGGGATATTTCTTCTTCTGATCTCTAGTAGGCCTTGAAATAAACTCAAAGTGAGTGTAGTAAACTGAGGCTTCTAGTTACTGGGAGCGTCAGTCTTTTGCTGAACTGAACAAGCAAAGAGGGAAATGTTTCAAGACTTCCACTCTCAATGTAGCTTCTCTTAGCTGAGCCTGGCACAAGAAGTGATGACTGGAAATGGGGCAGCAGGTCCTAAACAGCATACACTCACACCCTTGTTGATGTGTTGGTCAGCATCATGGCTGGTGATCTCGTGTGAAAATTGGAAACCAGCTGGGGCTTTTGCTGAATTGTTTATATCTGTTTAAGCACAGGTAGAAATGGTATTCATTTAGAGAATTGTTTAGAATCTTATCCCATAAATGCATGAATTGAGAATAAAAGATATGAAGCTTGTGAAGTTTATACATATGCTATGACCATGAGTATTTCTCACCTGGAAAATGTTGAGATGTTTGCTCTCATGCATATGCTTTAACTAAGCCTGCATAAGCCCTAAAATCTGTTGATAATGTTGTGTCTAGCAGATCTATTATATGCAAGTTATACCCTGTGATAAAATTATAACAAAATTACCTTGAAGTATTACATTTGGAAATAATTACATTTTGAAATTGGTCTTCTGCATTCTATTTTATGAAATGATTATCTGACATGATTGTCAAGTGAAGAAAATAATATTATATTGTTATATCCAGTCTGTGGGGACCCCAAAAGACCCCAGGGAGACCGACTAACTGAAATGCAAAAGCAAGGTTTATTGTGTTCAACCCAGCAGGGACCTCATCAGTGCAGAAGTGAGAGGAGGTACCCCACTTTTCTAGAGAGCACTATTTAAAGGCAAAAACGAGAAAAGTTACATAGCAGGATTTGGTGTAACAGGTTTAATCTTGATTGGCTTATATCTAGGTACTTTTCACAAATTTTATTTTTGAACCTCACTTGTTGCTTGTCAAGTTTTCTTATTGGCTGACCTTCAGATGGGGATCTACACTTACCTGTACTTTCCAGATTGCTATCCTGTGTCTTTAGGCCCTAGCCATTTCTGAGGACTGGATTATCCTCTCAAGATTGAGGACAAAATGAAGGAATTTTAGTTCTTCATTCCCCCCTTGTTCTAGTAACTATAGTGAACCCAATCATGGGTTCCTAACAGTTAACTCATACATATCTTCAGTCCTGAGGGAACTATAGATTTGTGATCTGTGGACCATAAGTTGTATTGTACCAAGAGTTGCCTTGGTCATGGTGTCTTTTCACAGCAATAGAACAGTGACTAAGACAGTTACTATTTACTATTCATTTTCTGTAAGGACAAGAGAAAAAACAATGTGCTTAGTGCAAAGAGCTTATGAGATATTGTTAGATATTGACTTTTTGGATACTTGGAAGAACATAAAAATCCTATTGATTTTTTTCTTAAAATGTTGCTTAATCAAATATCTCAGTTCAGAGTTCATTACTCTAATGATCATGAATATTTTTCAATCTGGCAAAACAAATCCTTACCAGCCTCTAGATTTAAGGTATATGCCAAGTGTTAAATATGATAAATAAGTCGTGATCTTAAAACACATATTTCTCATTAGTAAAGGAAGGAAATGCACAACAGCCTACTGGTTCAGACCAAAGACCACGATCACATTGCTTAATTTTATATATTACCTCTTCCTTTTAGATGTTTGGCCTGGGTTACACATTTATGGCTCTTTTGATTTCATATCTTGTTTATAAATACTTAAGTGATTATATTAACCTCTTCTTATGAGATTGTCCTAAGAGTAGGTGGAGTATTCTCTTCAGAGTGAATAGTATATGTTCAGCCACTTATTACACTACTGGTATTTGCAGCTAGCCCTTATAATATTTTGATATGTGGTTTTTATCATACATAATTGTTATATAATGAAGTGTCTGAAAAGAAACCAAACAATTCTCCACATGATATTCAGTTTATAGAAATGCATTTGACTAGAAACCAAATATGAGTGAGTACATCCCATGTTCCTCTTTTTGGGTCTGGCTTACCTCACTCAGGATAGTGTTTTCTATTTCCATCCATTTGCCAGCAAACTTCAAGAAGTCCTTGTTTTTTACTGCGGAGTAATACTCTAATATGTATATATTCCATACTTTCTTCATCCATTCTTCAATTGAAGGGCATCTAGGTTGTTTCCAGGTTCTGGCTATTACAAACAATGCTGCTATGAACATAGTAGAGCATATACTTTTGTTGTATGATAAGGCCTCTCTTGGGTATATTCCCAAGAGTGGTATTGCTGGGTCCAGGGGTAGGTTGATCCCGAATTTCCTGAGAAACCTCCACACTGCTTTCCAGAGTGGTTGCACAAGTTTGCATTCCCACCAGCAATGGATGAGTGTACCCCTTTCTCCACAACCTCTCCAGCAAAGGCTATCATTGGTGTTTTTGATTTTAGCCATTCTGACAGGTGTAAGATGATATCTTAAAGTTGTCTTGATTTGCATTTCCCTGATCGCCAAGGAAGTTGAGCATGACCTTAGGTGTCTTTTGGCCATTTGAACTTCTTCTGTTGAGAGATCTCTGTTCAGCTCAGTGCCCCATTTTCTGATTGGGGTGATTAGCCTTTTACGGTTTGTTTTCTAGCCATAAATAAAGGACATTGAGCCTATAACTCAGGTTCTAAGAGAAGCTAAATAAGGAGAACCCAAAGAAAAACATATAGGCATCCTCCTGAATATTAACCTTCATCAGGCGATGAAAGGAGACAGAGTCAGAGACAGAGACCCACATTGGAGCACCGGACTGAAATCTCAAGGTCCAAATCAGGAGCAGAAGGAGAGAGAGCACGAGCAAGGAACTCAGGACCGCGAGGGGTGCACCCACACAATGAGACAATGGGGATGTTCTATTGGGAACTCACCAAGGCCAGCTGGCCTGGGTCTGAAAAAGCCTGGGATAAAACCAGTCTCGCTGAACATAGTGGACAATGAGGACTACTGAGACCTCAAGAATAATGGCAATGGGTTTTTGATCCTACTGCACCTATTGGCTTTGTGGGAGCCTAGACAGTTTGGATGATCACCTTACTAGACCTGGATGGAGGTGGGTGGTCCTTGGACTTACCACAGGGCAGGCAACCCTGACTGCTCTTTTGGCTTACGAGGGACGGGGGACTTGATTGGGGGAGGGGGAGGGAGAGGGGAGGCGGAGGTGGGGAAGAGACAGAAATCTTTAATAAAAAAAAATAAAAAAAAATAAAAAAAAGAAATGCATTTGATCTCCAGAGAAGGAACAGCTAGATATCTCAAAAGTCATGCTTTGGTATTATCTTGATAAATGTATTAAGAATAAAGTTTTGCTGCAAAACATATGCATACCAGCAAGTTGAAAAATGGATAAGGCCTCCCAAAAAAATAAAGAAAAGTGAAAGGCACATTAGACTTACCATGGATGTCCAACTGTCATACAGACTGTGTGATTATGGGAAGTCAGATAGAATGGAACCCCACTACTAATGTAAGCAGTATTTGAAGATGTGGGCTTGCTTATTTGAAACTTAAGGAGTTTCTGATCAAAGAAAAGAATCATTTTGTTGGCAAGATGTTAATAATCCTTCTTCTTAGCCTGTGACTCAGTTGACACTATTGCCATTTATTTTAGACATTGGCATTCTTTAATATTTATTAGCCAATCCTGTCTCTTCCTTCTCCCACTCCAAGGAATATTAACTTTCATTAGACTTTTAATCATACATTTGAGTATCAATATAAATCCTCAGTCTTATCACCTTAAAATGTCTTGGGATTTATCACCTAAATGAGCAAGTGGTCACTTTTGAGCTCAAGTGTTCTAGACGTGAAATCAATGTTAGTATTAGTCACAGGGTGTTAATATAAGGATGGTAAAAGTCAGTAAGGGTTTACATTTATTTCTTTTTTTATTAAATTTGGAGAGAGGAAAAATATTTTAACATTATGTAAGAGGAATGGCAAATGACTTTGAAATTATTAAACATCTACATTTTGATCATTCAATAGCAGCAATTGCTTTTCTAATTCCTTCAGGCTCATGGGTAAGAAATTGAAAGGAATGATTAACTCAAATGCAAAATTTTTAAACTTTTTCAGTGTTTTGTTTTTTTTAAAGATGTGTTGGAATTTTATTTTTTTCCTTTATTTTTTATTTTTTTATTTTATTTTTTTATTTTTTGAAAAATTACTGCCTCCTCCCCGTTTCCCATTTCCCTCCCCCTCCTCCCACATATCTCCCCTCCCCCCTCCCCTATCCCTCTTCCCCTTCCCCCCCTCCATTCCCCCTCCCTCTCGAGAATGAAGAGCAGTCCAGATTCCCTGCCCTGCGGGAAGTCCAAGGTCCTCCAGCTTCTATCCAGGACCAGGAAGGTGAGCATCCAAACAGGCTATGCTCCCACACAGCCAGTTCATGTATTAGGATCGAAACCTAGTGCCATTGTCCTTGGCTTCTCCTCAGCCTTCATTGTCCGCCACGTTCAGGGAGTCCGGTTTCATCCCATGCTTATTCAGTCCCAGTCCCGCTGGCATTGATGAGCTCCCAATAGATCCTTTCCACTGTCACAGCAGGTGGGTGCACCCTTCGTGGACCTGAGTTCCTTGCTCATGTTCTCCCTCCTGCTTCTCATTTGGATCTTAAGAGCTTAGTCCAGTGCTCCAATTTGGGTCTCTGTCTCTATCTGGATCCATCGCCAGATGAATGTTCTAGGGTGATATGCAAGATATTCATCAGTATGGCTATAGGATAGGGTCATTTCAGATTCCCTCTCCTCAGTTGCTCAAGGTACTATCTGGGGACATCTCCCTGGACACCTGCGAGCCCCTCTAGAGTCAAGTCTCTTGCCAAGCCTAAGATGGCTCCCTTAATTAGGATATATATTTCTCTGCTCCCGTGTCCACCCTTCCTTTATCCCAACCATCCCATTCCCCCAAGCTCACCCCAATCTCCCCTTCTCACGTTTCTCACCCCATTTCCCCTTAGCCCTATGCCACCTCACCCCAAGTTCCCAGTTTTTGCCCGGCAATCTTGTCTACTTTCCATATCCAGGCGGGTGACTATATGTTTTTCTTTGGGTTCACCTTCTTATTTAGCTTCTCTAGAATCACAAATTATATGCTCAATGTCTTTTATTTATGGCTAGAAACCAATTATGAGTGAGTACATCCCATGTTCATCTTTTTGGGTCTGGGATACCTCACTCAGGATAGTGTTGTCTATTTCCATCCATTTGCATGCAAAATTCGTGAAGTCATTGTTTTTTACCGCTGAGTAGTACTCAGTGTTTTAAAGACATACTACTTATATATGCATGGGTGCATATATGTATATACCTATGTAGATGCATGTAACAATAATAAATAAAGAGACCATAAACTTGGGAAGGAGAGACATTTAGAAGGACCGGGAAGAGGGAGTGATGAAATCCTGAGAATCACTTAAGTTAAAAATGAGTGATATGTTGAAGGGAGGCCGCTTACTCATCCCGGCTGCCCAGAACTGAAAATACTACACAGAAACTGTATTATTTAAATCACTGCTTGGCTCATTAGCTCTGGCTTCTTATTGTCTAACTCCCACATCTTAATTTAACCCATCTCCATTAATCTGTGCATCACCACGAGGTCGTGGCCAATCAGCAAAATTTTAGCGTGTCTACCTCTGGTGGCAGATCCATGGCATCTCTCTGACTCCACCCTTTTTTCTGTCAGCATTCAGTCCAATTCTCCTCACCCATCAACAGGCCAAGGCAGTTTCTTTATCCATTAATGGTAATCATAGCACACAGATGGGACTCCCACATTACCTCCCCTTTTCTGTTTAAATAAAAGGAAGGTTTTAACTTTAACACAGTAAAATTACATATAACAAAACAGTTATCAGGCAAGAATTACAGTTACAATATTTATATCTATTATTTGGAAATGTAAGCTTCACTTACATGTTTCTATTGGAAAATAGCCAATTGTTCCTAACTATGCAATATGGTATATGGAAAGCATCTACAAGAAAAAACTCTTCTTTTTGGAAAATAGTTTGTTAATAGGGGTAAGAAGCACAAACACTAGAGTGAAACTTCACAGGGGGAAATTAAGGTTAATTTTGATCTCAGTGATCATTTTAGACCCAAGTAGCTTTTTAACACATGCATTCAGGAACAATTACAAGATAGTACTGAGGATGGAAAAAAAACTCACAAAACCAAGTCTCATCCTATAAACCTTACCTGACATTCAATTTTTATTAAAAATATAATTTTATTGATTCTCCAGAGGAAAATGGAAAGAAAGCAATTCTAAACAGAGAGGGGAAGAATGAATAAAGGAAGAGAAGGAGAAAAAGGGAAGAGGGGGCCTTATGCTGCTTATTGATTTCAAATCCTCTTGCTGGTCTTGAGCTCTTTATCTTCCTGTCTCCCTTTCCGAAGTACTTTGATTACAATAATGTATTACCATAATAATATTGTAATTATAATTATTAGCCTAATAATATTGCTTAATATTAGAAGATTTGTGGTCTGAAGAACATTCCTAAGATAGAAATTTTATACAAATGCGTTATTAGAATTTTCTTTGATATTTATGAAATAGGATATGTAGTCAATTAACATAATAAGAATTAATGACTGAGTTCTTGAAAAATGTTAATTGATAATTTTCATATCAACTCTTTACACCAAACCAAAAATAAAAAGAAAGAAAATAAAAAGTATCCAGCTAATGGGGAAAAACAAAACAAAACCCAAACAACCCAGAACAAAAAATGAGATTCCAACAGTGACAGCCAGTGACTTCTGGAATATAAAAATTCAGTAGGAAAGGAAAGTCATATGAGAATAGTCTTAAAATACTATATGAGAGACATAAGTTCATCAGGATATATAAGGAATGAAACAAAGTTATTCATGAAATAAAGTACTGTTCCTAACTGAAGTTACACTTGACCTGATAGCAAATCATCTGCCAGGGTTACATGTATGAAAAATCTGTCTGATGGATGAGCAATGGGAAGACACATTCAGTTACATGCACTCAGGGAGCTGAGAATCTGTGCAGTCAGAAAGCCAGGAAGACAGTGGATCTGCCTAGCCTCTGAAAAACTTCTTTGCCAGATCATAATAGCAAAATACATCATCTGTCTTTCTGCTCATAGTACAAGCACTTCCCTCTAGTTTCTATGTGTAGAGACTCAGTCAGACAAGGAAAGAGGCATGCGAACCACAGCTAAGTGCCATGTTCTACGAGGTGGATGTAAACAGTGTTCTTGAAGCAGAGAAGGAGAATATAATAAAGATAAATGGGTCCTCGGTGTCTGCACAGTTGAGTAAAGTTTTGAGTGATCCTTTAGTTTAAAAACAAGTTGTCTTATAGGCAAGAGATAGTCATGTTCACTTTAATCTCAGTATCATCAGGCCACTCTGCAGATAGAATTTGTTTCAGGTACAATGATGTCACAAATGAAAAGGATTTATTTTGGTTTTCATAAGTGACAGAATCCCAAAAGATTGCTACTTACAATGTTTACTCTTAGTAATTTGTAAAACTCAGATGTCCAGTTCAAAATGTGTATATTATCATAAACTTTTATATTCATTAAAATGCTAGTTTGATCTAACTTTCTGAGTTTGAAAGAAGAAAAGTAAATTCTAAGGTTTAATCTCTTCATTATGAGTGAAATAAAATATCTCATCACTTTCTAAAATGGCTAATTCTTCAAAAAGTGAAGATTTAATTTTTCATTTCTATGGTTAGTCATTCTAAAATTACAATTAGTATCAACACTTCTATCTATTCCATATATTTTCTTTTCTTTTTTTATTTTTTTTTATTAAAGATTTCTGTCTCTTCCCCACCTTCGCCTCCCCTTTCCCTCCCCCTCCCCCAATCAAGTCCCCCTCCCTTGTAAGCCCAAAGAGCAGTCAGGGTTCCCTGCCCTGTGGGAAGTCCAAGGACCACCCACCTCCATCCAGGTCTAGTAAGGTGAGCATCCAAACTGCCTAGGTTCCCACAAAGCCAATAGGTGCAGTACGATCAAAAACCCATTGCCATTATTCTTGAGTTCTCAGTAGTCCTCATTGTCCGCTATGTTCAGCGAGACCAGTTTTATCCCAGGCTTTTTCAGACCCAGGCCAGCTGGCCTTGGTGAGTTCCCGATAGAACATCCGCATTGTCTCAGTGTGTGGGTGCACCCCTGGCGGTCCTGAGTTCCTTGCTTGTGCTCTCTCTTCTTCTGCTCCTGATTTGGACCTTGAGATTTCAGTCCGGTGCTCCAATGTGGGTCTCTGTCTCTGTCTCCTTTCATCGCCTGATGAAGGTTAATATTCAGGAGGATGCCTATATGTTTTTCTTTGGGTTCTCCTTCTTATTTAGCTTCTCTAAGAACCTGAGTTATAGGCTCTATGTCCTTTATTTATGGCTAGAAACCAAATATGAGTGAGTACACTCATATTCCATATATTTTCAATGCATTTTATTTATTCATTGATAAATTCTTTTAAATTGTGCACTTATAAAGTAAGGGAAAATGTAAATTTATTTGCTTTTATGTTCATATCTGATATTTAAAGTTATGGCTGTATGAATCTTCATATTTCTATTATTTTTGAGATTATATTCTAATTACATCATTCCCCCTTTCCTCTTCTCACTCAAGATATTTTCATATACCTCTAATTGTTGTATTTCAAATTCAATGGGCTTTTTTATTAAATGTATTTTTACTGTATTTTAAGTGTATTTACTGATTCATTCTTTTATTTGGCATTGTAATTAAAGATTGAATATGAGCCAAGTGGTGGTGGCACATGCCTTTCACCCCAGCACTTGGGAGGCAGAGGCAGGAGGATCTCTCTGAGTTCAAGGCCAGCCTGGTATACAGAGTGAGTGTCAGGACAGGCTCAAAGCTACAGAGAAACCCTGTCTTAAAAAACAAAAAAAAAAAAACCAAACAAACAAAAAAACTAGACAAGGGCAAGCACACTGAAAAGAGGTTTAAAGTGATCTCCAACTGAGCTATATCCTTGGTCTCTTAGTCTTCTCTAGAGAAAGAACTGTAGAATCATATAAATTAAGTTTCCTAGCACTGTATTCATCCTTAATGAAATCCAGAGATGCTTCACACACCTATGACTTTTGTTATGTGTTTAAGGAAAGAAGTCTGTTTGGTTGCACAAACTACCTATGCGTTCTTACTGCCAGAGTGATTTTCTCCATAATGTCATTGACGCATTTAAGTTGAATGTGGATGTGCTTAACTTTAGAGAATTAGCTGGTAAAAATTATATTTCAAATGATAAATATGCTACAGTATTAAATTTTTAATTTCACATTAGATTTTTTGCATTTGGGTAAATACTTTCACATTAATCACAGGATTGCAGATGTTTTATCAAATGGAGTGTATGCCTTAATCGTCCAGTGTTCACTAGTCCAGATAACACTAAAGTGTAATTATACTGCATAATAATGATATCATTTCTAAGGTTATTGCCTTATCTTTTATCATTTTAATATAGACAAGTATATTTGTAATATATTAAAGTAATTAATGTATTATTCATTGGCATTTAATTCATTTTTCTGGATGAAGTACATAGATCACTTTAAACCTCTTTTCATAATTGTTTTCTTATAATTTTTTTGTTGTTATAATTTCTGAATTACCAGTTAAATATATATATATATATATATATGCCAAACCAAAGCTATTTTAGTATGTTATGCTTAATATCTATTAATACTTCAATAAACTCAGGCTCTATTGATGAATATAATTTCAACAATATAGTTCTATTTTAAGGTTATAATTTGCATTTTTATTAAAATCTCTTCTAATGTCACAGCCTAATTTTTTTTAATCTTAGTGCCTATCTGAATTGACTTGACTGAAGTAGCAAGTTTCCACCAATGGCTGGATTTTCGCAGTTTCAGGGTTTGTTTTCAAAATAGACATGCTTAAAAATGGATGTTTGTAGGATAGATATTTTGTTTCTCTCGCACCCTCCTGACTCTTGCATGGTGTTGCTCATTTATTATTTAGTGCTAGCTCTTTAAAGTGCCTTTGCAGTTTTATCTCCACTGCTGTTCAGGGAAAGGAATTCTTTTCCTACATTTTTCAAGAGGTCTCCAGCACCTGAACTTATTTTTATTTATTTTTGATCATTGTCCTGTTTTTGTTTTTCCTTATAAAGCTTCCTTAGTTAAATAATAGACACACAGATAAGCAATGATCCCAGAGGAGTTGTAAAGCAGTCTAGACCTACAGGACTGAATCAGAGCAAAGAGATATCTTCTTGACTGATTTGTTTGGCTGATTGCATTGGGGAGTTGCTTGAAAAGCTACATAGTAGCAACCTCCATGTAAAATCTAAAAGTCTTTGACATCTTCTTGTGCCTTCTTCTTTTAATAGATACTATATTTACAAATATCCCTCTTCAGTGTTTAAGAGAAGGTATGCGAAATAGATATGGTGCGGTAGTAAAATCATACATAAAATCTATGCCAGGGCTTTATAGCATTACAGAATAACAGTAGAAACCGAACAGCTCTTATACCTGTGCTATGAAGCTCCCATTTACTTAACTGTAAGATGGTTGGAGATTGAGGATGGTGCTGCTTGCTATTATCTTTGCCTGTACTTTCCAGTGGTTTTATCTGAGAGCATCACGCTATTCTTTTAGCAGCCCAATTATTCTGCACTCACTTTCCCCTCTCCAGCCTGTATATTTATGGGACTTTCAACTGCTGAGACGCTTCAACACCCCCATTTCTTGTCAGTTTGAGGATGTGCTGTCAAGTCTGAGTGGCCGAGATGGAGCAATTCAAGGCGATGTGACAGCCCCTGTGTTTTAGTGATGGGGAATGTCATTCTGAAAGGAAATGGAAGCAATAACTAACAGGGTTAATTAATGACAGGTCTAATAAGTAGAGATTCTGATTAAGAAACAGTACTCTGGGCTGCTCTGCAGAAACTGGAGCATATTATATTCTCCAAGATCTGGGAAACCATCAAATTTACACAGCAAGTAAAGATGTATTCTTTCAAAAGAACTATTCCTTCAGAATTACCTCGCAGGTCGTGTTGTCCTTTGTTATTTAATCAAAATGCCTGTTTGTTTCTTAAATATAACTTTTTGACTAATCTATGATAAACAATAAGACATATAATAGAATGATATAAACAATATAATTATTATAATTTATTTATTTCCTAGAAAAACTTCTATGGTGTACTAAAAAAGGCACTAGAAATCATTAATTCTTTTCTGGAATGATATTTTCCTGCATTCTCAAGTGAATTTTTAATAAATGGTTTAATATTTATATTTTTACTGTAAATGTATTTTAATGCATTTTTTTATTCAATATATTTTCATTAAAGCTTCCTCTCACTTAGATCTTCCTGCCATCCCTTCTGAATCCACAGCATTTCTGTCTCTCCTCAGACAAGAAACATATTTAAATAATAATAAAATAAAACAAGCATAATTTGACAAAACAAACAAACACACACAGAGAGAGAAACAGCACAAGAAACACATGTAGACACAGAGACACACACAGGGACCTCATTAAGAAAAAAGACAGGAAGTCATAATTTATAAGAAAGGTACTTGTAAGGTTAAAAAAATAGTGCCCTGACAAAATATTATGAGACAAAGTATCTCCAGAGATGCAATTTATTTTGTGTTGTCCATCTACTGATAGGAATGGGGCCTGCTCTGAAGAGTGGTTTGTGTTCCCAGTGAGACTCCATTGGAGAGAACTAATTTTTGTTTCCAAGCGGTTATTAGTTGGAGATAGCTTCTGGGAAAGGGATGGAGGCTTGCGTCCCTGAGATACCATGTGGCACAGACCCAGTAGGCCTGAGGCACACTGTTGCAGTCTCTGTGAGTTCATATGAGCATTTATACTGCTTTATTTAGAGGACCTTGTATCCTTGATGTTCACCATTCCCCTGGCTCTTACAGGTTTTCTGCTTCTACTTCCATAAAGTTCCATATGCCATGAGGGCAGGGATTGGATGAAGACATCCCATTTTGCACTGAGTGTGTTTCAATGTCTCTCACTCTCAAACTAGCTGTAGGTCTCTGTATGTGTTCCCATTTAGTGCAGGAGGTAGTTTCTCTGATGACGTCTGAGCAAGGCTCTGATCTATGAGCATAGCAGAGAGCTATTAGGAGTCATTTTATTGCTCTGTTCCTGTACAGAACAGTACTATTTACTTTTCCCCTAGGTTTCTGCACTTTCTATCTCAAGCTCATGGCTGTCCAGGCAGTGTTGATGGTGGAATAGATCTTATGGGGTGGGCCTTAAATCCCTTCCCATATTGTTCATTACTTCTACAGGCTTTGTACCACTATTTGTCTGATCATGTTTTTTGCCAGACAGAAGCTATTCAGTCTCGAGAGTCTCCGTTTATTAATTGTTGATCTTAGCACCTGTGCTATTGGTTTTCTGTTCAGATGCCATTTCCTGTGCTAGTGAGTTTAAGACTAAGTCCCACTTTATCTGTTATCAGATTCAATTATCTGGTTTTATGTTGAAGTCTTTGATCTATTTGGAATTTTTTCTGGGTGATAGGTATGAATGTATTTGGATTAAAGTTTCCAAAGAACTGGGGCATCAATTCATTAAACATGTAAGACAAACTTGTGAATAAATTGCACCCTTGTTTATAAAGTACATATTTTCATCCAGTTTCCAAATATTAGTACTGAATGTACTTAGGTAATATGGTGATAAGTGGTTGGCTTACATATGCTCAGAGACCACACAGCTAGGAGAAACCTTTGTTGTTGTGATGGGAACTTACTAAATAAGTGTCTCATTGTCCCATAAAAAATAATATTATATTATATATGTTTCTATTAGAAAAAAATAGAAAACCAAGAATCAAGTTCCAAAATTGATGAAGTATGAACCATGAATGTTCTGAAAGCATCACCATAATATCACCCTTTAAGTAGAGATGGTAAGAGAAGTGAGAATGGGAAATGGTCACACTGACATCCGAAGAGGCTGTACCAGCTTGCACTCCCACCAGCTATTTCAGAGTGTTTCCTTTACCCACAACCTCTCCAGCATAAGTTGTCATCAGTGTTTTTGAGCTTGGCCATTTATACAGGTGTAAGATGGAATCTCAGAGTTGTTTTGATTTGCCTTTCTCTGATGACTAAGGATGTTGAAAATTTCCTTAAGTGTCTTTCAACCATTTTAGATTCCGCTGTTGAGAGTTCTCTGTTTAGGTCTGTACTCCATTTTTTTTGGAATATTTGTTCTTTTGATGACCAATTTCTTGAGTTCTGATGTGGGGTTAGTGAAAATCTTTTTTTATTCTGTAGGCTGTCATTTTGTCTTGTTGACTGTGTCCTTTGCTTTTCAGTTTCAGGAGGTCACATTTATTAATGGTTTCTCTTAGTGTCTGGGTTACTGGGGTTATATTTAGGAAGTGGGCTTCTGTGCCAATGTGTTCAAGTAGTGACTTCTCAGAAAATTCAAGACCCATATGTGTGTGTGTGTGTGTGTGTGTATGTATATTATGTATATATATATATATATATATATATATATATATATCTTTTGGATATATACTTTTGGGTATATATCTAAAGGATGCTCAATCGTGCCAAAAGAACATGTGCTCAACTATGTTCACAGCAACATTGTCATAGCGAAAACCTGGAAACAACCTAAATGCCCCTCAACCAAAGAATGGATAAGAAAAATGTGGTACATTTACACAATGAAGTACTACACAGCAGAAAAAAGTAACGGCATCTTGACTTGCAGGCAAATAGATGGTTCTAGAAAACATCATTTTGAGTGAGATAACCCAGACCCAGAAAGACAATTATCACATTTACTCACTCATTAGTAGTTTTTAAACATAAGACAAAGAAAACCAGCTCACAAATCACAAACCCACAGAACCTAGACAACAATAAGGACCCAAAGATCTAATCTACATGGGAAGTAAAAAAAAAAAAACCACAAGATCTCCTGAGTAAATTGGGAGCATCCAGACCGTGAGAGAGGGTTGAAGGATAGGGAAGAGGTACGGAGGGGATCAGAGAAAAATGTAGCGCTCAATAAAAATCATTAAAACACACACACACAAGAGAGAGAGAAGTGAGAATAGATCTTTCTCTTCTCACTAGTCAGCTCATTGATTCTATATATCAAGCCAGATGGTGTGTTACCTATTTTTAACAAAAATTCCATACAAATCTTTCACTTATAAGCATAGAATTAGGAAAATCATACAACTTAGTTTATGCTGATTGCTAGCTCAAATGTGCTGTATTTTACTACATATTTTGTAAAGCTATAAAACGTATTCCATACAAGTGAAATACTCACTATCACTTACTCCGCATCTAATATATACAGTGCTGTTTACCTCATAATGCTGCTTTCTCTTACCTTATGGGATTATTTTTCTGATTCTTCTGTTCATCATTCTCATTAGTTCTTATTTCCAAAGTTCTGTGCATGCAAATATTTCAAACTATAGTCATTTTTGTTTTTAAATACATCATGATTTATATCATAGAAGGAATGTGATTTGGGCAGCAATTGTTTTATGCTATGATATATGCATACTAGGGCAATGATAACACAAATCATGTGGGAGTAACCAACCAATATCTTATATGACTCAATATACATTCTACAAGATGGATCCCATATCCAACATTGCTTGGTTGAACGAAGACCGGAGACTAGATATCTCAAGGACCTAAAGTAAAACCAAATACACCTGGAAGTAAAAAAAAAAAAGGAGAGAATAAAAAACACGTAGTGATAAAATGACTCCTCATGACATTCTGCTATACTCATAGATCAGTTCTTGCTCAGCCATCATCAGTGAAGCTTCCTCCTGCATCAAATGAGAATAAACAAAGATATCCATAGCCAGACATTATTCAAATAAGCGAGACCTTGAAATACTCAGCCTAAATGGGATGTCTCCATCTGAGCCCTTCCCTCAGGGCTCAGGGAACCAGGGAAAAGAGTAGGAAGAAATATCATAAAAGTCAGAGGGGGTGGAGAATACCAAGAAAACAAGACCCTCTAAGTCAAGATGATAAAAGCTTATTTGAACTCACAGAGACTGAAGGGACATGCCCAGGACTTCCATGTTCAGACCAGGTCCACTGTGGCTAACTATGGCTTCCACTTCAGTGTTTTTATGATATTCCTGAGTGCCAAATCAAGTGGGTCTCTGTTTCTTGTTCCTTCTCTTGGGCTCTTTTTTTCTGTTGTTTGTTTGTCCAACACTGAAGTGATAGTATTTGTTTCATCTTATATTATAGTTTGTTATATTTTCTTATAGTCCCTTCGAATCCTGTTCTTTTATAATGAAAGACAGAAATTGGAATGGATCCATAGGAGAGGGGAATTGGGAGAATCTAGGAGGAGTTGGGCAGGGGAAAACCAATAATCAGGATATATTATGTGAAAAATGATTCTATTTTAAATACAAAAAAATAGACTTTTAAAAATAATCTCCATTTATATCTATGTGTTTGTGTCTGTGCCTATGTGTCTGTGTATGCATGCATCCATACCGTAAAGTTTTTCCTTTTCACAGTGGCTGCTTCTTACACAAAACAATGTGGCCTAATTTTCTTTGGTAAAGTTTAGAAAATGCCTTCTCATTGCAACGATACTCACTGCATAGAGCCTTCTGTTTACAATCTTTAAGGTTAAAATTCTCCTTTTTCATGTCAAGTAAATGTGCCAAATTCTACTACAGTTAAATTTAAATTCCTAACTTTAAAATAGACAAAGTAGATAGAACTCATAATCATTTTCAAAAGAACTGGCAAAGAACCAAGAGATAATGTGCATATGGTCTAGAAAATGATGAGGACTTCCGGCCTATTGCTATTTATGATATATATTTGTTTCTTCTACGTCCATGTGACTAATGGGCTTGGAATATTAGTACTGGGAAATATTGAGACATGTAAGGTAACTTTCTTTCTTCTTTCTTTCTTTCTTTCTTTCTTTCTTTCTTTCTTTCTTTCTTTCTTTCTTCCTTTCTTTCTTTCTTTATGTTTTCTTGAAGCAGAGTTTCTCTATGTAGTGCTGACTGTCCTGGAACTTGCTCTGTTGACTAGGTGTCTTGAAGTCAGAAATCTGTCTGCCTCTGCCTTAATTGAATATTGGAATTAAAAGTTTGTACTACCATTGTCCAGATTTTTAAATTTTTTATGTAAACTATTTCATTACTTTAAACTGGGAACGTATTTAATGTTTATAGACTTTATAAGCTTTCTGATAAATACCTCATACATATTTGATCATATTATAAGATACAACAAAATTCTGATAAATAGTGAAACTAAAATATAGAGAAATAGCTAAAAATAGATATATTTTACTATTGTTGCCCCTGTTAATATTTTGTTGTGCTTCTCAGTCACATATTGCATGTTTAAATGTCAACTTGCATTTGTTATTAAATCAAAACATATGATCCAAACATATGATCAATTGAACTTTGGATGTTGGCAGTGGATCAATACTCCTATCTAAGATAAAAGAACTTGTGAAATGAGCCTTTTCCACTAAGTAAAGAAGAGAGATAAATAATTCCTCTGTAACCTAAGTGTCTGTTCTTATACCACTTAGACCTGGAATGAAGTGAGTAGAACACTTGGTCTCCGAATATTAAAAATATGGCAAGCACACATGACTGTGTTCTGAAATGTTCACTTTCCAAGTGTGAGGTTTTTCACTAAAACATAAAATATATGCTTCACTTCAAAAGAAATGGAAAGCCAGACTTGAGTCCTCTTGTTTACTTAATCTTGTCCTATAAATCAACCTGCTTTTGAACACGAGTTTTGTTGAGTGTCTTCTGGTGGCAAAGCCTTAAAACAGAAAAGAAAAAAAATGCACACACATTGTTTTCATCAAACCGTGCTGCTTTTATTCAGAATTTCAAATAGTTTTGAAAAGAAAACACGTTTATGAAAGCACTATCTTTACGTACCATCTTAAAATACTAGGTAGAAGATCTTAGCTAACTCGCCATCTATGCCAGCACATGTCTATTGAACATCTCTATACTTAGGCTGTGTGTGTGTTTTCTAGGCATTGTTATATTGAAATGTGGTTCTCAAGAATAACTCAAAGTTGGAAAAAAATACCATGCAGAAATTAATTTTTCAAACAATTTAATAAAAATTAAGAAGAGACAAAATCTCACAGCAAGTTCTCTGTTCCACTGATTATTACAGATATCTGTGAGTACAAAGCCAGCCTGGTATACAGAATGAGTTCCAGAACAGCCGGGACTACAGAGAAACCCTGTCTTGAAAAATGAATAAGAAAAAAATCTAAATTACATATCTGTTGTAGGAGACCACTTGCATATTCTGGCTACTTAGACCTGAAATAATCACACAGAAACATATTATTTGCAATACTGTTAGACCAATAGTTTAACTCAGATCTTAAATTAACCCACCTCCATTAATCCGGCTGTGGCTCACTGGGTAAAGTTCTGGGGTCTGTCTCTAGGGGGTCTCCATGGCTTCTTACTGACTCCACCTTCTTTCTCCCAGTATTTAGTTTCCCCCACCTAGCTCTACTCTGCTTTATCAGGCCAAGCCAGTTTCTTTATTCATTAACCAATAAAAGCAACACACAGACAGAAGGATCTCCCACATCATCAATTCATTAGGTGAAATTACATTTTTCTCAAGATGACAAACAATTCCTTGGATTTGAACATGAACTCATCTTTCGGGTGTTGCATTAAAGGCTATAAGTTTTCTAATTTTTCATAATGTGCTTTAAGAGATGTAAATCAACAGCACATACAGCAGATGTGTAAGATGTCAATATAAGCTGGGAGACAGAAAGAGGAGAGGGAGGGAAGGCTTTAATAAAACATTTTTGGTTCCTAGGGGACTTAGGCAAACAGTTGTTACCTGAATATCACAAGCCAGTATGTCCTTTTCATTTTGCAGATTACAAGGGCTATATGCTCAGTGTAAAACCTGGAATATGATGTCTTACATGATTTTACTCTACTCTTAAATAAAATGATGGGCACGAGATATCACTTGCCTGAGGCTCAGAGGAGCCTCTTATGACTTGTTCCTCTAATTCTGTATAATGAGTGATTTTGATTGTCAACTTGGCTACATCTGGAATCAACTAAAAAAATGCGAAGCTGGGCACACCTGTGAGGTATTTTCTTGATTGAATGATTTGAGTTAGAAAGACTCAACCTAAATCGGGTCCAAACTTTCTGGTGACAGGCAGCCTAACAGCACATGGAAGAAGGAAGTTTTTTTCATTTCACCAGCATACCCTCACTCATGGGCAAATTTGTCTGTCCTGTTGCCTTGGCCAGTGCTAACTGCATCTTATTCAGGGTTCCAGTGTAGACTGAAATCAATCAGTTCTCCAGGAATCCTCCTGGGATCTGCAATAGACTGGGACCTCTGAAACATCCATTTATGAGGACTAAAAAACTTTCGTATTCTATTCTTTCCTTTGGAATAAAGCCATCATTGGACTTTCTTGTCTACATTCTGTAAATCAGTCTACTAAATCCTCTTTTTAGCACATGCACACATGTACCAACATGCGCACGTGCACACATACACACACACGTGTGTTTACATGTATATGTTTATCCTATCAGTTTTGTTCCTTTAGAGAACTCTGAAACTAGAAAAAATTCTTCTTCCTTTTGTGTTGCATCCTCTAACCACATCATGTCTTTTACTCCTGTATCCCACAGGGGCTTTTTCTCTGATGTTTTCCTTTCCCAACCTTTTAAGCTTCAGTGAAGCCCATGAAAATGAATTTCCAAGTGGGTTCAGATTTCCTTTGTTTGTTTGTTTGTTTGTTTGTTTGTTTGTTTTTGTGACAGTCAGGAGCATTTTAACACCCAAGGGAGTTCACATTCAGTTGTTTCCAGTAGTTGGAAACATCATCTCTTGTCACATTTTCTGCCCTGTAGTGGCTTTCTCCTGTCACTGCTCCACCAAAGAGGAAAACAGCTCTTCCCATTGCAGCCATAAGGGATGCTGCCTGCTAACATTTCCTTTACTGCTCTGCAACCTCTGCTCTCTAACACATATTAAACAACCAGGCATTTAAGAACTTGAAATTGATATCATTGCTACATTAAAATGGTTTTTACGGTTACACTATTTTCTTTATAAACTTTTCTTAAAAATTGAATATTTAAATAACATGGCAATTCTGAATTCAAATTTATTTGAATTTTTTTGTTTGTTTGGTTTTGAGACAGAGTTTCTCTGTAGCTTTGGGGCCTGTCCTGGAGCTAGCTCTTGTAGACCAAGCTGGCCGCAAACTCACAGAGATCCGCCTGCCTCTGCCTCCTGAGTACTGGGGTTAAAAGCGTGCGCCACCACCGCCCAGCTCAAAAGTATGAGTTTTAGTGTACTTCTTGAAACTTTATGCAATCATTCTCTTCCTTAGTATATAACTGATCATATATATGGTTTATAGCTTAAATTTTTAGTGTTAGTCTTTCCTCCTTTGTTAGCAGTTGTCTTTCTGCTTGCATATTGTGAAAGATAGACAACCACTTGAGCATATATTGTACTTTAGAAACATGGACCTGTTGTAGGAGGCTGTTTGTTTACTGGCTGACCAGCAGCTCAGACCTCAAATAACCACACAGAAATGATATTAATTAAATCACTGTTTTGCCTATTAGCTCTAACATCTTATTGGCTAGCTTTTACATCTTAATTTAACCCATTTCCATTTTTATATTTTACCACAAGGCTCATTGCCTACCAGCAAGGTTCCAGTGTGTCTGTCTCCAGCACTGGATCCATGGCTTCTTACTCTGCCTCCTTTCTCCCAGTGTTCAGTTTAGTTTTCCCCACCTAGCTCTGCTCTACCCTATCAGGCCAAGCCAGTTTCTTTATTAACCAATGGCATTAACAGCATACAGAGGGGAATCCTACATCACCTCCCCTTTTCTATTTAAATAAAAAAGGAAGTTTTTAACTTTAACATAGTAAAATTGCATATAACAAGACAGGAATCAAGCAAGAATTACAGTTAAATATTTACATATACTTTATCTTTTATCAAAGCTAAGGAAAACTATAAATGTAACTATAAATTCTTCAACTCCATCAAAGACTCCAGAAGGATATAATATTACCTAAGTAAACAGGAAGTGCATTGTAAGAAACTTCCAGAACTCTAGAAATGACAGAGACAGCTCGCTTCCTGGACAGTCATCCAATGTTCTTCTGTACTATTGGGGTATCCATCTTCAGCCTACAGGCCCTTAGTATCCAGCAGAGTTTTCTGGATGAAGCAGGAAGTTTGAAGATCTGTTCTGCCTTGCAATGAAAAAGTACATTAGTTGCTTTCTTCTGTGTCCTGCAGAATGTTTGGCAAACTCTTTCATGAAACAGGAACCCCAAAGTATTGTCTCACCTTTAGGCAAGTTCATCAGTCATTTCTCTGTGGGTCCTGAATATCTAGTTCATTTTTAGTCCCTCTGACTCTTGAATGGCTCTAAATATATTTATTGTATAATGAATACCTCATACCTCCTTATCAAGTCTCTAGAATGCTATCTCTATGAAGAGGCAAAAGCTAACTGCTATCTTTAGCTGAAGGCAGTAGTCAGAATAAGAGCCTTGCTTTCATGGTGTCAACCATTAATATTCCCAGCAGCTGGAGGCAAGAATGGTAGTAACAATGACATTGTTAAAAAAAAAAAAAAACAACTTAAAGGTTTTGTTGAATGTATATATTTATTCTTGATTCTGTGAATTCCTTTACCATTCTTCTTGGATTATTTCAATAAACAAAATTCCTTATTAGTAATGTGACAAGAGTTTATTAATATTTACTTTTAAAGTAGTTTTAGGAGTTGTGATATAAGTCTGTTTTTATGTGGGTATTTTTCATGTTTTTTATTGTAGTTCTTGCTTACTATTCTATTTATAGCTATCATCCATTTAGAATGAATCTTTGTGAGTGGCATGCGATGTTAGTGATTATTTACTTTTACATGGAACCCTTCAGTTGATCAAGAACCTCTTATGAAAATTAGAAAAATTAAAATTTCACACAGTTTCAGATTGGCTTTCATCATAAATAAAAATTGCCATAAGCTCTTTTTGGATTTGTTGTTTGAGTTTGGTTTGGTGTTTTCTGGAAAGTCTTGAAAGACCAGAATCTAATTTAATATGTTTATCTTGTTTGGATTCTTATTCATATGTTAATTAGAGCAAACATAGAGATTTGTCTATGGACTCTGCATTACATAACATTTTGTAAAAGTGTTACTGCAGTTTATACATGCTAGAAAAATACTGTATTTTTAGTAGAAATTTGCTGAAATGTTTCAGGGTAATGTAGCAAACATTTGTTTTCAATTTTAAGAAGATAAAAATAAATACAGATCAGCGTTAAGGACTACAGAGCATCCTGCCCCTGGCCATCATATTAAGATGCTAGGCAGATATGTCTAGGTAACTAGTTGCAGTGTCTCAATATTGATAAAATAGTCAATATTCTTGTAAAAAAATACAGGTGACAGTATTGATAATGCTATATCAAATAATGTAGTCATTACAGAAGATAAATTACAGTATTGTTCTTAAGGATAACAAATTAATCACATCATGACTTTCTTTTAACAATTTTCACACAAATTGTTCTGAAAAACAGTATTAGAAGGTAAATGATTCATCACCAAAATTAAATGTGCTCAAGATTTTGAAAAAATGATGGGATTATAATTTATTTGAAAAGAAACAAGTAATGATGAGCATGAAAATTGCATCAGACATAATGAATTATATAGTCTCCAGAAATGTGCTGCCATATCTATGTATGGAGAAATGTGGATTAATCCAGGCAATATCATTTGAGTATATGCATTTCTTATTAATTGTAATTCAGATATAGAATAAATTCATTTATATTTTTATAAGTTCAATATAAAATAATTATATTAATAATAAAGAATACTAAAAGATTTTCATGTAGTACTTTGCATTGTTGGAAACTTACATAGTATAATAAACCACAAGGGGCTATGAGATATATTTTTTAAAAAGCTATTATTGAAATATTATTGAAATAAAATAAGGACTATACAAAGAATATAATATGACAGCATTATTGATAAACTAATCATTTTGTCCTTTTGTTTTACTGAAACAAAATATTCTAATACATTTGATTCTGAACAAAATATGTTGTAATATGTTTTAATAAAATTTAATAAATGGGCATACTTGGAAATGATTATTTAACACAGGCAATGTATTTAATTTTTATAAAATTGCATCCAATCAATAAAAAATTTCAAAAATCAAAATAAATTCATTTGTATCTGATAAACACATGTGACAATAATAAAAAAATCTCCAATGTATGCATAGGAAAGAAGATCATAAAATGTAAGCCCAGACATAAAACAAGTTCCACAGAATACATAGTGTCTCCAACTATTACTTATGATTGTTGATTATGTTTGAACTTCTTTTTTTTTAAGATAAGATATCACTATGTATGTCATGGACATCAGTAAGTAGACCAGGCTGGCCTCAAGCACAGAAATCTTCCATCTTCCACCTCCCAAGTGATTAAAGGCTTCACATTGAATGTTCTGTTTTATTTAACACAATTATACTCAATTTGAGGATAACTAAGAAACTATTATTTTAGATTTTATTTTGGATAAATGTGTTTCTCTAATACAATTATTTCTAAGGAATTGTAATTGAAGAATTACCTCTATCACATTCACTCATGAGTGTTTCTGTGTACTGTTTCCTCAGTGACAATTGAAGGAGAAGGTCCCAGCTCACTGTAAGCAGTCTCATCTCTACGTTCCCCCTTGGCTGTATAACACAGATTAACTTGACCATGGGAGCAAACTAGTAAGCATTGTTCCTTCATGGTTTCTACTTTAGTTTCTGCTTGAGCTCCTGCCTTGGTTTTACCTAATGATGGGATACTATAACCTGTAAATTGATATAAACACTTTCTTCCCCAAGCTGCATTTGAAATCAATTATGTATCATTCATAAACCATTATTTGGAAAGAGACAATTTCAAACTCCTAATGAAGCTTGGACCTTGGATGTCATCATAGCTGGGGTCTACTGCTACAGGAGCTTCTCATATTAAGTGGAATGCTTCCTTACGTAGTTTGTTATCACTCTTGTGTAGCAATGTTAAGGAGTGCATTGGTACTCTTTGCTGGGTAACAGCTTGGGAAATAAACATAGTATGGTTAAGGCTGTTAATAGTTTGGATGGTCAATTCACAAAATTTTGTCTGATTTTTTTTTAGTCCTAATCTATAAAAGGTAGGACAGTGTGTCTGGCCAGTTCTCAACAGTTTCTGACCTCCTATTTATAATGATATGTTGGGAAAGGTGTACCTGTGCAGTAAAGCTTCAGAGGCTGATCTTGTAAAAGCTACAGAAAGGGTACATTCATCCTGAAATTAAGAAGTGAGAATACAGCAAACAGGTATAGGATTTTTGAAGCTTTTATTGACAGTCATTTGATTTTGCAGATGATCACATGTTTATCTAATCTCAGACATATCAATTATACTATACTGTATATAGAAAAATATATTCACTTGAATAATATCAATGCAGTATAGTAAATAATATCAAAGAAACAAATAATTCCTTCTAAATTTTGAGAATAAAAAGCTCTGATTTTAATACAGAAAGATGCTAATAAAACTATCATATAGATAATTTGTTACGAATGAAATGTAATTAAGATTTATTTGACAAAAACTTGGCCTTGAATGTGAAAAACATTTCGCTGAGGTGAAAGACCATAATTGAAATAATAATTTTCTGCTTCTAAGCTGACTTCATGGAGGAGAGAGAAACGGCTAGGTAAACTAGAAACACTCATAGTATCACACTAGCCGGAGATTGATTACTGGCCAAAGTCAACAAAATTTAAAATTTCACGGCAGATGGAAGCATAAGGACAATGTTTATAATTATTTACAGTCATTAATTTTTGAAAACAATTTTGAGAAAGCATATAAATATGAACAGATTTTGAAAAGTAAGAGTGAATATTTGACAATATCAAGTATAAATAAATACTTTCAAAGAGACCTGTTATCTGATGATCATTGACACAGGGAAAACCTCACTCATTTTGAGTAAGTAGTTTCAATTTCCAGAATTAAAGAATGCATCCAAGTAAAATTCAACCAAAAAGAAAGATGAACAGAACAGATAGGTTTATAAATAATCAGGGGTTGGGGAGTTGATTGTTAACAAAAAGCTAGCCAAGGGAACTTCAGTTCAATCCCTTAGACCCACATAGAAAATCTGAAATGGTAGCACACATCTGTAACCTCAGCACTGGAGTGCGTTGACCAGTTATCCTAGAAGAATCAGCTCAGCATAGAGACGTCCTATAAAAACATAAGGTGCAGAATCACTGACAAGACACCTGATGTTGACCTCTGACTTCTACATGTACTGAAATACATGCACACACAAATGAACATATAAACACTACCTACCTACATAGATATAGATACAAATACATATGTATCTATATATACATATACATATATATATATAAGTCAATAAAATATACTGTGTTGTTGTTTATATATGATATGACCCCTATAAACTAACACTGGGGAATTATTGGCCTATTTGTGGGCTTTGGGGAACTAACTGGATGATGAGAGCTCTGGCCTAATTGTTAATAATTTAATGAATCCATAAAATGTTGGCACTGTGAATAGGTGGTGAAAACTAGTAGATTGGACCTGCTTAGAGCCTATCCCTATGAGAACTTTTCTTTAAATTATGCTACCCAATTGCTTAATTTGGATAATATCCTCAAATTTGGGGGTCATAGATTTTACCCAAGGACCCAGGTTTGTCCATCCATCTTCAAGCATCAAGTTAAAGCAGTCAAATTACAAGACAAAAGTAGGAAAAATTATTTAATGTGGGCACAGTGAAAAGGGAAAAAAAATCCAGTGATCTTTAAATTTACCTTCAGGGGTCTTAAAGTGAGATCTAAGTTTAAATAAACAGGCAGGAATATATGCACATCTAAGTAGTTCTGGTCTAGGTGTGGTCTTACCCACACTGACCTGTCAATCAAACTATAAGTTAAAATCACTGTCCTAGAGAAAAGAGCAATGAAAATTTTCAGGTTCTGCTATCTTACGCTTTTCTCCCCCAGCATGAGATTTTTGGGGAAATCCCAATTTCTTGAGGTCTTACAGCTAAAAATGTTTCTTTTTAATACATTTGTTGTTATGATAATGCCTACTATTGTAATATTTATTTTTTAGTTCTAGTTACTTTGGTGTGAAGAGAAACAATAAATATATTTGCATTTCCTCTTAAATGTAACAATAGATAATTCACATAATTATATTTATATCCAGCTACCATCAAATTTACCAATAGTCTTTTTGATTACACATAATGTATGTGTACTACTGATAGGGTTTGTCATGTCTTTGTATTTATTTTGTTCAAGCTTTCCATCGTCCTTCAGACTCACAATTCTTATTGAACTTAATGAGTCACAGGAATAGAATGAAATAGTATATTAAATGTGTCAGGTACAAAAGAAACTCGGGACAAATGGATAACTGTGGTGCCTTCTAGCACACCCAAGCACATGCTAGTCTCCAGGTTTACTGAAAACCTGTCACTTCTCTCAGCCCTTCTCACCTGCCCCACCCTGAACTTCCCCAGCTCATAGGCTTCCCTTCCCCCAGCTTCTAATTCCTATATAACTCTGCCATCTGGGCCATGAGCTTCTTCCTCTTCCTCCTGTTCCTCCCGCTCATCCTTTCTCTTCTTTCTTCTCTCTCTCTCTCTCTCTCTCTCTCTCTCTCTCTCTCTCTCTCTCTCGACCCACTTCATGGCCATGTTCAATCCACTGTTTTCTCTCCCTGCTCTGATCTCTGTCAGATTCTTCTGGCTGTAGTCTAGCTCACACATACAATTAAAACCTTCTCCTCAATCGCACCTTAGAGCAGCCATGTCCTCACTTTGTACACCTTGTGCCAAAATGTTTAGTCTTCAAAGATACCATTAAATTGGCTAAAAATTGCTGTATTTAGAGAAGATTTAATTTACTAAAAGCAACACTGTAAAACTTTATTTCAATTGTTATTTACTGCATTAGCAATAATATAATAAAACCAGGAAATCAGTTAATAATTCCTCTTCCACCAGTAGAAAAAGATTAAACACAGTAGAAAGACTTGTGAAAAGCGAATCATTTGTGGGCTTTTATGCTCTCAAGCTCCAAACCCTATTTCATAAAGTGGTATTTTCATTTTTCTTTGTAGCTAGCTAGAAGCATTCTTCCTCATATCAGTTCTGTTCCTGCCCTCATTTCTTCCACGGGTTTTCTGACAGCTGCCTAGCAGATCCTTCTGAACACAGGTTCACCTCTGCTAATACAGGCTTCGATCCCAGAAATCCTTCTAGAATACTATTTTCACTGCACTAATCGTTGTCATAAGCTTGCAAAATCCCCTAATGGCCTGTCACATTGAGTTCATGTTCTTACGCTTGTCTTATCAAAATTTCAGGCACGTAAATTAATTTTTACTTTTGCTTTAGCTCCTCTAGTTTCCGCAGACGGCTGTCTTGATTCACTGGGAAGAAGATGAGGATCCTGGGCAATGATCAATACAATTGATGGCAGGGGTGCAGGGAGGGGAAATGGAGAAGGAAAGAGAAATGAAGTCAACATGGACTTGGCTGACAAAGCAGGGACTTTGGAGCAAGGAAGCTACATGGTGGTTTTGAGGCAGAGGACAACAGTGGAAGGGGCCTACGCTGATCATGTGGGGCATAAGAGCGACAACTACCAATGAGACAGAACTGCAGAGGCTAAAGTGTCAGTGAGATCTTACTGATTTCTCACGAGTTTTTATTTTAATTTTTTAATTCATTTTACATATCAATTATCTATCAAGTTTTTTGTGTGTGGAAAACTCTATATGGGATTTTAGTTAGCTTTCTTAGACAAAATTTACTCTACAAACACCTTGTTTAATAAACCCGTAAGGCTTCAGTTTGCCATTGTTACAGAGTGGAGTCCCCTGGGCCTAGATTTCTAATTTTGCTAAGATAATAATGCTTGAAATTTAGAGAAGTCCTGACAGAGCTGCCATGTTACTGGGGAAATCAAGGAAGCTCCCCCCACCGCCCTACGCACACACCCCAGGTCTTTTGACCCATTAATAACTTAAAAATGGACCCAAAGGGAAACTGGAAGACAATTTAGCTAGAGTTCAAAAGAAAAACTGCCAGAGCATGCTAGCTGTAAACCTGGGAAGCTGCTCAGAAGAGGAGAATGAAGAAGAGGAGGGTCCAAAGCCACGTTGCTAGAATGACACAGGAAGGAGGTCAGACATACGGCAGACAGAGTCAGTGATGGGATACTTTAGAGAAAAACTGAGGAAGCCCAAAGTCTTAGGAAAAGCATGCTTTGAAATGAGATAGAAAGAAGACAAGGAAAAGTCAGGCTTTTCTGCAAATTCACTCACGAACATTTGAGTAATTCAGTGCAGCTGTCAGTCTTGGGAAGCTGCATTCTCTGAGGGACGAGAACGCCGGGAATGGAAGGTGTGTTACATCATGACAGAGCTAAGCGTTCTTTCGTGTACTCAGTGGCTTGCAGTAAACCTGGTGTCCTGAGGGGCATCCAGGCTAGGTACTGACCTGCTTCATTGAAACGTTAGGTTTCCACTAAGGCCAGAGATTACACAGGCTGACCTCTGATCAGAATGAAATAGGTTTTCTCCTTAATGGGCTTCAGTGCTGTTCTCACATAAACATTAACTTCTTTTCAGTTGCTGAACTCCACAGAAAGAATTCCTTCATATGTCCTCTTGCACTGTGATATTTGATCTAGCCTTTTTCCTTCTCATGAAGTCCTTCAAAATTTTCTCTCTGTGGTTACTAAGGTAAAATAATGAGCACGGCAGGAAGAGAAAATGGGAGAGGCATGATCAATAGTTGCTAAATTGCAGAATGCTCTAAGCTAGGATTTTCAATGTTCTCATCACAAAAAACGAGAGAAATTATCAGTATTTGAAGATACAGTTATGTCCAACCTGATTTAAATCTTATAAAGTGCATACATATAAAACATCTCATGACACCTCATTAACTGATACAAGTTTTATGTTCTTATAAATCAGTTATTAATCAACTTATCAGTTAAAAATCTAATCTGAAGTAGCTATATTAATTTCATGGACAAACAGGTCAGAGAGAAAAGGGATTTGAGAGGTAAGCAGAACATGACATGACAATGGATTCTTAAAATCACTTCTCTGATGTATTTGTACTTGACAGTAGAAGCAAAACTGACATTGTATCCTTATCTTTCTATGCTGTGGTCCAGTGCTGACAAGGAGCAGTTTCAGGAGGAAGGAGAGTGTATTCTGACTTGAGCAACAGGATACATTCTACCATGGCAGAGAAGACATTGGTACAGCCAGAGAATGGATGTCAACCACAGTGGGAGGCTGGCTGGTCACATTGTATCTGTAGCCGAGAAGCATAGAGTGATTCAAGACCCACCTCCTGGTGACCTGCTTCATTTCCTCCAGCAAGGCGCTACCCCCTAAGGTTTCCATAGCTTTTTCACATGCCTGGGGAACAAGTATTGAAATAAATAGACCTGGGGAGCATCTCACATTCAAACCACAACATGCATTGTAGAAGAAATAGAGAACTGCAAAACTCTTCTGTGTCTTATAACATACCCATTTTAGGAATTGTTCAATTAAGTGGCTAGTAGGTAGACATACAGGTGACTGGTCCAACACTATCAAGTATAACACAGTACACTGAAGCCAGCTCCCAGATCTGCTCCAGGGTAGTAAATAGAAGACTTAGAGTAGTGGGACTTTAGGAAACCTTTTTTATCTGAGAGTCTTTAGAAATAACTTTCTAGCTATCTGAGGGGGAAAAAATAAGGAAACGCACACTATTTCTGACATTAACTTAAGAAAAAAGGAACAAATATATGTTTTCCTGATGGTAACCTCCACTTTTACTTCATCTTAAATAATCTCTCTTCCATGACAATTTCTCTACACATTTACATCTTTTTACATACAACTACACATCTCTGTTTACATATGTACATCGCTCTCTGACACAGCCATACATCTCTATTCACAGTTACATCTATTTTCACTTGGCTACCCATCTTGCTTTTACATACATTTCTCTTCTATATCTCTATTCTATAAGGTTATCTCCAGATATCTATAGGCTAGGGATGTCATGATGACCAATGAGTAATGCTTATCCATGCACATAGCCTAAATGATTAGGGTTCCCAGACAGAAAATAACATCGGAATTAAAGACTTAACAATAACAAGGAATGAACAGGACCTTGAGTGGTAGAGAGTATGAGCAGAAAGTACATACTGCAGTGAATTATATCTACTAAAGTTGCTTCAATCTCTGACCTTGATTTGGAAAAACACCTGGAAAAATTACCCCATGAATTTGTTTCTAGGAGCAGCCAGATATTTGTCTCCAGAGCAGTCTCGCTTTGAATTTATTCTGGAGTCTAAAATTAATTGTGGAAAAGGCTCTCTTTGAGACTGAGAATCCTATGTTAGTCTGAGTAATGAAAGATATCTTGGTATTAATTCTACTCATCAGAGTTATATAAATTAAGCAGAAATCACCTTCCTTTTCATTCACAGAATATGTATGACCATTAGATGGAATATTTACAAGAGATAACCCCACAAGCAGGGGGAAAAGTCCCAATAGCTGTTCTTCAGGAAGAAATATAGTTCTTAGTGAAGAAATGAAGTGGCACATGAGAGAAATGACAGACAGGAACAATTGGTTATTTACAGTTACTAATCCCATGGCTTTGCCAACGGGGGCTCCCCAACAGGGAGTTAGATGTCTGGTGGGTTGACTTGTGAGCTACTACTTGTCACCTACTCCCACAGCAGCTCTCCTCACAAACATACTAGTCAATCGGCATGCATACACCCTGGAAAAACAGCAAAGCATTTGGTGCCAGAGATTTGAAGTCATTGCCATTGGGAAACAAATAATATTGGAACCTAGGACACTTAAATGCTTGGTCTTTCATATGTTACCTGTGGCATATCTCATGCTTTAGATAAACATCAACTCAAATTTTACTGTGAACTGACATTCAAAAAGTAAAAAAAAAAGTATCCAGGGAAAAGTACTTTGGTGACCTTTAATTTTATGAAGACTTTTTTTTTTTAAGATATAGCACATTAAAAATAATTTAGTCATTTTTACGTTGTCAACTTTTGATTTTTGACAGATACTCTTAGGGAGAAAAATTATTTTCAATACTTTATAGTCTTATATATGAAGAGGGGTTTGATCCAGAATATATTCAAAGTCTATCTATGTTTTAGTATTAATGATAAAATTGAACTAAAATTTTAAAAAGTATGCAAATTTCTGAACAGATACTTCTGTAAAGAAAACACAAAGACAATAAATAAGTACACGAAAACTTTGTTTAATATCATTCATCATTGTATCTACAAAGACAAAGCACCATACACCTGCTAGAGTGTCTTAAACAATGTAACAATTAGAAGCACATTAAACCCAGTTCACAAAAGTGTTAGAATTCTAGAAAGTCTCCTATTTTGTCATTTGATAAGAATTCCAAATATTTCAGACATTATTGGACATGTTTGTCGGGTTTTTAGAAACGAATAGGGTCTCTTAATGCAAGACTGGGCATCCCAAGTATTTGTCTAAGTGAATTACACATGGGAATCTGTTTACAGAAAACTGGTTTCAATTTCATTTTTGTGCATCAAAACAAGTAACCATATATGTATTCTATTAATAAACACTGTGGAACATGGATTTAGTGGATAATTTTTAATTAAAAATAAATGTGCACATAATATTGAGTTTCACTATGGTATTTGTTTAAAGAAAAATCACTGTGTTGATTCTTCTCTCCCATCTTCTTCAGAAATCTCCCCCTGAAATCTGTGTACTATTCCACATCCACATAGGCTCCTTTCTGCTTTTAAGCCATAAATATCCAATCAAAAGTAATGAATTATTGATTTGTCAACAGCCTTGATGAAACTTTAATGCATTTTACTGAGTGAACCAAACCCATTACAAAGATATACAACACAAATGTTTTACTTCTGTGAGATTGTGGAGAAATTCAAGAATATAACTATGCACCCAGACAAATGATTGCCAAGAATGTGTCAGGATGAGATGCTGACTTCATAAAAGGATTTTTAGTGAATGAGGATATTATAAATTGTACAATGATGGCATCAGAACTAGGTGAATATTTAGCACAAAGACACATTTTCAATGCACATTAACTTCAAAGTGTAGCAATAAGAATTTGGATAAAATCCAGGATTAAGTATATACTATAAAGAAACAACGTGTTTGTAGCACAAAAGCACAAAAATGAGAGTATTTCAACAAAGAAATGAGGAAGAAAGGATTTGAGTAAATTTGAGAAAGGATTTGACTGGAAAAGAACATGTCAATATAGTATATGGCTAAATACAAAAAAGAACTATGCCTGTATACTGTGCTCTCCTGGTAATTCTGTTTCCCACCGTGTAATATTTAGCAAGGTACAAACTGCATGCATTCTAGGGCTTAGCTAGTAAGTACATGTGCTGAAGATAAAGGGACCAGGTTTCTATTATCAGAGAAGTAAGTTACAAGCCACCAAGGAGAGGCTACTGGGCACTCTGTGGTGTTGGAAAAGAGCCAGAGATATTATTACTTTAATACATTTACAAATGGATACAGAAATAGATGCTGCCCCATCTGGGTGCACAAGTGAAGATTCAGACATATATTGTCTTTGAGAGGAAATATCAGCAATGATGCTCTCGAAATAATGAGGTCAACAAGCACAGGGTTTCTAAATCTCATGCTTCTCAGAAGGCCATCCAGGACACTGGGAAATGACCGAGTTGAATACATCGACAAAGACTATGAAAAAATGCCAGAACATCTTGTAATGTCATGAAGTAAAAAAGACAATAAAACAGCACGGAGTATTTGAAAATACACCAGAGACAGTCTAGGAACATTTCCAGTCTATGCAGAAAACCAGCAAAGCAATGCCAATGTATCAACAAGAAAAATAAAAAACAAATATTCCTGGCTGGAAAGTAACAAAAAGTGATATGAATGTATGTGAAACTTAACTGATAAAAATAAGCAAACAAGTAAATAGAAGGGAGCAATAACTACTCCATTAAATATAAACAAGTAACTCAGTTGATAATTAGAAGGTCAAGTGATAATTCTGTGATCGGTGTGATGGTAGGAGACACTTTAGAACAAAGAGAATATTTGTACTTTCAAAGTGACTCCCAAGTGGTACTGTAAATACCTGGGGTTAGTGAATGCCCAGGATTTCCTAGGCATTCCTACTTGTTCAGGAGTGGATTTTTACATCCTCTTCCTTGAATGTCGAGAGTCTTTGTTAATCTATCTCCAATACAGAGATCAGAGGAGAAAATAGAGTATCTTCGTAGAGGATCAGTTGTACAAGCAATCAGAGTTACATCAGCAGAGATTAAACATATTTTATTACACACCCATGACATGAAGAAAATACAACAGCAGTCATATCTCAATCTGCTCAGGTGAAAATGGACCAAACCAAAGATGAATGGATATTTTAAACACAAGCTGGGTGTGGTAGTTCACGTCCACAATCCCAGCATTTCAAGACTGACACAGGAGGACAGCCACAGGTTCATGGCCATTACTGTCTATCTAGTGCGTTTTAGGCCAGCCGTGGCTAAAGAACAAGTGTATGTCAAAAGAAAAAACTAAACAGAAACAAGTCTGGGTAGTAAAAACATACCTAGAACAATGCTTTCTAGATTAAAGAATGGTGTGTAAAAAAACAGTAAGTATTAATGTCTTAATATCCTACATTGGATTCTCCAACAGAAGAGATAAATAGAAAATTGTTTGAAATGCAATAAACAAATACAATTACCTGATTTAGTTAATAAAGTTAAGTTAGTGTTGTTTTATTGGTTTTGACAAATCAATGTTGGTATATGTTATGAAATAAATTCTAAGAGATAGTTTTAAAGTTCATCTGAAGATCTCAAACCACTTCAAAATTAAACAGATGTAATATAAGCATATTCCCTTTAACTACAAAACATAATTAAATTTATGCTTAAGAGTGTTTTATTTTACTTTGTTAAAAAGTCGGTTTTAAATGAATTTTTAAAACAAATATTAAACCAGTCTTAATTAAATAGTAATTGTCATTCTAAATTAAACAATTACCATGAAATATTTTGACAAGGAGAAAGATTATTTTCCATTTATAATTCAATTCTCTATCTTTTCCAATATCTCTATCTTATTGTGCCTCTTCTTTCAACAAGATATTCAACTGTAGCCGAATGACAGCACACTGAAATTCTTTGTGTTTTCTAAAAAAAAAAAAGTAGTACATGTGCGTTCAGTTTTTAAAAAGTATCATTTTTGTTTAACTTCTGTTTTTTTTTTTTTTTTAATGAGTGTCTTGCCTGAGTGTATGACTAAGCATCATTTGTGTGCAATGCTTGCAGAGGTCGTTAGAGGGCACTGATGCCCAAGAACTGGAGTTGAGGATGGTTGTCCACCATACAGGTGCTAGGAACGCACTCAGGTTCTTTGCATGAGGAGCAAATAAGTGTTCTTAATGACTGAGCTCCTGCACTAACTGCTAAGCATCAACTTAAATCAGGAATGAACTACATAAAACAGCTGCAGTCACTTCAACTGAATTCCTAATGGGATTCTGATGAAGGCATTCTTCAGTTTAATCATCTTCTCAGAGAAAAAGTAGAGCACTTCTGAAATATTCTCACTACTTGTGTTGAAAAGTTCTCAAGTCAGTATCACACTCACCAGTTTGAGGAGATGTTTCCAGAGAGTTCCTTACCTTTACCTGATCACTTCCATAAGATATGTGAGTTAAGACCCAGATATATGCATTCTCTGAGAGGAATTTATCTGAATGGCATAATAAAGTCATCTTTGGGGTGTTTGGGCTTGGCTACTTAGTCTATGTATATTGTCTAGAATGTCATTCTTTTATGCATTATCACATATTTAAGACTTGTATGCAGCTGAGGTGTAAGAGTAAATGTACTGGAGCAATCATTGTATAACCATGTGTTTTTATTGGTGTTGGGTATACATTTAGAAATTAAATTGCTTGATTATTTGGTAAGTACTTATTAAACTTTAACAAATGGCAGAATATCTCTTAAATTAACTTATATTTTTTAAATATTTCTAACAATAAGTCATGAGAGTTGAGTTGTTCCAAATTTTTGTCAACTCTTAGTATTGCCCCACTTTTGATATTTAAACATTCAATGACTGTGCAGCAGTATCCTATTTCAGTATCGTTGAATAAAATGCTCTTCACTATGCTTTAATAGGTTTAATAATTTTTCCTCTATCTTATTTTGAAGTCCCTGATTAAATATATCTGTAATTTTTAAATGGATCATTTACTTTCTTATTCCTGCGGGGTTTTTTAATTACTAATTTCTGGATATAAAGGTTTTGTCACATGTACATATCTTTTATATAAAAATATAAATGCATTCACCACAGCATATTTAGATTTTGTGTTGTATGAACATATTTATGCATAATGTATTATATTTAATTTTAATGAAACCCACTCTATCATTATTTTACTTTCTCTGCTCAATGTTGCTGAGATTAAGAAAATTTTGTTGAAATTTATACTCTCCCATTTTTGTAGCATGTACATCTTCTAAATCTATTATCATGAGACAATCAATCTGTTTTGTTTTTCTTCTCATATAAGTACCCAAACATTGCCCTATTCAGAATCCCATTGTCTTGCAAATAATTAGCACAAAAAAGAGACTTTTAGCAGCAGAAAGATCAGGGGTTCAAGGCTAGCCTCAGCTATATAGTGAGATTTGGGGCTATAATAAGCCATATGAAATCTTGTCCAGAATGACCCTAGGAAGCTCATATCCATCACCTTGCACAAAAGTAACTCTAGATGTGGCAAAGACCTAAAACAAAACCTGATACACACACACACACACGAAGAAAACCTGCTAGAAGAAAACAGAGGCAGGATCCTTCATGATACAGGTATAGGTATAGGAAAGAAGTTTTAATATAGCACTCCATTCATCCAAGAATTAAAGACAACAACTGACAAGTGGGACTTAATAAAGCTAAAAGGTTTCTATGTAGCCAGAGAAACAAGTAGTTGGTGAAGAGAAAGCTTGCATAATGGAAAGAAACATTGACAGCTTTAATCTAACATAAAGCACATGCACAAATTTTTCATATAATTCTGAGATACACAAAAGGTATAGGGGACCAGATAGGAAAATAGATTTAAAAGAGTTTAGGCTACAAAAAGAGAAAATGAAATGCAGGTCTATAGACACCTGAATGTTTTTAGCCCCTTTATAGATGTGCGAACAGACATCATCCATTTTATACACAAGGAAAGTGAAATAAATGGAGCATAACTCAAAAGTGGTCCCTGAATTTTGCTTTGTAATAATATATCCTAAAAGATAAAAAGGTAACTTGAAATTATTTTGATCCTTTGGAGAGGAAAGTAGTATAAGAGAAACAGTGGCATTCCTATTTGCTAAAATCCTAATCACAGTAACAAGACAGACTGTAACAATGGCTTTGTTTGCCTGAGTATCAATTAGTTACTTATAGATGGGAGAGGGCAGAGGAAAAGACTGGATGGGTTGGTATATTATCGCATTGGATTTAAATCCTGTGTCTAGTGGAGGGAGGAGAGAGAGAGAAAGGGAAGGATGTTGGGAGGGTGGATGGAAAGCAGGACAAAGAAGGGCATATGAATTCATCATCTTTAAACCCTGTGTCATTGATTTCTCCTTTTGTATGGATGCATACAAAACCCCCAGCCATAACCTACCACGTTGAAGTATTTCACATACACACAAAAATGCGCTTTTGTTTATGAGATGTCTAAAAATGAAAATCGCCTGGCCCAAGGTTGTCAGACATTTCGTTCATTGGGAAAAACGTAATAGAATAATGTTAATAATTCAGCATTGGCTGGTTAACTCTGTGACAATTAGAGTAAGTGAGTAAAAACAGGTATAAAGTTCATTATAGCTTCTGTGTGAAGTGGAAGGACTTCTTTTCTTTTTATAAGATTAGAATTTGAATGAGTGGGTTATTTCTACAAAGTTGTTGGGCATTGTCCAATCACTATAGGGCCTGAAAAAATGTCAGATGGAAAAAGTCATACTTTTTTCTTTCCCCACAGCTTGATCCAAGATGTCATGTGTTATCTGCCCTTAGACTGGGGTTTATAGCATTGTCTCCCATGACTCTCTGGTTTCAGACTGGGATTAGAGCTATATGTACAAATATGTATCTTTCTCTGTGTCTTTCCTTCCCTCTTCTTTTCACACATTTCTGTGGAGAAAACTGATGAACTTAGCACATGTTAAATGTATACTTTCTGGTATACAAATGTATGAAGGTACTCAGGATGATTAATATCAGCATTTCGGAATTGTTAGTGTTGCTCCTGTATTTGTTTGTTTATTTTTAACTATAAAATTAACCCATACATTATAACTTGTGGAGACATTTAGCGCAATTAGGCTAATAAATATTTATGTTATTAAAATCCTTAAGGAACATGTAAAGTGCATAGATTCTTTAGTTTGCTTTTTAGCTTTTATCACTGTTGACTGAACTCGCTATGTGGGCACTCTGTCACAGAGCTACACCAGAGCTCTTTTTCCACTTTTTATTGGAAGCACAATCTCAATAAGTTGCTGAAGCTGTCCTCCAACTTACTTTGTAGCCCAGTCACCCATCTCTAAGGGAGCCATATTTGTAGGCTGGCACTACCAGACCTGGCTTAAAATGGAAGATACATTTTTTAATATGATGATTAGGCCCATTGCTTATTGCAGACTACTTTGAAATCAACTTGATGACAAGTTGCTACTGCAGAAAAAAAGCTTTATAAATAATCAATATATGTATTCATAATGCTAAAAATATTTGATCTACAGAGGGTGTTCTGTCTCTTTAAATTTTGTAAGGGTCCATTTAACTTAAATGTCCTCTAAACACCCAGATTATAAAAGACACTTAAGTTTAGAATTATATGTCTATTTTGAAAGTTTTTCAAGTATCTTGACACCTAGATGTACTTTCTGTGTAGCCGAATAAAAGTTTTTTTGGGTGTTACAGATGAGTTCAGCACACTTTCATTAAATTTGTGTACAGATACTACTAGCTATCACAGTGAAGTGTGCCAAGCTATTATGTGTGCTAGGTGGAATTCTCACCAGAAAAGAGACCAATATTAGCTAAGACGAAGAATTCAAAGAGTTTCTTTGATAAGCCCAAAGTTGGTATATGATCAAATTAAATGAATTTTAGCTATCAAAACTTGAAAATACACCAGCTCTGTTTGAATGCTAAAATCATAATGTCAATCTCCCAAGAATATGGCGGGAAAGACCAACAACACAATTGATACGCAAACTTTGAGCCCAACGCCTGTCACCCAAGGAAACTGTCATGTTGTATGATACTCAGTGTCCATCATTTGAAAGATTATATTAAAATTTTAATAAGATTTTTCAGATATGATTTCAGTTTCAGAAGATGGATTATGGTAATGGCAGTATTTCACACCCAAATATTACATTTATATTTTAGATATTCAAGGGATATTTTTAAATGAATTTTCTCTCCTAGAGTTTTCCCTCAATTAGCTGTATCTGTGACAGAAGCGGATAATTGATGTAGGCTGCAGAGTTCCCAAGAGTCACTTGTTCTGAGGTTTTCAGGCATATACTCAATAAGCAGCGGTTCTGGCTCTCAGCAAATCTCTGACAGATCCACTGGATTCTGCAGGGTTCTCAGATTTCTAGGACTCCTTCTGGGAACAAGGTAATGCAGGCTGCAGTGAGGTAATTGGGACATGTCCAGGAATGCCTTCAGGTGACAATCATGCCTGTTATTAGTGAGAACATTTCGAGGAGTCTCACTAAGGAAAATACAATTAAATTTTATTTTAAGATAAGGTAGTTATCCTATTTTTTCAAAAGAGGAGATATAAACAGTTAATACATTTAAAAATGGTCAAGATCATTAATCATTAGACAATATAAATATCTCTGTACAACATCTCATACCAGTAAGGATAATGTTATCAAAACGACAAGATATAGTTAGCAACAAACAGGTTGAGAAAGGAAAAGGACAGCCATAACCATGGTCAGAGGAAACATAAATGTGTTGTTCCTTATGAAAATGCTAGCCTGGTGTTTTGTAGGACTCCCAACCTACGTGGGAGCTGCTGTATCTCCGATTCTTGTCTACTCCTGAGACTCATTTCCTCTTACTCTGTTGCCTGGTCCAGCCTCAATATGAGAGCTTCATTCTTGTCCTATTGTATCTTATTTTGTCACATTGGGTTATTGTTCTTTGGAGGACTGTTCTTTACAGAAGGGAAACAGATGGGGTATGGATCTTGGGGGAAAGAGAGGTGAGGGGAGAAGGTGTGAGGTGTGGAGGGAGGGAAAACTGTGTATTGTATGAAAAAAGTCTATTAAATTTTGTTAAAATGTTGCATTGCAAAGACTTCCAACACATAATGTCTAGTAATAGACTAAATCTTCATTTACAAGGCTATATATTTACTTTTCAACTTTGAAAAGATAAGTGTGAACTACTTCTTTCTAAGAAAGTGTCTTATGTCACCTAGACTTGCTTCAAACTTGCTACGTAGTTTGTTTAAGGAGGATCACCAAATTTGTCAGCTTCCACCTCCTGAATGCTGGAATTACAGTAGTTAGCTAAATCATGACCTTTTACTGTTTGAAAATGTTTTTGAATTAGATTTGTTGACCATTTACATACATACTGACCACTCTTACTAAATGCAATCTCCTTCCTTTCTACCATCCTTGTCTACGAACCTTCTTCCCTAAAAATCTCTTGTTCACTTTCATGTTTATTAATTTTGTTTTCTGACTCCCTGAGTTTTATCAGGGTCACCTGTGTGGTCATAGAGTTGGAAATACCCAGTGAGTACATCTCTGGGTATATACCTAAGGACAACATTGCCTTTCTTCTATCCAGATCTATTTATCTGGATCTATCCAGAAGAAGCATTACCTATTTGAAAGGGTTCACTTTTTAAATTTCTCTTTTGCATTTTTATTCATTTAGGTTATAAGATAGTAGGTTTCTGTAACCATTTAAATATATCCTTCATTTTGTTTAATCCTTCCATTCCCCCACCACTTTCACACATTTTCTCCCTAATTCCTCTCCCTCTTTTACCTCCCCTTTTAACCTTTCTGCACCCAGTATTCTTATCTTGCATTCCTTTTATCTCTATTCTACTACTCCTTTCCCTTAAGGCAACCCTGTCACGTTTCTTCACAGCTTTCTGGCTTCCATATATACTCCTTATTAAATAAACAGAACTAAATCAGCTAATTAGAATCTGCATATTAAAAGGGATGTGAAGCATTTGCCTTTCTAGAACATCAATAAAAGTATTTCTAGTTTTACCCATTTACTGTAGAATTTTATAATCCCATTTTTCTTCATTGCAAAATAAAATGTCATTGTATATACATACCACATTTTTATTATACATTCTTCAGTTGTGGGACTTCTAGGCTGCTTTTATTTCTTAACTATTTGGACTAAAGCAGCAATGAATATGTATATACAAATATCTCTGTAGTGTGATGCTGTCCCTGGATACACCTATACCCAGAAATAGTATAGATAGATTATAGGGTAGTTTTACATCTACCTTTTTGAGAAACATCAGACCTTATATGCAATGAGACAATTGTCTGTACCCTGTCAATTATATTTTAAATAAATGCTAATTAGCCAATAGCAAGGCAGGAAGTATAGACAGGGCAACCAGGCAAGAGTTAGAGGCAGAGCAATGAGAACAGGAAAATTCTGGGAAGAGGACACAGTCTGCAGTCATGATCCAGACACAAAGGAAGCAAGATGTGACTGCCTTGCCAAATAAGGTACCAAGCCACATGGCTAACATAGACAAGAATAGTAAGTTATAAGAGTTAATAAGAAAAGCCTGAGTTAACCACCCAAACAAATAACTAGTACTTCAAAGTCATAGTAGGGACCCAATGGAGTCATGAGTGAATTCATATTATCCACATGTGCATATGCCATGGCTCTCACAGTGTCCCTGGATATCGAAACATTCCTGATCCAAGAATAGATGTTTACAAATGGTAACTATTAGCTAAAACCACTGTGCTTAGAAACTATCAGCCATAGCTTCCTCTTCCTCGATGACTTCAACCCAAGACTACTGACAAAAAAAAAAGATAGGTATCCAGCAGACTCTTCTTCATTAGTGTTTTATATAAGGAAGATGCTGAGTTTTGAGGCTGTTCTTTGTGTATCCATCTGAGAACACGGCTCAGCTTTTCTATATATGTGTCCACCATTTTCTCATTCTTTATTATCACAGTTTGGTTAATCCCTGAGCTGTGAAAATCACAACACAACAAGTAAATGTAAACCCAGATTTGAAAGCTTTCTACAATGACATATGTATGACATATAATGACATATAAACCTATAAAGATGGTTTAAAATATATTAAGATAGTTTCAATATTTTGTTCTTTGGATTATAAATTGTGGTTTTTAAGAAGTTTAGTTAATTATAGCTATAGATAAACTCTGTCATTCACTGTCCAGTGTGTAAGAGATAATCAACATTTGATGTTAAGCTTGCAAATCTTATTTCAAGCTGTATCAGTTCAAGGTGTATACTTTTGATAGTCAGACTATGTGACAAAATTGACTTTGTCATTTTGTCTTATTAAAGTTATTTTTATTAGGCATAATAAAAACAGGTTTTTCATTTTAAAAAGCAAATACCATCTCTGCTCATGGTTACACATTAGCTTATCAGTTTTTGCACAAAATATGCATTGAAGATGATCGTTTAAATTTGTCATGATTGGTAATTTGCCCTACTGATATTGTGCATGTATCATTTTAAAAGCTATTTCAATTTTCCCTGAACCAATGGCTTTGCGAAGCCTATCATCTTAGTGCTGAAGATGCTGGGGTAAAGAAAGTTGTTGCTTGGATTGTGCGATGTGTAAAGAATTGCCGGGAAGTGCAGATGGCACTCTCCATGAGTCTGCTGAAGTTAGGGAACATACGTTTTTGTGATTCTAATTCCTACAACTGAGTGATTTTCTCTGGGAATGCTCAGCAATCCAAGCTGAGAAGCTTAATTTTGCTAACAAGGCATGAGATAATCAAGAGTTAATTGGACTTATAAATAAAACGGTGTCTTCAGCTTTAATTTAGTTACTCCCTGTGTGAGTGCCACTTTGCTCTCTATTGCTTCTCCAATAAAAATTCAACCCCTTATCTTTATCTGCAATGCACACACCATGAAATCAAGTTTGCTCCATTACATTCTACTCTTAACAGCCGTTATTTTCTGTTTCTCTTGATCCACTCTGACATGAATGGAGATGCTCCTGTCTCAGTGTTTCCTAGCTTCTTTGACTTTTCTTATGTTATTTTTTCCTCTATTATAATTTCTGAATCTCATGTCTTATTCTGTCATCATGATTTATTTCACAAAATAAAAAGAAGCCCAACTTCCCCTAGAAGAGCATTGAGCAAGCTATTACTCAGGTCTTTTACTTACACAAACTGATATCCGTAAACCTGCTGCAAAGGGGGAAGTCTCACTACTAGGCTATTTTTTAAAAAACCTTATTTTACAGCTGATTGAACAAAGGCTCAAGTTGATTCCAGTATTTGTCTACTACATTACTGAAATAATCTATTTCAACTTAAAATTAGTATAGCTGGAACTACATTTTTCCTGATGACACTTTTTTAACTATTAAAAATTGAGAGTGAGCTCAAGATAAATTTTGACAATAGAAGAGTCAACCTGTATTCCTATCATACAATGGTAACAAATCACTTAAAATAGACAAAACATTGTGCAATGGGGGTCTGAGAGAGAGAGATAGAGAGAGAGAGACAGAAACAGAGACAGAGAGAGACAAACAGAGAAAACACGAAGGCTTCAATTGTCAAAGATGATATCCCAAGAAGAGTTGCTAGCTACTCAACTACTGTTTAATAATATTCTTTCTTGGAAGCAAGAGGTGCTTTTGATTGAAGTATAATCTTGTACATGATAGGCAATCTTTCTACCACTGAGCTATTTCCCACACCCTAGCTCTTTCCTCAAGTTTCCATCAAAGTGAAAATCAAGATGTTCAAGGCACCTACACTTTGAATCACTAAAACATCATACAGAGGAGAGAAGGAGGAAGGAAGAGAGGGAGGGAAGCAGTCAGGGTAAAAGGGAAGAGAAGTCTAAAGTCGTACAAAAGATTTCTTTAATATATTCTGTGTAGTGATGATGAGCACATTTATATAAATTAATTACCTGAGGCAAGAAAAATGTCTCAGAATTAGGTCTGGCAAGATAGCGCAAGATGTAAAGGGACTTGCTGACAAATACAGAAACCATAGTTTGATACCTGGGATCTGTGTCATGGAAAGAAATGATGAACTCCTTCAAGCTGCCCGCTGACCTCCACCCAACTGCCATGGAATGTACACAAACACAATACACACACACACACACGCACACACATACACACAGGCACACTCACACACATACACACACACAATAATTTTTGAGAAGAAAGATATGGCAGAATAATCAATAGAAATATACAAGCTAATTATTGTTTGTATTTGCTATTATTTGCAGTGATATAGAAAAATCTTCCTAATATCCAAAGTAACATGTTCAGAAAGGTATTGCCTTAGAAATTCAGAGAAATCACTCTTGGAGAAAGTCTGCTTTAACCAATTTGACAACAGGATAATGAAAGAACGCATATCTTTTCAAACAACAATTTCATTCTAGATTGAAGTTCAAGGATATTTCAAGGAATAGATGTCCACTTTCAAAAAGGTAAATGCAATGGAATTTACCTATAAATCCCACATATTCATAGACAGTGTCAAATGAGAACAAGATACAGATGGTTGAGAGGTGAATGGGATGAGTACTCTTTAAAAAAGTCAGAGTTCCCTCTCACCTGCTGTTTATGTAGAGACACAAAAGACCCCTTGAATCAGAAATGAGATCCAGAACAGACACTATATCTATTGACGTTTTGAACTTGGTTCTGAACATGGTCACACGTAGTAATCCCAGCACTTAGAAGATGGAGGCGGAAAGATCAGTAAATCAGGGCTGACTGTGTTACATGAGAACCTGTCTCAAATACTAAACAAAGATACAGAAAATCTGAAGTTAAAAGAAAGAAAAAGAAAACATTTGGCTTGGATGTTTTAGACTAACAACCCTGAAATAAAAGTTTGTTATATAGATCATATAGTTTGTTGTATTATAGTTTTATTGTAGCCTGAAAAAAATATGACAGTTTAATAGAATTTATCATATTCTCAAAATAATCATGCACAAAAGTCAGAAAGACAGAACAATAGTGAGGAGAAAAATGATTAATAGAAAATGAATGTGCTGGCTAGTTATTATGTCAACTTTATATAAAGTAGAGTCATTTTGAAAGAGGAGCATCTCAACTGAGATATTCTCTCCACCAGATTAGCCTGTGGTACATTTTCTTGATTGCTAATTGATGTGGAAGGACCAAGCTCACTTTGGATTGTGATACCTCTTAACTCATGGCTGTATGAGGAAGACACAGGGAGTGAGGCATAAAAGTAATACTCGTCCATGGCCTCTGCATCTATTTCTGCCGCAAGTTCCTGCCCTGACTCCCTGGGTGATGGGGTGATGGACTTAAAAGCTGTAAGGTGAAATAAACCCATTCTTTTCCAGGTATCTTTGGTCGTAGTGTTTTATCACGGCAATAGAAATACTAAGTACTAGAAATAACACAAACATTATAATTATAAAAGAGGTAGTTAATAGTTTTAGAATGAGTATAATGTTTTATACTGCATTTTCTAAAAGATAGATGAAATACTATGCATATTAAAGAGATGTGGAAAATATGAGAACAATTTAACTTGAAATTCTAGACATGGAAATATTGACTAGGGAGAATAAAACAGTGGCTGAGTTTAATGGCATGAGATACTTAAAGGATTTAAAACTCTTCAAGACACTGCAGCATAAAACAGCCAAAGTACAATAAGAAAGAAGACTGAGATGTTAATGTTAAGAGTGCATGGGTTCAAGATTGTGAGAAAAATTCATTTGCTTAAATCACCTGCCCTTGAGTATGGGCTGTACATATGACTTGTTCTAAATGAATAGAACCAGAAGTGATGGTCCATGACTTCTAAGATTATTTCTACAAAGCATTATATTTTCCTTCTTGCCACAAACACTGAATCACTCTTTATCTTGATTATCTGAACCATGATAAATTACAGCAAGAATAAATTTAGGTTTCCATCTGAAGGGGAACAAATAAATCTGTGACACACCTCTTCAGTAGAGTTTCTCTAGCATGCTATAGGTCTGGATTTAACATGCAAAACCTAAAGTAATGCTCATCAAGTCTGTAAGGGAGCCCACTGAGGGGCACATCCTTGTCTATGAATGACAGTTCTTCACTTCCAAACTCTGAGTCATCAGATCTGAGTTTTCCTCTGTCTGCTGTACTGCCAACGATAATCTCAGGTCCTTGTAGAGATCTGTTCATTTGTTTTCTGTCTCTCAGATATGTCTCTTTATAGCCTAAACAGCATCATTTTAATAAGTACATGGGCCAGACTATTTCACCATTTGTAATGGGTTGTTTTATGTGTTCTTTTTAATTATATCTCAGAAGTGAAAATCCTATATCAAAGCAAAGAGTCCGTAGGGGCAACAACAAATAAAAACAACAAAATGAGTAGAGGGCAAAGAAAGAAAATTAGAATAACCCTTGTGACTTAGATAAAAATAAGTTGTTAAGTCAGTTTTGCATCACTGACAAACTTCTATTAAAATTAGAGGAAGAAGACATATTTTGCATTTTCCTACAATGTCCCCTGAGACTTATATGCAGGGGTTATGTTGTAGATGTTTCTATTGTGTCTGGGCAGCTCACTATGTGTGTTTGTTAGAATTTTGACCAAGATGGTTTTCTATAATGGTCTCCATCGGCAAAAAATAGCCTCTTTGACGAGGGATGGGAGCTTCACTTATCTTTGAGTATAATTTCGAATGCATTTAAGAGTTATGCTCTTGTAGGAAAGTGTCAGTAATCCATCCTCTTCTAAGACATGTGACATCACTAGTCACAGGTGACTTTCTACATTTCAACATCAGGCATGATTTTCTTCCCGTTGAGCAGGTTTTAAGATCAGTTAGACAGCTGATGGTTACCTCCAGGATGTAAGTACCATGACTCCAATATAGGGATATATTGCCTTGCTGGTCATCATTGTGGTTCATAGGCACTATAGTCAAGTTAAACGACTGATAACTGTATTCCCTGGACTCTCGCATAGCACCTTGGTACAATGCAAGTTGATCTTAAAAAACAAGTAGTCTTGTTTTTGTTTGTTGGTTTGTTTTTAACACTGATTCTAGCGGATTTCTGGGAATTTCCCCAGTGCTATGTTTCTCACTAGCCCTTTGATGACTCTCATTCAGGATATCTCTTTCCTTCCTCTCCCTCACTGTCCTTCTCCCTCCTTTAGCATCCTGTTTCCTCCTGTTCTCCTCCTTCCTCCCTTTCTCTTCTCCCCTCCCCTTCCACCCTCCCTTCTGTCTGTCCCACTCTTAATTTTCTCAGGATGTCTTGTCTGTTTCCCTTTCCCTGGGGGATCCTTGTATGTCTCTCTTAAGGTTCTCCTTGTTACCTAGCTTATCTGGGATCATGGACTATAGACTGGTTATCCTTTGCTTTATGTCTAATATCCACTTATGAGTGAGTACATACCATACTATTCTTTCTGTGTCTGATTTACCGGAGGATGGTTTTTTCTAGTTCCATGCATTTGAATGCAAATTTCAAGATGCCATTGTTTTTTATTGCTGGGTAGTACTTCATTGTGTAAATGTACCACATTTTCTTTATCCATTCTACAGTTGAGGGGCATCTAGGTTGTTTCCAGGTTCTGTCTATTACGAACAGCAATGCTAGCTAAACACCGATTCTATTAAAAATATTTATTTAAGCTAAGGAAAATTAGTCAGAGTTTACCTAAATTTTTGTACATATGCTTGCATTAAATTATATTTACATGGAATGCTAACATTACTTTTCAGAGAAAGTAGCCAAAATTACAAAATGGTTTTTATTTAGCACATCCTTAGGGGATATACATTAACTTCTGTTATTAGTTGAGAATCTCAATGCACGCATACAAGTAAATTATATAAACTACCTCTCCTTGCAGCACTGACAATGAAAGATTAGCATAATGCTAAAATTAGGTGGTAAAACACTTGAATTATATGTAACTAATTTGATGTGAAATATTAATATGAATGAAGGTATATTAAATTATGACAAACATGGCCTCCATATTTAAAATTACTTCATTTTTATACTTAATAATTGAAATTATAATTTCATTGCTTCTATATGTCAACATAAAAACTAATTTTTAATTAACTTTTTTTTTAAAAAAAACTGTATTTTTCTTATTTTACATACCAATCCCAGTTCCCACTTCCTCCCCTCCTCCTGCTCCCTCCACCTTATGTCACCATTCCACCCCCATTCACTCCTCAGAGAGGGTAAAGTTTCCCATGGGAAGTCAACAAAGTCTAGCACATTGTTTTGAGGCAGGATCAAAGCTGTCCACACTATATCTAGGCTGAGCAAGGTATCCCTATAAAGATAATAGATACCAAAAAGCCAATATAAACAGTAGGATATGAACTCTTACACATTAAATGCATAATCATTTTATAGTTATAAGAGTACTATGGTACTATGGGGAGAGCAAATGATCGTTGGGGCAGAAGATATGCCTATGTTTGCATGAGAAGTTATCATCAGTGATGGATAATCTTGACTGTAAAATTGACTAAATTTGGAATCTACTAAAACCTAAGCCGCTGGACACTACTGTGGGGGCATTTTTCTTAATCTGATTATTGGAAGATCCACACTAAATATAGATCACGTATCCCAGTGGCAGCCCACATAAATGGTCATGTAAGAAGGATGCTTCGTTTTTGCTTTCTTGTCCTCATTCTAACTCATAAATTTATTTATCCTGTACTGCAGCTAGCATTAAATCTATCCTCTTCAGTATTCCAATGTAGAATGAACAGCAACCAGCCTTCAAAATTTCAGCACCAGACTGGGACTGCTTAAACATACAGCCTCGTGAACTGAACAACTACCAAACTTCCAGTTTTCCCAACATGAGATAGCCATTGCTGGACCACTCAGACCATATTTTCTAATTCCATTTAATAATCCCCATATATATGAAAAAAATGTGTGTGTATATGTGCACACGTGTGTGTATATCGGTGTGTGCACATGTGTGTATATTCATTCTATCAGTTCTGTTTCTCAGATCCATGACTAGTACAGCTCTCAATTCAATGTGAAAATTTTATTTATCAAGTTTCTCGTATCCCTGACATTTTATATTAAATTCCAATAAATGTATACATATAACTCTAAAAGTATTTAAAATAAGTATAAATAGTATGTTGAAAAGAATCACCTATTTTTGGAAAATTAATCTGAGTATAAAAATAAAAAGTTAATGATTATCCTAAGAATGTAGAAACTGAATTGGCAAGAATTTTCCAGTTCTAATAATAATTAAAAGATGTTTAGATGCGTGACTTTTAAAAGCTTCTTAGAAGATTGAGTCAGAAGGTGGTCAGCTGAGTTCATAAGAAGGAAGAACTCTGTCAGAAAGAACATAAAACACATGTTTTTTTTCTCTCTGATTTGTACAAAAGCAAGATATGGCAATCATAAAGATTTCCCTATAAGAAATAGGCAGGGAAATAGAAATTAATTAATGTTACTAATGTGACAGCTATCACAAGGAAACAGCTGAATGCCCAGGATACTGGAGAGCACTCACAGAGGCTATGGCATTTTTTTAAAGGTCAAGATTCAGCTGCAGGGCACGGAATCTTTTTGATGTGTTTAAAGAAGAAGAGACTTTGATTGCTATTTGTTTACATCACCTGCTAAATATTTAGATGGCTTGAAGAAACATATGGTGGTTTTAGGAATGTCCATCAAGCCCACAGTACACATCTGGGCGACTAAGTAACATTGACAAGAAGTATTTCTGACTTGGTGATGTAGCCATGTGTGAGGATCTGCGTTTGATCCCTGGGATCCACAGAAAAAGCTTCTATGGTCTCAGTATCTGTAATTGCAGTCTGGGCAGGCAGAGACGGGCAAACCCCTGGAGGTCCCTGGCCATCCTTCTTAGCCTAATAATTGAGCCCCAGACCAGTGGAATAGGAAAGTCTGTCTCAAAACTAATAAGAACAATGGCACCTGTGAATAACATTCTTGGTTGGCATTTTGTCTCCAAGAGAAAACATAAACATGCATTCTTGCATACCTTCCCAACACACACATTCCAAAAGAAAGAAATCTTCCTGGATAGTTTGGGGATTTTCAGTAACAGCTGTGCCAGAGAGGGAGCAACTGCCCCTAAAATCAGGAAACAGACAGAAAGTGCACCCTGTTGCAGGCTACACTAGAACCATGAAATAGCCCTACCTTCCAGATATGAGCTAAACTCCTATTCCTCTGCAATCCTGAAAGCCAAAAACTTCGTGATAGCATTTCTTAAGATTTTCCATTGGAAAGTTATGTTTCCCTGATTTTTATTATAAAGAAGCCACTGAAGCAAAATTTGTATATTCTGGCATTGAAATTTAGAATATTTCTGAATAACAGAAGCCCAGGCTACAAACAGCCCAGAAAATTATGTTTTAGCTTTTGAGTCTCTTTAGCGGAGGTTTTCTTAGCCAAAGAACTGGTGAATATATTTGTGGGAGATTTGAGGTGGGAAGGATATCATAGAGAGAAGAAACAATACTTAAAACACTAAAAAAAAAACAAATAATAATTTAAGGGTTTCTGTTTTTTTTTTAAACATGGATAGTTTGGATAGATGGCAGTGATGGATGCATGAGGAACACTTCTGAGTACCGTTTTAAAGTAACTGACTTTGCTTTAAGAGAAACGGGGAAACGATGAAAGTCTTATAATAATAGACAAGTGAAGAATTCATCTTTAAATACTAAATTAAAAATCAAACAAACATTAATAAAGATTAATAAGTGTCCTAATGAATCTAGATGTATTCACCCATACTCTATGCTCCAAGTATGAAATCAGAACTCTAGAACAGAATAACTGAACAGTATATTATTATGCCTGACCTGTAAGCTCATAATTACTAAAGTGAGTCAGATGGAGAAAGACAAATATGTCATGCCTTTTTACTCCTCTGCTGAATCTGGGAAGAAAATGTGAGAATAGAAGGTGAATATTTGTTGGAGAAGGGTAAAGGGCCCAATGAAAGAGGCAAAGATGTAACAAGGAAGAGAACACAATAAGAAGATATGGCCTAAGGATATCTTGTGCCTGAGCAAGGCATCAAGAAGTTTATCATCACGCACATAGACGTTTTCCTAGTCATCTAGTGTCTTGACCTACTTGACAGTATGTGGGTAAGTTTCTTACTGTCTGGATTACATGTAATATAGAAAGAAAATTTACAAGCCCCCAAGAAGAATGAGCTCAGAATTACATTATCAAGGACTTTTTTCATGGGCTCAAAAAAATGCTTAGAATGTTTAGACTTCATAAACATATGAGCAATTTGAATTTTCATGTTGATAATATAACATACAAAGTTTTAAAAATTATTGGGCAGGAGAAGTGTGTTTTCCTGGAGGACCAATGGTACTGTAATTTTCTAGAGTAGATTTGTGGGTTGCCGATCTAAGTCATTGAATTACTAAATGATTTCAGAAACTTTATGAAATAAAGTGCATAGCAGTGTGAGTTAAGTCATCATTTAGTTTATCTTTAATTATTTGCATTCATTTTTAATGGACTTTTCTTTAGCTGTTGTGAAACTAGATTGAGCTTAATTCAACTTGGCAGCTGGACGGGAGAGATAGCATGAACAATTCAATTTATAGATTATTTTTTGAAACATTTTTTATCCATTTACTTAACATTTTCCCATACCAAAATAAAGAAACCCTTCTAAGTACTTGCAACAATTTGTAAAAGTGGCTGTATATACTCTTTCTTTGTATGATTATCTGCTTGGAGTTGGTGGTGAGGATTAAAGAGCTGTGTCCTCTCAATATAAATGGCTGGAGGCTTAAAATCTGGAAAAATGACACTAACGTTTTGTAAACACTAAGACAGAATGTCATCCTGAAATTGAAAAACATTATGAATACTGCTTTAAACAAATATTCAGAAGGATGTAGAGTCAATATTTTAATCAAGGTCCAAGGGAGAAACTTCAGTAGACAGGTTTCAATTTTATACTGATAAGGACATTTCTATTTAAGGCTTATAATAGATTAGAGAGGTTACCCCCAATCATAATTAACTTTTAGTAGAAAGAAATCCCCAGGGACTTTTTGAAAGAGCAGTTTGTGAGGACACAGATTCTATCCCCTTATCAATTATTTATTCTCCCTTCTAGATGAAATGAGGACTTTGGTACATAGACATATTCAAACACTGACCTACACTAGCTCCAAGTCAATTTATTTTGGTAATTGGTATTAACCAAAGGAAAAAAAGCTTGTTTTTCATTTTTCATAACTAGAGAGTGTTTTCAGCTTAGAGAAGGCACTCAAAACTGAGAAAGAAATTAACTAATGGATTTATGCCAAATTAAGTTCTGTTCAGCAAAGGAAATAAATACAATATACAGATAGGCTAGAGAATGAGAGAGTTGAAACAGCTAACAATGGAAGATATATTGGCTCACAACCTAAACAGACATTTCTCAAATCAGTGACCAGTACATAAATGAAAAGTGCTCACCCTCTTAACCCATCCTAAAAATTCAAAAATGCAAAGTAAACATCAAGGCTCCAACTCAATCTTCTCAGAATGATGGTCTTGAATTTACTGGTAAGGACACGAAAAAACAGGAACTCATGTGCTACATTGGTATGGACTTAAATTGATCCAAGACATATATAAAATAATACAGAAGCAGGTCTCTCTAAAACATGAACATGGAACACCACATGATTGATCTCCACCACTACTCAGTATATGGAAATAAATAAAATGAACACAGAATAGAGATATTTCCAACAGTGATTATTGAAACAATTAAAATAAACAAATGCAGAATACACTTACACATTAGTCTACATATAAATGAATTGAAAATAGGTTGATATATAAGCATAATATTTTGCTCAGTCAAAAAGAAGAATAAAACCATGTTACTCACAGGGAAATGGATGGAATTGATGACTATCTGTTAAATGAAATTACCAGGCACAAGCATAGAAAGATAAATACACTTACATTTAACTTACATATGTGTAAACAAAGAAACTAATGTGAACAAAATAAAGCAGAGGAACTACAAAGAGAAGGGGACATTGTGGGAAGCAGAGAGAGGAGGTTCTAAAAGGTGTAAGCCTACATGGGGTTCTCACTTTAAAACTCATTAATATATACAATAAATATGACTGAATAGTCACAAGGGGAAATTGAAGAAGAGGAAGAAATGGAGAAGAGAGAAGATGAATAAATAGGTGTTAGGGCTAGCACCCATCCAAAGACACTGGACCAGTTCACCATATTCTCTGGCAATTACACTTCACAGACTTGCCTGCATCTGCTTCCTGGGTGCTCGACCTAAAGGTAAGGGCCACTACTACCCAGTAGAAAAATAAAAAAGGTTTTGTAATCAAAGGTTTCTAAAGCAAGCACTAACAAAAGGCAGGTCAGGTAGCTAAGATAAGAAATAAAACTATGTCAAGTTTAGTCAGTTGGAGAGAAAGCCATTTTGGGAACCATATGTAACCAAAGAGACTGGACATGTATTTTCTGGATATTTTCACAATATTGTGTTTGATAATATCAATGAACAGGATAACATACCTTCTTATGAACTGAAATACAAGAGTCTATTGTCTCTTTCTTCTCAGTGTCATCTTCTGATTGAAAAAGAAATCAAGAAGTATATGTTAACATGCTCCTCTTCTCTAAACATTTATATACTCGGTACTCTGTACATTTTACATACTCTGTACGTTATACATTTTACATACTCAATACTCAATATATTTTAGAGTTCTTTATTTTTTTGTTGCTGTTAGTTTTGTTTTGTTTTTATAGGATTACTTTGGGACTTCAGGGTAGCAGCCATGAGAGAGGTTGGACGGACATCTCATGGTGTATTTTACTCATGTTTTGCTACTGCATTCTTTGTCAGTTTGGCTGGATTTCACCGCACACATAGCTGCCCAGCTCAGCTACATGCTGTTGATATTGTCCTCCGAGAGTCTAGCCTAGAGCAGGGTTTTTTTTTTTTGTAATAAAGTACTATTGTTTCTGAAGTTATATTTTTGACAAAATAAAAATTGAGAGTCTGTATTTTCGTGTCAAGTTATTTTAGAAAACTAAGAAGCTTTCGTTGCATGTGTTCTTTCATGTGCTGAGTGGTAGCAAAACAGTATTTTCATATTTACTACCACTTCTCATTAGGTCCCAGTTAGAAGTCCATGAGAGAGTCAATGGAAGTCTGACAACACCATTTGGCATTGTTCTCCTTTCTGCATTCTTGAGGATCTGTAAATGTTCTGGGCTTGACACATCTACCCTAGTAGCATTTTGGGATAAAATCTTTTAATCGCATTAGATTCTCTGAACATAAGCCATCTGAACATCCCATTCATTTTCTTGGCCAGTCTTAGATATGCTGCTTACCCATTTAGGTTTAAGGTAGAATCTGCAAGAGTCAACTTTTAGAAACAGAGCTTTTTTCACCTGTTTAATTTTGTCTTTCTCTTAACTTCCATTCATTTGGGTATGAAAAATAATGCTCCCTAAATTATTCCCAATCTCTATAACAATGTAAGTTACATAAATCAAATTTTACATGCCATTTTCAGATTAAAACTAAAGTTGCACACTATATTTCATTGAAAGGACTCTTTCTTCACTTTACAAGCTTCCAAATCTCTACAAAAGCCTAAACTCATTTGATTTTTCCTAAGTAGAGTTGTTTTGTTCATTTATTCATTCATTTGTTTGTTTTTTGTACAAACATTAAAAAGAGAGGCAAGATTCAAATCCCAAACTCTATTTTCTGTTTGGAATCATCTTTCTTAGTGACAGTGGGTCATCTCCTAGTTTGCAAGAGCCTGTTTCCTCATCTACAAAATGCAGTGATTAATAATTTACTTGAAGGGTTGTTATAAGAATAAAATCACATAGTCCTTAAATACGGAGTTGATAGTTTGTGCCAGACACTGTGACAATTTAGAAAGTGGATTTTATTGTTCTCTTACATAGTAGCAGGCTGTCTGCAAGTTAGACTCATGCCAAGTAAACTTAAGCTAACACATAAAATTTATATTAAAATGATTTTACAAAGTTTTTATTCATCTTGCTCATTGAGCACTTCTCATACTCAAATTCTGAATGTTATACTCATTGTATTCTGTCATCCCTATAGAGTATCATCTTTTTGCTTCTGTCCCCTGTATGATGACATTATCAACCGTCACGCATGTGTCAGTGTTACCTCTATTTCAGTATTACAGCCCGAATACATACTCAATTAAGTACTTTTAGCTTTTACTTGTAAATGTAATTTCTAAATTTGCATAGTTTTCTTCCAATTATATATTTTAAGACAACAGCGATGTGCCTACGTTTAGCAAACTGTTTTATGCAAGGTAATTTTTATATGCAATGTTGAAAACATTTCATCTGCCTTATTTTGGCTCGAATTGTCAATATTTCCAAATCCATACACGCATAAATCTAATTCCTTTCAGTAGCCTCAGGTGTCTTCTTGAATATATTGTTCTGTTTTAAGGGACAACAAGATAAATGGTATCTTATTATTATGCATGACAGAACTATAGAGTGCCATTGGGACCAATTCACCTGATTTCTAACTTGCCTTTTATGGATTCTACACAAGACGAAGGGGATTTACATATTCAGGACAAGCTATTTATCCCAACCACCCTAATTTTCTGTTCTCTAAGTAGAAAACAAGCTTTTCCGCACATAGGATCATCAACCACTTATCTCAGGGGTAAAGAAAGCACCAAGGAGATTATGTTGGCAAGATTTTCACTTCAGTAAGTAGTAACACTCTTACGGAGAAAACTCTAAAATGTTTTCAAATATGCCAGATGTGTATTAGAACAGTTAAGGAGCACTCATAAACACCAACTCTCTGAAGGCCCATTATAGTTCAGTTCAGTCAAGCTAGCAACTCTCCTTGAAGGCAGGTCTCAGATCGAGAATGTGTATACACCAAGATTCCTAGATTATACCCTTGACCTTCCTGAAGACATTGGGATGGAGAAATTCATTTTAGTGAGTAGTGTAAGGACAGTGTACTTTATAAAGGTGTGAGAATCCGATGCCTTCCATTAGCTGAATAGAAAAACAATGGAAAAGAAAGAAAGCATGTTTCAATTTTCTTCAGAAAAAGCCACCAATGCAAAAGTCAGATAAGAAGACCAGCTTAGCTGTCAGAGACCAGCTTCTAGTTCAGTGATTCTAAACCTTTCCAATCATCTACCCTTTAGTACAGTTCCTGGTGTTGTGATGATGCCAAACATGAAATTATTTTTGTTGTTACATCATAACTGTAATTTTGCTACTGTTATTGTAATTTTGTTACTGTTATTGTAATGTAAATATCTAATGTTTTCCTATGATCTTAGAAGGCTTCCCTGAAAGGGTCATTCAACACCCATGGGGGTTGCGGCTCACAGGTTAAGAAACATTTCTCTAAAGGACTAAGGAATATGAACTTTTAGCCAGTGAGAAAGTTGGTGCTTGAAAATACATTAGCAAAAGTATGAGCTCTGTACTGGGGATAAATGACAGCCTTATTTTTTTCTTTCTTTTGAAGAATAAAATAAAACATAATAAAAGACAAAACAAAAACTAACAAAATGGAATTGAATCAAACAAACACAGAGAAGATAAAAAGCTCCCCAAAGGCATAAGAAGCAGAGACCCACTTAGGAATCCCATGAAAACACTAAACTGGAATCCATAACATATTGACAAAGGACCTGGTGCAGACCTGTGCAAGCCCTGTGCATGTTGCTTTAGTCTGTGAGAGCTTCTTTGAGTTCTTTTCATGTTGATTTAGAGGGCATTGCTTCTATAGTGTCCTCCATACCTTTTGTCTCTTATGCTCAACTTTCACAGGGTTCACTGAGGTCTGAGGGAAGTGATTTGATAGAGACATCCAGTTTGGGTGGAATGTTACAGGACTTTCACTCTCTGAATAATGTCTGTCTATGGGTCTCTCTTTTTGTTGCATCTGCTGCAGGAGGAAGCTTCTCTGATGACGACTGAGTGACATGTTTATCTATGAGTTTAGCAGAATGTCAATGGAATGTTCTTTCAGTAGAACAGTATTTGGTTTTACCTTAAGTGCCTGGACTATCAGATTCTTGGTCACCCAAGCAGTGGCAGTGGTAAATATAAGCTCCATCCTGTCTAGTGGGCTTTAAGTCAGATATTGTTTGGTTACTTCCACAAGTTTTGTGCTACCATTGCCTAGCATATCTTGCAGGCAGGACAACGTGGACATAAGAGGCTTTGTGACTACACAGGTATTTACGTTTCTTTTCTTTTCTTTCTTTCTTTTTTTTTATTGGTAGTGTGCAGAGTGTTGAAAGACATAGGGATAAAGACTCCAGGTTGGCACAAACTCGATTTCTTCATGTTAAATGAGTTCTGTAGGAGTTGTCTTAGCAATATGCCCTGTGCCTTGAGAATAAAAACCAAAGTCTTAGCATGAGCCTGGGTCATTTGGAGATTCCTGTGAGCCCCCATTGGTCACAACTCAATTAGATGTAAACCAATCATGAAACTTCATTTGGTAACAAGAGATGGCAACAAACTGAGACTGTCTCCACCATTATTTGTCAATTTTATTTAGATTTTATATATATACATATATTAGAAAACTTCTATTTTATTAGGTTTCAAGATTACCTCTCACATGGCCATTATTTTTAACTGTCTCTTCCTTTCCTCCCTCCCTCATTCCCCTCTCCCCACTTGATCCTCCCATTCCAGGTCCCTTATCTAGCCATAACTATCCATTCTCTTTCTCTTTCCTAAAAAGATCTCTCTGTCCTTTGTAGTAGGTCTTTCTTTTCAAACTTTCTTCAGTTCAACAGCTCTCCAGTAATAGCACGGAGACTTATTTTTAATTATGTAGCTTTTCCTTTAACATGGGCTTGTTTCCAACTAGCTTTTCTAGCTTCAATTAACCTATTTCTATTCATCTACATTCTGTCCTGTGATTTGTTACCTTTCCTCCATATTATATGTCTGCCTCCCTCTGTGTCTCATTGGCATCTCTCATCTCTTTGCTTCCAAAGTTCCTCCCTCTCCTTAGAAGTCCTGCTTATTCTATCCTGCCTACCTATTGGCCGTTTATCTCTTTATTAAACCAATCAAATCACATGCCTTAGGCAGGCAAGCTAAAACAGAGATACACTTTTACAGTTTGCTCAAATATCCAGCAACAATCCTTGTCCCTTACTTTATGCCTAACCTATGTGGTTCTATGGATTGCAACTTGTTTATTAAGGACTAATATCTACATATAAGCAAATGCATACCAAATTTCTCTTTCTGGCTTGGGGATATTATGACAGAGGTTTATGTCCCGCACAGTCCTGCAGCAATTCACTCCAAAAGAAACACACAGGTCTACATTAGTTATAAACTGGTTGGCCTATTAGCTCAGGCAATGTGGACAACTAAATCCACATAAGACCTCAGAGAGTTTGGGAAGTAATTCTAGATACAAAAGAACAGACTTCAGCATGGTTTCTTGATAGCAGCATTTTCTCAGGTGGGCTCTGTTTGCTAGAGGCAAGCGCATTGTACTAGGAGGCTGCTTGTTTGTCCGTAGCTGCCCAGACTCAAAATAAACATACAGGAACTATATTGTTTAAATCATAGCTCTAACTTCTTATTGGCTAGTTCTTACATCTTAACTTAACCCATTTCTATTAATCTTTGTATTGCCACATGGCTGTGTTTACCGGCAAGTTTCTGTCCAGTGTCTGTCTCTGGCGTGGCTACATGACTTCTGATTCTGCCTTCTTTCTCCCAGCATTCAGTTTGGTTTTCCCTACCTAGCTCTGTTCTGTCCTGCTATAGGCTCAAAGCAGTTTCTTTATTAACCAATGGTATTCACAGCATATAGTGGGGAATCCCACATCAGTGCATCTTATTTAAGAGAAGCAGCTTTAGCTGCAAAATCCTTGCAGCTCTTTTTAGATGCCCTGCCACCAAACACATAAATGGTGTTTATGAATAGCCAACAGCATGCTTCTGGTGGTGGCAGAGACATTGAAACTCCATAGAGTTGTAGCAATAGACATGGCTCCTGCCAGTACCCCTGCCATGAATCTAGACTCTCAGAAAGCTAAGGAATGGGGTGAATTCAACCATAATAAGCCAGATTTAGTCCTAACCACATCAGAAGATAGCAACTAGTCAGGCAGGTCAAGATCCCCAAAGAAGAAGTTCCAGGAGAGTCCTTGATGGATGACACAGCCTCCAGAGGACAGTTCTGGGTCCTCTTTCCTTGCTTTCTCTGACCTATGTCTAGAAGATCCAGATGAGGACATGATCCAAACTAAGAAAATATAATAGGTACCTCTGGGTTGTGCCAATTGAACTTGACACCTCCTTCATCTCCCTACACCTCACTTCAGTTCTATCATAGGCCTTTTTAAAATCCTCCAGACCAGCAGTTCAACAGTTCCCTAACTCCTGAGACCAATTTTTGATACAGGAGCTCTGCCTTCTCCCCTTCTCTTAAGCAATTCGTGGCCCATTAATTCCATTCTTTGAATATGTAAGATGAGAACCACAGGCTGCTAAAGCAGAAGTTGAATGTTACCGTGAGCATTTGCTACCCTACTTTTGAATTTAAGGCCTGTCTGAAGTGGTACAAGAGAAAGTCTCTGAAATTCAAAGATACTCCACATTTTGCTTTATCAATATGTCCCAGAATAATTTGCTATTCGGTGTTAGCAGATAAGCAAATCCAAGGTAAGTGGCTAATAATCATGAAGATGTATTTTTCATATCATTATACAAACTGAATGACTGACAGAAGTTCTGGTGTGGGTATGTGTGGGAAGGGAGGCAGGGTGGGATTTCCTATTTTGAGATCTAGACTGAAAGTAAAGTCTCCATGTGTTTATCTGACTTTTACTCAAACATAACATATGTTACTACTGCACATATGCTCTAATTAAGCAGATAATGGCACTAAGCCTAATGTCAACTAGGAGAGATGTGCATGACTCCTATAATTATGATGTGGAAGGTAAGAGGTAGATAATGTTCTCATAGAGAGGGAAATAGTTTCCAAATAACTTATTAATTTCGATGTGATTTTTTCGTAGGAAAAGAGTTTTGTTATTCTAACATAAGTTTAAGAAAATATTTGCAACTCATTTATGTATCTTATTTTATTTTACAATGTATTTCTGACTCATATCACATGTCACAATTAGAAATTGTCAGATTAAATTTTCTTAAGGAGATGAAAACAAATGCCTGTTCACTCCCAGTGATTACCAGAGACACACCAAAGTAGAATTTTACCAAATTCCAACTAGATAAGACAAACGAATTTATTGAGCTTTCTTTTAAAGGATGAGAAACATAAGTGACTCCCAAACACTTATGTCACTGCAAAGCTGTGAAATTCTATGCCTGAGGATATGTGATAAATTTGTATTCACACCAAATAGAGAATTAATGATAGACCAAAGTATGGATACCACCAAAGTCTATATTGGTGAAACAATGAGTTTTTTGGGGGATTCATTGTAGGCATATGCATACCTGAAACCAGGACAGCTTCATCATCAACGCCCACTCTAGCATGGTTGACAGCTCACTCTACAGCTTGCAGGCAGTTCAATGGAGGTATTTTGTCCTTTTCCAATAGCTTAGCTGGTTCGAGCCTCTTCTTGGCAGCATTGTCAGTCTCTGCTACTTTCATTCTGTCTGTTTGGCTGGTCTCTAGTTTTCCAAGGTTTTTGAGCTACTCTACAAGTGATTCTCAGGAATCTTTACTGTTTATATACTCTTGTGGAAGAACACATTTAGTGAATCTTGTCAGTTTAGGGGTCTTTCTTAAGTTATTTTGAGTTATTTACTTCCCGCATTTGCTTTTCCTTTCAAGATGGAGTATTTTGCCTTCCCTTTATGCATTCTTATATTTCGGATCCCTGTAAATACCTTGCTTTATAATACACTATTGTCTCACCTCTCTTTTCAAGTTCAATGCCTTTAAAATTTTCCCTGGGAAGCCTTACCCTTTCTGAGTTGATTGGGGATGGGTGGAGGAAAGGTAGGGGAATGGGAGGAGGGGAGAGTAGAGAAATGGAATAGCTATGTAAAATGAGAAAAGATCATTTTAAAAAATAAATTAATTAATTTAATGAAAAAAATTCCTTTCAAGATGAAAGGTTTTAATATTGAAGAAACTGTTATACTATAGAAAAGACATCTCAGAAGACTGAGAATAATTAGCAAGTCTTGAAGCCCGAGAATATTAAATATTGGCCATAGTACATCACTTCACAGACAATATGATTGAGTGTTAAAGGGGAAAAGAATCTTTTTTTTCAAACCTTGAAAGTAGCTTCATTAAGAGAAATAGATTAAAATGAGAGAAAATAAATGATACAGGAACAGTGAGAAGAGAGATCCAAAGGGAGCCTTTGGAACTCTTTGGAGAAAAATGTCTGACTTTTATATTTTTAAGGGATTGCAGGAAATCCCACACACCCTGATTTAATCTCATATTATGTGACAAGGAGCTTGGAAGAATCAGGGTTTTGGCAGGACCATAAATTTAGGGCTGTAAAATTCAGCACAGCATGGCTTCAAAACTGGGTGGCTGTAACAGGGCAAGGCCTGATTCTTACAAGACAAAAGATCTGACAGCTTAGAACAAGCAATGTCTTAAAGGAGCAAATCCATGTTGCACATAATGGAGAAGTAAATCATTTACATGCATGGGAACACGCATGTGATACTACAATGAACACCTAAGTTCACACATTGATTGCTAAAATTTTTGATATTGTGTTTACCAGGAAAAATAAGCCTCTATGATGAAAATTCTTGGGAGGAAGAGTCAATCACCTGTCCAATCACAGACTGATCAAAACTTGAATGATTATTGCAGTAATGCAGGGAGGGGAGGTCATTACAAATTATCTTGGGCTGTTTTTCCACCTTTTAGCTATATATTACACACCTTGGCTATAGCATAACATTTTTATGAATGTGAAATTCCTTGGGATGTGGAAAAAGACCCCTAGCTTTCAACAACCATGAAACTAATGACGCTGTCAGATAAGCATGAGAGCCCTTTGCATATGAGGTGCTTGCTTACCTGAGGCTTCTACCTGTATATTTGAAACTTGATTTGTGATTTTCTTTGTAACATTACTATAAACATTGAATGAAAGTGTTATTTCATGGGAGTGTGGAATACGACACAGCATGCATCTGTGTTCTCACTCACAGTTGACTGTACAATAAACTCTCTTACCCTGATTAGAGATGAGAGCTGTGTTTGGCATCAGTGTACTGAGCTCACCTAAGAAGGAATAAGATTCAACTGACTCAAAGTAGAATGTCTAGATTCAGCACCATTTCACATATTAGAAACTCTTCCCTTGGGCAGTTCCAACAGTTTACTGGGCAGAGGTGTATGCAGAAGCTCCATTATGACAAAATCCAAACTTCTAGAAAACGGTGGAGTCAGTCACAAACCTGTAGCAATTGCAGTAGCACTCTAAGGATTTCTTTATTTCCAAACTCTGTCCTTCATTCTTTTTTTCTGAAATTTTTGGATGTGTATAAATATCTGCAGGCTTACCCTCATGGCTCCTTCTCTCTGTCCTCAATAAATTTATTGTATTTTAAGTCATGCCTGAGAATCTACTTTAATTCAGTTGTGTACATGCTGTAGAATCATGAAAATTGATTCATTTTTAAGGTTGTAAGTGCCTTGTGAATGTGTACAATGTTAATTTTGAATGAGTTTGGTTTTTAGCCAGCCATAATGTCAACCCTTCAGTCAGAAAGCTTGAGCATAAATTTAATTTCCATCTTATTCTTTTATAATTATTTTCTACTGCATTTGATGCTGATGCCAAAGCTCACTCAGGACAAGTAAGGTCCAATTTTTTACTAGAAAAGTAGGCAAAAATTCTCAAAAATTTGAAAATAATTTATAGATCAGTTAGGTTAAAGTTATAATAACTAACACTTTAAACCATTTTATTTTAGTTTTCCATTTTGCTAAATATACACACTGCACATTTTAAAGTAATGTTAATATTTTACATTTATAATATAAATCAAAAGAGAACATTTTGGATGGAAATTTATTTCTTTTGATTTCCCTGTGGTACAAATATGCAGTTAGGTGCATTGAGCCTTTCAAAAATCTTGTGAAACCTTGTATGTGATTACATTAATTTGCACGGAGCATTAATGGCTCAATTATGAAATAATTGTTAAATGTTGTCAGGATAGCAATAGAAAATAAAATTCCAGATAATATACCCTAGATCTTTTGTGGACTTTCATTAGAAAGTCCCTGCCTGGACTTAGTAAACATTCTGGCTAATACCATCTATAAACCTTCTTTCTGGAACTATCATTTCCATAGACAACACTGTAAATGGATTAATGGCAACAAATAGATGTTTAGAATCATATACTAAGATTCATGGAGACTGTACCTCAGAGAGGTTAAAGAAAAAAATAAAAGGGTTATATAAAGAAAAATAAACCTCAGAAAAAAGCAATTTATATTATTGGTAGTTTCCAGTATTCTCATTAGATCTGATCTCTATAGTTTACAATTAATATCTAAAGTCTTTTAATATATTTCATTCATTATTAGTAGGATCAAGTGATCACTATTATGATTCATTTTATTCACAGGAGCATATAAGAGAAATAAAAATACTTTTGTGGTTATGCTTATTGCACATGGCAAATCAATAAATACAGAGTAATGGAAACAAACAATGTAAATGCTACAAAAATAATTGTCTTAAAATTAAGGATGTGAAAGGGTTATTTTTAAAACTAAGACCGAAAGTATAGAAAAGTATTCAGTGTAAGAGAAATTAAAGTGAGGCAAATTATTGATAGATACTATAAAAGTAATATTATAAAGAAGCAAGATTGCTTAGTATAGTATATAATGTCATTTGCCATTAAGCCTATGCACTGGTTGAATCCTGGAACTCATATGGCAGAAGACAAGTGCCAGTCCCACAAGTTGTCATCCACGCCAGGACATACAAGTCCATACACACACACACACACACACACTTAATAAAAAGAAGTATTATAAATAGTTTACAGTAAAAGAAATCAAGGAGGCAAATGTAGAATACCGAAGCATTTGAAGGAAGGAAAAAAGAAACATAAATGATATAATTATATTATAACCAGAAAAAGTAAAAGAAATTAAAAACAATTTTTGAAAGAAAATAGACAAGTTTTTAGTTGCATTTGAATTTGATGTGTTAAATTACCATCATTATACAATCAACATTAATATTCAGTTTTAGACTAACTATAAGCTATTAGAGAAATATTTGAGTAAAATTAGTTTGGAAATATAATATATGGGACTATTTAAGAACATTCACATGCAAATATACACTCCTATATAAGAATTTGTGCTATTTGTTTCACTAGACTATATTGAAAGAGCAAATATAAGTCAAAATGAATATGGAGTACATTGTTGTAATGAGTATATCTTTAATTATTTCAATATTTGAGTGCTTATAATAATAAAGCATTGTATCCAGGACTCATGTAGTAAGTGAGCATAGGCACTCACTTTGGAGTGATGCTCTGTCCACTTTCTGGGGTAACTTATGCTGCAGTGTCCCTCTCACCTTCGGCATTTAGAACAAAATATCGCAGACAGGGTGCCATACACTCTGGTTCTTTCACATAGCTTTTAGACTCCTGGGATCTAACTCTTTTTAGAGAGGTCACTATGTGGGCTCTAGCTTCAGGTTTTCATCAAAATCTAATGTTTTCTAAAATGCTACCTGGTCAAATAACTTCACAATATAAAGTTTCAGCATTTGAATTTTTAGGAGGATCTCTCCAGCATCCTCACATGCAAAATGGATTCATTGTGCAGCAGATTTTGACTCATTTTGACATCATCCTACAAGCCTAATGCCTAAAGTCCCATCTAACGAAGATGTAAAATAGGTATGACTGAAATTTGATGTATGATTTGTCCTGAGACCAAATATTTCCTTTATTATTGAATCTATAAGATCAGTGTGCCTCAAAAATTCAATGGTGACACAGCCATAGGGAAGACATCTTCGTTTCTAAAAGAGGAAATCAGAAAGATGAAAGGGGAAGCCAGTCTCAAATGAATGTGAATAAATTATAAATTGTAGCATTGCAGAGCACTCCTCTGAATTAGTTCTTCACTTTGTTGACTAATTAGAACAAAATCGGCGCCTCCGTGGCTCTCATGTGAAGAAATATCACTCCAAATCTTTGCATGGCCTCACTGGCGAGGCCTTAGTTAGAAAGCAACATAGACTTCAGAAAACTAAACGAGACTCTTTATCTCTAATCACCTTTGGATTCTATTCTGTTTTCTTGAATAATAACCAACAAAATTGGAATTTTGAAAGAATAAAGCTCATTGGGGTTTGAGATGTAGTTCAGGGGTAGAGTGTTTCTGAGTAAGGCCTGGGATTGGCCCTCAGTAGTGAAAATAATGATAATAATGTGCAATTAAATAGTTCTGATAAAATCTTTTAATTTCTAAGCTTAATTTCTTTTCATCATCTCCTTTTGCTTTTTGCCTCTAGCCATTATTGGAGGTTGTTGATGCTATAATTTCAGCTTGTTGCCTAGCTTTGTTCAAAAGGTCTAATCAAGTCTATATCTCCCATCTATCTCTTTGTATAAATAGTTTTCAGCCACATCTCAATGTTCTCCTATAAATAAAGTCATTGTCTTTTGACTATGTGTAGCTAAGAATATTCCCCAGTTTTAACTGCCATTTTTCTTTTTGCTTAACTGTGCTTTCTTGAATTCAGCTTCTCTCACCCTGTTTTACTATAAGCATTCAGATGGAACCAAACTGCCTCTTTAACATTCTACTGAGAAATCTTTTCAGCTATATATCCAATTATATCACTCAGTGGTTCTCCTTTCTCAAGGATGAGAAAATTGTTCATCTAGATTCTGTCATTTTATAATAATAATCACCTATTCTCTAGTTCTCATTGCTCCCCATTTCTCTCTGACACTTTTCCAGAACCACCTTTCTTTTTGAATAAAATATTTTTATTAATTCTCTAAGAATTTCACAAAGTTTAAGTATTGTTCCTTTTTTATCTATGCTATATCATAGGCTCTCAAGATTCTTCATATTTTAACTCATTACCCAGTTCTAGAGCACCACATTTTTGGATCTTTGTTATATTTACACTCTATGTCTTAGTTATTAATACCAAAATCTAATTGTTTTACTTAGGGTTTCTATTGTTACAATAAAACACCATGACCAAAAGCAACTCGAGGAGGGGATTATTTTTTCTTACAACTCCACATCATGGTTCACAACCAAAGGAAGTCAGGGCAGGAACTCAAGCAAAGCAAAAAACTGGAGAGAGAATCTAACGTAGAAACCATGAATGAGGCCTGCTTACTGGCTTGCTACACATAACTTGATCAGTCTGTTTTCTTATAGAGTCCAGGACCATAACCCCAAGTATTGTAGGGCCCACAGTGTTCTGAGCCTCCAACATCATCAATCAAGAAAGCAAACCACATGCTTGCCCACAGGTCAATATGGTGGGGGCATTTTCCCAGTCAGAATTCCTCTTTAATGACTCTAGCTTGTTTCAAGTTGACATAAAAGTAGATACTTAATTTACTTGATCTACTCTGGAGCCTACCAAAAATGCCAAGAGTGGGGAGTTTAAATAATAGATTAATTCTTCCTAATTTTGTCAGGTGCAAATTCAGGAACAAAGTCTTGCATAAAGAAAGCCCTAAGGACTTTCTTCCTCAATTGCAGATAGTCTTCCCACTGAATTCTCATGTGATAGTTAACGCTGGTTAGATAACTTCCTTACTTATAAGTGCACTAATCCCATGGGCCAAGAAGGAGAGTTTGTAGCAGGATGCCAAGATATCTCTGGGAAGGGGAATTAGAAGAGATTTCTTGAGTGGACTGATTGGACAGGGATTGGAACGTGAGTGATCAGTTGGGGGAAGATTACTGAAAGAGACTACTGGAAAGGGAGTCATTTCAGGGTCAGTTAACAATCTGGTGCATTTGAATCTCCCGGGAATCTACCAGGTTGACCCCAGCCAGCTCAGACTCCTGACAATAGTATATATGTAGTCTGAACTGGTCATCTCCTGTGACTAGATTGGTGTCTAGCTAAATTATCATCATAGAAGTTTCCTCCACCAACTGATGGAAACAGATACAGACACACAGGCAAATATTAGGTCAAGTTTGGGGAATCTTGTAGAAATGGGGAAGGATTGTAGGAATCAGAAGAGTCAAGGACACCACACATGCACACGCACACACACGCACACAGACACACAAAAGAAAAAACTCACAAATCAACTAACCTGGGCTCATAGCCATCAACAGAGACTGAACAAACAACCAGGGTGCCTACATGGGACTAAGTTAGGCACTGTGCTTTTATGTGATAGTTATGTAGCTTGGTCCTCTTGTGGGACACCTAACAGTGAGAACAGGGGCTGTCTCTGACTCTTTTATTCATTTTTGGGACCATATTCCTTGTATTGTATAACTTTGCCTAGCCTCAATAAAAGTGGTGGTTCTTGTTCTTATTACAACTTGATATGCTGTGTTTTTTCGTGTCCATTGGAGGCCTGCCTATTTCCAAATAAAAAAGAAGGAGGAGGAGTACATGGTGGGGGAGGCAGAAGGGAGGTAGCAGGGAGAAAATGGGATGAGAGAAAAGAGGAAAAACTGTGGCTAGGATGTAAAATAAATAAATTTATTAAAAAAATAAGAGCACAAACCTCATGTGACAGACATTTTTTTTTAAATTCTCTGAAAGATGTTCTGAATCACATGCCAAGAGGGAAATATGAAATAATGATTATAATAGTTAAATTCAAACCACTGTAAATATCAGACAATGGTCAAGTACTTTTCATTTGTGACAGTAGGAAGACACAATTGTATAGCCTATGTGGACAACAGTTTAGCAGATCCTTAAAAAAATACCTTTAATATTTGCTCCAGAATTAATAGTCCTTGGCATTTACCAAAAGTGTTGAAAATGTATGTTCAGGAAAAAGTTTTCAAACTAATATTTAAAGTGGGTTTATTCATAACTTGGTAGCTGCCAAGTTGACATTTATCAGGTGCATAAGCACAACAAGGAAATGGACTATCCCTCAGTGGTAACCAGACATGAAATAGCTAGCAATCTATGAAAAGACATGGGATAACATTAAATGAATTACTAAGTGAAGCAGACAATTTAAAGGTCACATATTGTATGATTTCAAAAATACATTATTTTTGAAAAGGCAAAACGATTCCTGTAATAAAAAGATTAATGTTTGCTAGGATTTCCTAGGATTTTTAGAGGACGGAGGACCATTTAAGGTTAAAAAACGTTCTGTATCATAGTGTAATGATGCATAAACACCTGCTCTATAAATCTAGAGTCACAAAAGCACATCAGGTGTTGAACCTGGTATAAATAAGCAGAGGACTATGGGATAAATATTTTTCATTATCAGTTCGTTGCTCCTGGTATATACAATGTGAGGATGTGTTGATAATGAGAAAGACCTTGCATGTGTAGAGACAGTATATAGGCAAACTGTTACTTTTCAGTTCTCCTGTGAGCCTAAAACTGATTGGAAAGGCCAATTCTTTTTATATGGAAAAGCTTAAATCTAATACCATTATATTGAAGGGTTTTTTTTTTCAATATCAGCTGGGTAAAATTAGAATAGTGGTAGGCTCAGGAATCTGGGTTTAAATCCCTCCTGTGACACTGTTGAATTGATTCTCCTATGCTGGGTAACACTTTACTTGAATGTTTTATATTTTAAAATATAAAGAAATTTTGACACCTTTCCTCTGTGAATTAGAATTCTGGAAACAATATTGCTGATCAATGGTGGGTTAGTGTATGTTGTAAAAGTGCAATCTGTTCACTGATGAGGGTCGCGGTTACTTTTTGTTTTGGGAAAGATAGTGGGAGTGACAGATTTCGTTTTCATCATCTGATAGATAGCCATGCTCACAGACTTAGGTAGGGTATGACTAGTGTCCCACTATGCTGAGTTTCTCAAGTGCAAATGATCCAAAGAGAGAATAAGAGAAGCTTGCAAGATCAAGACTGTAGTCTGGCTATAATCTGGGCTTGGAAGGAACATTCAGGGATGGATGCCATGTTTTATTGCTGCTCTTGTGTGGTCAAAAGACAGTCAACAAATGCAGCCCAAATTCAAAGGGAGGATTACATCGGATTAATCTGATTAGTCTCAGGGAGAGATCAATAAAGGTCATTTAGAAAACCCCTAAAATACTTACACTATGTCTGTTTCTTTACTGGACAAATAGTTTAATCTCCTGGGAAAGGAGACTAGCACAGTACCACTCACAAAACTTTTAATAGCTCCATTCTTGACAACTCTAGTGGAATTCCTTGTTCATATATATATTTGGTTTTTCGAGACAGGGTTTCTCTGTGGCTTTGGAGCCTGTCCTGGAACTAGCTCTGTAGACCAGGCTGGTCTCGAACTCACAGAGATCCACCTGCCTCTGCCTCCCGAGTGCTGGGATTAAAGGCGTGTGTCACCATCGCCCGGCCCTTGTTCATATTTTTTTACAGTACTTTTATCTCCAGACTTCCTCTGTTCCCATTCTTTTGTGCATTCTGATTTTTCATATTTAGATGTGTATATCGGGCATCATTTTTGTTACAGTGTTCTAGTAGAGAATGCTTTCTCTCTCTCTCTCTCTCTCTCTCTCTCTCTCTCT
>JABTXL010012544.1:6748538-6855785 GCA_025134845.1 Neodon shergylaensis | reverse complement strand
TCTCTCTCTCTCTCTCTCTCTCTCTCTCTCTCTCTGGCTTCAAAGTTCAGATATACCCGCCTCTGCCTCATTCAGCAAATCCTTCCAGCCTGCATCACCTATGCACAAAATATGCCTTCTATCTGTGTTTGTGAAGTAGTCAAATCTGTCCCCTATTTCCAAATAAACTTTTAGGGTTTCTTAGGGAAAATCCTGAACTTTTCTTAGAGTCTTATAAATCGTTTTCATGATTTTTGTTTTCCTAAACTCCTAGACTAACATATCTACCTCAGAAATATGGACAGAACTATGTGTATCAAGTTGATCCCTGTCTTCAAGGGATAAGTGATACACAGAGAAAGCAGGAAACTAAGGGATGTGTATATGCTATGATCAGCAAGCCAAAAAAATAAATAAATAAAAATAAAAATTCCCTGATCCAAGTAAAAGATTAAAAAGACATTATGAAAGATAATATGGTTAATGTAAGATCTGAAAGAAAAGAAAATTCCATAGAAAAAAATAGTAACTGAATTAAAATTAAGTGAGTGGAAAAGCCAAGAAATGTACAAATGTTTTATTTTCTAGACTCATGCATTTACAATTATCTAACATTATGAAAATTTACCAAAAATGTTAATGTCATTAATCCTTCCTCTAATCACCTACCCTTAGGTCCAGGCAGTACATATAATATTTACTTTGGCTTTCATAAACTCCAATTGATTGACTTAATTTTATTGGGTTATTCTACAAGCTGCTGTTAAATTCTATGTGTTGACTTGTAATAATTGATTAAAATATGATTAGTTTATCAATGTTATAGCTTACACTAGGTAATGATAGTTACATTTACTAAGTTAGATTAAGAAAATATCAATATTGATAGTGTTCTTTGTAGACAGCTGTTTTTAAGGGCTTTCAAAGTGGTTTAGCAAGTAAAGGATGTTAAAATGCATGTGCTGCCTCATATGACAACCTGATGTCAGTACTCCAGGGCAGAAGGAGAGAATTTACTCTGACAAGCTGACTTCTGTCCCGATGAGCAGCAAGGTACACCCCCCACACCCACATGTTTGAATGCACAAACATGTACATCTACACAAATACACATGCACATGCAGGCACACAAATGAGCACAAACATAAACAAATGTAATTAAAATAAAATCTTGTCATGAACCGAAACCAGCACCATTAAAACAGATAGCTTGCATGTTTTTTTACTTATGTTTGTTTTCCATTTTCATACAATAGCTTTAGAGACAGACTTCCCGAGCTCAGTTTAGAGATATAAATATGTGATAGGTGGAGGACAGATACAAACCTACATAGTTAGTTAAAGACTATTAAGGATTGCAATTTTATCAACTTTAATTAGAAATATATAGTTAATTAACACCTTTCTTATGAAATTTTGATTGATAAGTGACATATAGCACTTAGCTCTCTGAATCAGGCATAAAACAAAGCTAGTAATGATGCTGGAGATATATATGATGAAGATGACAATGCTAGTGGATAAAACTGCAGCGTGAAATGTATGATCTAATAATAGCTATTGATGATGTTCATGAAGTTTTGACACCTATCGAATCTTACCTTAAAATAAGGCTAAACTTTCCACTTAAAACAATTGCTGATTCTTTCAGTCTCAACATGATGAAATATCTAGCAAATCTGGGCTATGGTCAGGTTTTACTGAGAAAAAGTAACAATAACAATTCCCTATCCTGCATAAAACAGAGGAGGACTTGTTACTAGTCCAATATACTTTGGCAAATATCACTCAACTACGAAGGTGAAATTTAATAAAAATGACACAAGTCATTCCTGGGGTGAAGTAGATTTACTGGAGGTCTCAAATGGTTCATAAAAATCATCTATTTTCCACACCATGAGCTTCTCCACCTACTTTTCTAGCATTTATTCCAGGCACTAAGTTTCTAATGTTTACTTTGGCATCTTTGTTTTCATCACATTTCCATACTAGCAAATTAGTATTCTATTTGGTTAAAGAACTTCCTATAATCATTTAGCTCATCCTAATTCTATTCTTACTTACAGCAGCCAACATAGGCTGATATATGTGTCCTCTTTTTTTCCTTTTTTTTAAACATATCAGTCCCAGTTCCCACTCCCTCTCATCCTCCCACTCTCTCCACCTTTCCCCCACCCCACGCCCCATCCACTCCTCAGAAAGGGTAAGCTTTCACATGGGGAGTCAACAAAGTCTAGCATATTGCTTTCAGGCAGGACCAAGGCCCTCCCCACTATATATAGGCTTAGCAAGGTATCCATCCAAAGAGAAAGGGCTCCAAAAAGCCAGTTCAAGCAGTACTGATAAATCCTGGCCTCATTAACAGTGGTCACACAGACTACCCCGACCATACAACTGTCACCCACATTCAGAGCCCTAGTTTGGTCTTGTGCTGGTTCTCCTGCTGTCAGTCCAGAGTAAGTGAGCTCCCATTAACTCAGGTAAGTTGTTTCAGTAGGTATTCCTATCATATTGATGACTACTTTAAGTGTGCATCCTCTTAACATTCAAATGAAAAAACGGAATGAAACTTATGCCTTGCCCTTGCTGAAGCATGCATGGGCAGCCCACATATGGTGGTTCTCTTGAATTTGTCCACATTGGGTTTCACGGGCTAAGTTGATGAGGATGACTGGCCAGCTCTCTTCCTCTGACTGACCTCGTCTCTTCCTCATTCATATATCAAATCCTAAATCCCTTATATCAGGCAGGGTCTTTGGCTATGGGACTTGTTGCATAGGCATGGAGTCATCCTAACTGTGCTGTTACCCTGGGAAAAGGTTCCAGGGAGGACTGTTAAGAGTTAATGGGAGGATACAGCCAGTAGGAAGCTGAGTGCAAAAAGAGAAGTACCTTCCTCTTAAATACCCAATATAGCCATCCCTTCATCTTGGGATTTCTAACAACAAATTTATGAGACATAAATTTCAGTTATTTATGCTGCTTTTCTATGATATTTTTGTTAGAGAAACAAGAAAAGACTATGATACATTGAAAGAAGGGTCTCTGGTTCAGATTATCTTTTTTCATTCTATTAGACTTTTAAAAATATATAAATATAACTTTAATCTATAACTGAAATTACTATTATCTGTTTTATTTACTGTTTCCTCCACTATGACTACCCTGAGGAAGGATCAGTTAAGTCTTCCTTTCTTCCTGTCGCTGAGCCTGGAAAACAGTGAACAGGTGTCAGCTCTGTTTCAGTGGTCAAGTGAAGAGTACCCCTAACCACTTTCTTAATGCTAGTCTGGTCTCTACTTTCCTTGAAGATTTGTATTTCAGAGATACAGCCAGATACTTCCTATTGTCTCTAAATAGCAGCGATGCTTTCCATTTGCCTGTTAAATTTAGTGTGGTTTGTCTGGTTGTTCTCTTGTTATTTCTTGTTTCACTGGCCATCCTGAGTGTCCTCAAAGGTGGTTTGTAGTCCAGACTTGCCTCAAACCTGTAGTCTTTCTCTTCAGTCTCCCTAGGCAGGGGTTGTGGGTGTGCAACAGCATTCTGGCCAGATAGAGGTTAATCTGGCAATAGACTGCTGCATTTGATCATACATTCACCATATTTCAAATTTTAATATATTGCCCTTTCCATGTTCATGTTTTGACATAGTAATCTTCTATATGTTATAAAGGTCTTTTTTCCAGTCCTCCCTCACTAGTGTTTTCATCTAGAAGTAGACATATGTTTTACTATAATAATTGTCATCATCACAGAGGAAACTGTACATTCACATGATAGTGCAGACAGTAGAAAATACAGATAACCTTTAATACTGATAGCAGTAATTCGATTTAAAATATGTCAAAATATATGTCTGACAGCAGTGTGGTACACAGAATAGGATATACAGTTCAAACTACAATTTAGAAAGAGAAAGAATTCTTTATCTTTATTTTTACTTTTAATTTATTGGATGTTTAAAAATACCAATCCAAGTTCCCACTCCTTTCCCTTCTCCCATTCCCTCCTCACACCCACACACCCCACCCCCATCAAATCTTCCAAGAGGGTAAGGCACATTGCTTAGTTGAGGGTCCAAGGCGTTCCACACTAGATCTACACTGAGTAAGGTATACATCCAAAGAGAATAGGTTCCCAAAAATAAACAGTACATGCAGTAGGGACAAATCCTGGTGCCATTGCCAGTGGCCCCTCAGTCTGCCTCAGCCATGTGACTGGCAACCACATTAAGAGGGACTAGTTTAGTCCTATGCTCATTCCTTTCCAGTCTGGCTGGAGTTTGTGAGCTCCCATTGGCTGAGGTAGACTGTTTCTGTGGGTGAACCTATCACGGTCTTGACCTCTTTGCTCGTAATCTCATTCCTCCACTCTTCAACTGGACTTTGGGAGCTCAGTCCAGTGCTCCGCTGCGGGCGTCTGCCTCTGTTTCCATCAGTTGCTGGATGAAGGTTCTATGGTGATATTTATGATATTCATCAGTCTAACTATAGGGCAAATCAAGATTGGTCCCCCTCTCCTTTTACTTAGGGTTTTAGCTGGAGTCAGCCTTGTGGATTCCCGCGAATTTCTCCAGAGCCAGGTTTCTGCTAACTCGGTAATGGCTCCCTCAATCAAGATATCTCTTTCCTTGATCTCATCTCTGTCCTTCCTCCATCTCAACTATCCCATTCCCTCAGTTTCTCCTCAATCCTCCATTTATCCCCTCTTCTACCCCTTCCCCTCCCTTCTCTCTTTACCCTCATGCTCTCAAGATCGCCTGACAAAAAAAAAAAAAAAAAAGAAAAAGAAAAAAAGAGCAAGAGTTCTTATTTAAAACGTGTACCTCAGGGAATCTGTTGCAACTCTAATCAGAAACGCCAGTCTCAACACCTTGCTGATTAGTATTAGCAAGTCAGTTTCTCGTAATTTTTTTATGTAGTATAATACTTGCTCACTAACATAAATCAGAAAAAAATTCTAATTTGTAAAATTAAAAGGAGCAGAGCTATACAGATTCATGAGTCATAAAGAGTCATGCTTCAATCTGCAAGAACTGCTCATATGAATCTATAAGTAGGACACATAAACACTTACACCTCTAGGATCATATCTTGGTCTTTATAGATCATCTTGGATTTAAATTTTACTCTCTGTAAGGATAGCACACAGTCCGTAAACCAGAATGAGTCTACACCTAACCCATACTATAATATGCCAAGAAAAATTTTCCTCCACTTTTTATTACTTCACTATAGATACATTAGCTTTTGGATATATTTTGGAAAATAGCTTATATTCTTATGGAGATAAAGAAATCTTTCTTTGTCTTTAACAGACACAAGTGTGCAAAATTATTTTAAATATTTTTATTAAACTGCCTATTCCAGACATATATAAAATTTGTTTGGAAATGTAAAATATCATTACTAACGCAAAGTTTCTATTGGAAGAGAAGAATATATATTTAAAACCAAGAAAAGGAATCATATAAATTAGATTTCATAAGAAAGTCAGTGTATCTTACTAGTCTAAATTTTATTTTTAGAATGTTTTGAAATGTTTTCTAATGTCTAAATTGCACCATCAATGCTGGAGAGATGGCTCAGAGGTTAAGAGCACTGACTGCTCTTCCAAAGGTCCCGAGTTCAATTCCCAGCAACCACATGGTGACTCACAAGCATCTGTAATGAGATCTGATGCTCTCTTCTGGCCTGCAGGTGTACATGCAGGCAGAACACTGTAGAAATAATAAATTGCACCATCAATATTATATTCCTTTTATTGTTCGAGCATGTTGCTTTTCATTATAGTATGTCACTGGTAGTGATGCCACAAACACTGAGCAACCATTCTTTTCCTTTGCCTTCCCTTTTAAATTACATGTGTGTGTGTGTGTGTGTGTGTGTGTGTGTGTGTGTGTAGCGATCTATGAATGGAAGCATTATATATTGGAAGAAGGCTCCTAATGACTAGGCATATTCCTGAAACTTACAAGATTTAAAATGTTCCTCTCTTAGGTTATATTAGCAGTAATAATTGGTGAAGAGGAGACATTCTAAGTGAAAGACTGCTGGAAAGTTGTGTAGAAAGTATTCAGAATACAGTTTCCTTGCATTATTACTCATGCAGGGGTGGGCTTTCTTGTGATGCCTCTGACTCCAAGTCATTAATGGTTTTATTAGCAAAACCTAATGCTCTGAATGTAGCCACAATAAATCCAATGGTTCACCACACTGAATATTGGTATAATCAGTATTGTGAGTTGACATTGCTAACCTCTCTGGTATAAAAAGTGTTTCGTTCATGTCTCCCAGGAAAATGCACACACAGCAGTGTTCTACTATGAAGTTCCTGAAATCACAGGTTATCTTCAACCCTAACTCCTATTTGACTTCCTTTTAACAATCTCAGTCCAAAGCAATTTTGTATTACCAGACTCCATCAAAATCCATTTAGTTTTCATTCGCTAAAACTTCTGGCCTCTTTCTTATTTGTGTACAAAGAAGTGCAGCATTTATAGAAACACGGCGTAGTAGCATATTTCAAGCTGCTACTGTACTGTTTGAAAGTATTTAAAATTCATTTCTTACTTCTGTACAGTTGAAAAAATAAACAAATCCTGCATTATGAACTCTGCTCCTTTATGAGTATGAAGTTACGGAAACAGGATTTTGCAATGCAGCTCTATGTGACGTAGAAGTCACTACGTGTGTCAAGTTGTCCTTGGTCTTACAACAACCCTCCTGCTGCAGCCTCCTGATTGTTGAATTGCACATGTGTGTGGTCATGCCTGGCTAACTGTGATTATAGAGAGCTTGTGATTCATTAAATTTTAAAAAGCACTTTGAATGTTATTATATTGAAAAAGCAGTGAAGCCGAAATAAATCTGTTGTGACACATTAAGGGAAGGATTAGCTTGATCATCTTAAACAGTGACCATTTCTCTATTGGTACCCTCATAGTCTAAATAATCAAACATTTTCACATTTTATCTGTACTGACTTCAATGGCTATCATAATTTTATTTTCCCATCTTAGCTTTTTAATATTTACCTGATATATTATACATACTTGTCTCATTTACTGTTTAGCCTTAGTTTTGCTCCATCTACAAAGTGCCTCCAAGGGTCATCATTCAATTTTAAGTTTTATCTACAGAGTTGTCACTAATTATAACAAATATTAATCATTTATTTTAAATGCTACTTTTAATTATCATTCAATGTGTTGCAATTTTAGCATCAAAATTTTTTTCCTGGAAATCTAGCAAACAGAAATAATTATTAAAGAATTTATTCTTGTTTCAATGAACTTGGCATTTTCATAAGTCATCACTTATGCTCAATGGTGGCGATTAACAGTGATTGTGTCATACAGAGAAGAAGAACAGCACTTCTCACACTGTTACAGGTGATCTTTGTTGGATTTATTCCCATTGAATTATTTGTTTTTATTTTTGTTTTCATTTTGCAAGATAGGGTTTCTCTATGTATCCCCAGCTGCCTGGGAACTCACTTTGTAGCCCTGGCTAACCTCAAACTCAGAGATCTGTCAATGTCCGCCTCCTGAGTGCTGGGATTAAAGGTGTGTGTCACCATCATTCAAATTGATTGTTCTTAAAATAATGGATGAAAGATACAGGAAAATAATCTAAGTACATCAAACTGTAAAGAATATTATTCAGGCCACTTCACTAAAATTTTATACATTTATGGAAAAAATGTATACTAAACTTTGGAATAAATAAAGTTGATCAAAGCTATCTATGGCCAATGAAAACTCTCTTCTGCTCTGTGTTGTGGCTTCAAATGGGTAACAAAACCACAACTAATCCCTAAATGAGTTTCTCCTAATTTTGTCTACCAATCATCCCTATTTAAATAATAAAATTACTATATTACCTTGTAGTTAATGTACAAATAAACTATCATTGACCATATACTGATTAGTAAACTAAACTAAATAGAATCCTGAGGTACAAAGATAATTCTATGAATATTTCAAGAAAAGTAGATTGCTGTAAATGAAGAAGGTTTTAATTTTGCTTCAGGGGCATTGAGCTAATTGGCCTGAAATGTGAAACTTTGGAACTTGGTTTAACTTAAGGCCCAATTCTGTTCTTTATGATGAATGGTACTATTTGTGTTTAGTGTCATTGACTTTCCCTAAGAGCTTAGAAAAGTTTAATCACTGAATATTAAAACCCATTCTGTATTTTAATTTTCCAGAATCTTTTTCATCTTTACAAATTTATTTCCCTCATATTTATTCTAGTTTCTTAAACTAGGTTGAGTATTACTCATGTGAATATTGATACCATTCTATGACAGTGGGCCAACAACTTAGATTATCAATAACTATCGAATTTAAAGCCAAGTACCAAAGGCCAAAAGAACTGAGTTTAGTAGTTCATTTCTAACATTTGCACGTCACTATCTAGAATATATTTCCCATGCTCGTAACAAAACTGTAAATATCTTTGTAGTCATTAATTCTTGTTATAACTTCCATTATACTTTATATTGGGCTTTTCTACACTTACAGCTTAATATATCTTTAAATTTTTTATCTTACAACTAATAATTTAAATTATTCTACTTTAGTGTGCTTGTTTTCTTTTTATAATTTAAAACTGTGCAAAAGAGCAATTGATGAGGGTGTTTCTGATCTGATAAATTACTAACTGATTGAAAATCGCTTTTACACATAATAAAAAACAGTTTTGAGGGAAATCTAAGATGGCATTTAGCCACTTTTCATTTCCAGTAGCCCAAATTTATATCTCAGTTTTCATGTATGGAATACTCTGGAAGAACAATCTCCTGAGAGTCATCTGGGTATCATCAAATGATGATTAGTGGTATAATTGTATCAGTCTGACATTTTATGGGAAGAGAATATACTGGCTAATCACTGATATTAAAATTCATAATATACTTTAATGAGAGAATAGCCGAAATATGTCCTTACCATTTTCATTATTCTAGAAAAGAAAAGCTTGGCATTTCAAATAAAATTTTCCTTATCTAGAAAAGATAAGAATATACTACATATAATTGAATATTAGCTTACTAAGCCTGAAAGTATATTGTGCAGGCACAGCCATGTAGGTATGGTGAGCTGCAACGTACAACATTTATCTTCCTGTGTCTCACACTCCAAATTGTCGAAACTAGAGACGTACTATCACTAAGACATAATTAGATTAAATGTAGGATCTCTTAATTAGGAAATAGGCACTCTCTCCCTTCTCATTCATATCGAGGTTCATTTTTTAATTACTGTTTCAATGAGCTGAATAAGGCAGAGACTATTACCAGTAGCAAACTTGGACTTTATTATCTGCTTAAGAGATGTGGTATTATTATCATTATGATAATTTTAGTCTTCATATCTCTTTCCTATGTTAAGAAAGGCATTATTTCAATTTTAGATTCATTATACATTATTATATTTTTGCTGATTATATGCCAAAATTGCACCTTACATATTGTTTTTTATTCATTCAAATCTAAAACAGTTTCTACTTTTGCTTGTAAGGTAGAATGTTGGGTGCTGGGAGTCACTTACTATAATACATAGAAGAAATAAACATGAAAATTACCAACTTGTAATTCTTGAACCCATCAGGGAAATGGATTGGGAATCTCTAAGGTACCTTTCATACCAGAAAGAGATGAGATACTCTAAAGAGAGATCATACAAACTATCTCGTCTGTGTGAATAGGAACAAAGCTTCGTACTTGCTACAACACAAATGGACAAGGAAAAAATCAGTTAGAAGAACCTGCAACAGACAAATATTGGAGCCCCTGTCAGTTGTATGCAGTAACCAACAAAAGGAAAGCTAGTTTCTTAAATGAAGATATTCACTTGTGGAGAATGGGGTCTAGATGGCTAGGAATCCATATCCAATGAGATGGAGGTATGTATATGGTGAATAAGGCTCAAAGGAAGAAATACATAGTTCTACCTCCTTTTCTAAATTGTTTTTTTCTACAAAGAAATAGAATATTAAGTTGTTATAGAAAGGATAGCATAAACTGCAAAAAACAAAAAGATAAACAATCAGCTTATGACTTAGGGCAGGTGTCCTGATTAGCTTGAGCAATCAACTGGACACAGCTCAGAGCTATCTAAGGAACTCTGAATTGACCTTGTGGTCATGTGAGAGAATGTTCTGATTAATGATAAGGGAAGTTCTATTCATTGTAGTTAGCCCCATTCCTTCATAGGTGGATTTTGACCGTATAGGAATGCTAGCTGACCATGAGCCAGGGAATAAGCCAGCAAGCAGTGTTACTTCATGGGTTTTCTTTGAGTTCATGCTTAAGCTACTACCTAAACCTACATCGATGTTTGATTGTGAACTAGAAGTGTAAGCCAAATAAATTCCTTTACACATGAACTCCTTTAGGTTAGAGTATTTTTTTTCACAGCAACTGAACGTATACCACAATAGCCAGTAATTATCTCTGCTTCAAACTCTATGGCAATAAAAGAATGTGTCTCCTAGAACAGCTGTGATAGGCTTAAGCATTAGCAACAATTACTATCAGGTGTAACTAACTCTCAAAGAGAAGAGAAGAAGGTAAGAGGAAATAACGCTGGGTAAAATCAACCACATGGATTAAAAACAAGGTAGTGTTCAACCACATCATTCTAAGATATGAAGATAGCAATACTGAAGAGAAAAAACTATGTGTAATGAATAGACTTGAAAACTCCAAGAAAGGATTGATGAATTCAACATAATCATATCTACTAGGGCAATGCTGGCACAAAGCTTATGGGAGTAACGAACCAATGTTTACTTGGACCCACGTCATGAGATAGAGGCTGTACCTGATACTGATGGATGACCAAGAACTGGAATCCCAGAGAACTAGGGTTAAACCAAATACTACTGCTCCTAAAACAGAAAGTAGTGATAAAATGATTCCTAATGATATTATGCTATACTCAGAAATCAGTGCCTCATTTATTCATCATCAGAGAAGCTTCCTTATGAATCAGACAGCAACAAATACAAAGACCCAAGTCCCATGTTAATCTGAGAGAGAGAGAGAGAGAGAGAGAGAGAGAGAGAGAGAGAGACAGAGAGAGAGAGACAGAGAGAGACAGAGACCTTGGAACATACATTTCTAAATGAGATGTCTCCAGCAAATCCCTCCCCCTTAGAGATCAGGGAACCATGTAAATGAGAAGAAGGTGTATAAGGACAGAGTAATTGGAGGACAATAAGCAAACAAGACCCACAAAATAAACATGAGCAAAGTTCAAATGAACTCACAGAGACTAAAACAGAAATCATAGGGCCTACGCAGCTCTGCACCAGATCCTCTGTATATGTATTATGGTTCACAGTTTAGTATTTCCAAAGAACTCCTGAGTGTGTGAATCAGTGGGTTTCTGATTCTTGTGCTTTTTCTTGGGGCTCTTTTCCTTCTGTTGCTTTGCTTTATCCAGCGTTGATGTTTTGACTTTAGTTTTCTCTTATATTTTTTTGTTAACACTTTGTTATTATATGTTGTAAACATGTTCTTTTCTAATGATAGAAAGGGAGTAGATTTGAATGGAAGTGAAGGTGGAAAGGAACTGGGAGGAGTAGAGGGAGGGGGACTGTAATCAGGATATGTTGTATGAGAAAAGAATCTATTTTCAATAAGAGGGGTAACTTAAAAAATAAGCCTACAGAATTTATATAAGGTATATATACATATACAGAATTTTAAATTTCTATGAATCTCAATGCATAAAATAGAAAATATAAAGCCAAAAACCCATAATCATATCTGGAATCAAAAGACAAAAGATGATTTAGGGGGAAAATCATTAAACAAAAGTTCAGTTAAGGTTAGAGAAAACATAAACCCCCTATATAAACAAGTAGAGGCTCCATGACTAAAAAGGGAGAGAAGCCACACAGAGAAAAATATTTAGTGAGATGCTTTATAAGCATTTTCCACAAATAACAAAAAAACATAAGTCAGAGCATGTAAAAATAACTGCAAATAAAAGATGGTTTCTTTTAAAAATGAGCATGAAAGGTAGAGTGTAGAAAAAACAGAGTCTGCAGATACTTTAAGGAAATACAAATAGGAAAGAGCTTTGAAAATATGGTAAATCTTAAAAAGCTTCATGTTGGACGATAACAAGCACATAAGAATGTGGAAAAGGAAAAATATATTTGAAGAAGGAAAAATCAACAGTTGCCAGTGATCATAGGCTAGGAGAGAAGAACATCCATTGCAGAGAGGACTGATATTGTTTTTTTTTTTTTCAATTTAAAAAAGAAAAGATTTTATTCATATAAAAATTTTTGTACATAAATGACAACTTTCTTTTTTTTTTATTGAGAAAAAGAAAAAAAAGTTTCCGCCTCCCCCCAGCCTCCCATTTCCCTCCCCCTCTTCCCACCCCTCTCCCCCTCCCCCCATTCCTCTCACCCTCCCTTTCCAGTCCAAAGATTAGTCAGGGTTCCCCTCCCTGTGGAAAGTCCAAGGTCCTCCCCCCTCCGTCCATGTCTAGGAAGGTGATATTGTTTTTTTAAGATGATGCTCTAACAAATGTAGCTAACATAGCTCTAACAAATCTGAAACTCGCTATGCAGACCAGGCTGACCCCAAGTTCACAGATTCTCTTGTCTCAGCTTTCTGAATGCTTGAGTTAAAAACAAACACTACCACATCTGGTTACTTAGAATTTTTAAGGCAAAAAAGACTTTTTATGATACTGTATTGCTGGACACATGGCATCGCACTTTTGTCCAAACCCACAGCATTATGAGTGAATCTTAACACCAACTATAAATTTTGATTAGATCATGTGTTAATGTAGGCTCATTGATTATTAAAATGTAAATAAAATAGGGCATGCTTGTGACGGTATGTCTGCAGACTTATGTTGTAAAACAAGCAGAAGCTGAGACGGTGACTATCTAAAGCTTCACCCCCACTGACCAGCTTCCATGGTGCAGAAAAGTACTCTGCATACTAATGGAAGAGATAGGCAGTCATCAATAACACCCATCCTCAAATCCTCTGATCTACAACAGTGATCTGCTTCAAGACATACTGATACAATGGTGAAATAAATGTTATAGGAGTAACCAACCACTTTTTGGTTTATTTTAATGTCTTCTCCATGATACTGCTAAATAGCCCAAGATCCTCAAACTAGAAAGGTAATGGGCCTAGGAGAAAACCTGCTAATTTCATTCTGTTAAAGAGACCTAGCAGTAAAATGACTCTTAATGATACATTGCTAAACCCATCGGTGTGTGCCTCACTGAACCCTCAACAGAGAAGCTTCTTGCACGAGATGGTAATTAACATTGAGATTCCCAAATGGACAACGTCCGCAGAGTAAGAGACTTTGGAGTTACGGGTCCTAACTGAGATGTCTTCACCAAACCCCTCCCCTAGGTCTCAGGAATCTATAATGAGACTATATGAATAGCATTTGCAAATGCAAAGGTTCTTCAATATTCGGTAGCTGAGGACATCCCTCGTGCCATGTTTCAGGAAAGAAAAAGATACCCAAAGCTTATTTTCCAAGATATAGAACCACGTTTTTAAATCTTATTTTACAAACACCTAACATCAGGCAAAGGGATAAAGAATAGTGTGATCCTCACCATTATTATTAATGTGATTTCTAAGCAAAGAACATTGAGATTGTCTTAATGGGATAAATTCAGGAAGAATTACATACCAGGGACTGTTATAATAAAAAAATGTCATTCTTGTTATATTTGCTAAAAATTCTATTTTAAAATTGCTCCTTTCAAAATGCAATATTCCATTTAATAGAATATAATGCTAAGCTCAAAGTTTGACATTATTTATGCAAATCCAGCTTATTCCACGTAAGTAAGACATGTGACTTAAGCCAGTTATTGACCTGTGAACTTTTGTTGGATTTCTCTGGTTTTATTAAAGATGAAATGAATATTGAATGAAAGAATTTGGAAATGTATCATTTTACCTAGAGGATTACTAAGAGTTGATAGGATTTAATGGATTTTAATTTGTCAAAGGTGTTGTCTAAGGTGTCTTAGCCATGGGGCTAAGATCTAAAAAGAACACATTTGTACAAATGTCCGCTATACAGCTTTATTCTTGGTCTAAAACCATGCATAGAAGAGGTTAAGCAGTTACAGTGTGCCAGAGATAATGTACAAACTGTAATGGTAGTAAATATGAATAAAGGAACAGACTTACAAAAGACGAGTTTCCTTTGAGCATGTGTGGATGTGTGCACATGACTTCTTCAAGGTAAGCCCATAAGCACCCTATTTCCAAAGCTAGCTAAATGCAACTCAGTCATGGATTTGCACCTTTTTTTCAGTCTTGCCACCTCCCATACTTTGGATTCTCTGCACAAACATTATCTTTTCTGCAGAAGAGCAAACATAAACTAAACTAGCCACACCAGGAGTATCTCCAGGGTCACAGACATCATTGTCACCATCACTGTCGTCAGCTAACCCCAAGCTAACCCCACAAGCACTGCAGTCCTTTGCATCAGTATGACTGCTCTGCCCCTCCAGTAATTCAGATTTTCTCAGTTGTGAATGTAGCATCAAGAAAGCAAACGTGTGCGTCTCCTTACGGTCTCTCCTACTAGATTGTGAATTTAATAGTGACAGAATGTGTTTAGCCCATGGATGTATTTCTAGAGTCTAAGACAGAATGAAGATTATCATTGATAAACTACCCAGGAATTAGTTAAAGCAATTACAAATTACTGGCATATGTTTCTTTCTCCTTATAGAAAGTCGGTTTTTAAATACTAACTGCATGGAGTTGGCCTGGCCAAGCTGCTTTGAGAGGCATGTGTCATAGGTTTTTCAGGTCCACGGCTCCTGGGGCACAATGTGCCTTCCAGTTCCCGAGAGACGGATGCACTCCCTCAGGTAGTGAAGCATTCAGGCCATTTTGTGCTTCTCTGTATGTTCCCTTAGTCGTCAAGGATGCGAGGAAACTTGAAAGGAAAATTGGTTTTAGCCATTAATCTTGTGTACCCTGTATGACTTGGAAACTTCACTGTATCCTGGCAACTACAACTGTATTGATCCTGGCAACTGCTATTATACTCTGTTTATGATGAAGCTATAAAGGGTTTGATTGCTATCAGTAAAATTGTCACAGCCTCGGCTGTGCTGTGACCCCTCCAACTGGCCTGATTTAATTCCTTGCAGACCTATCAGGTCACCTTGGGCCCGTAAGTAAATGCAGACACCTACAACTAACTTCTATAAAGTCTATGTGGCCCAATAATGAGAACATATTTTACTAAGAATCTGTCTAATACTCTACCTTTCCGCCCTTCTGTTTCCATGTATCCCTTTTACTCCTCTCTCCAGTCCCTCGTTGTGGAGATCAAGCTAGTAATATTCAGTCCTGGCTGACCTTTAATTCACAGTCTTCCCGCATCAGCATCCTGAATATCGCAATTTTAGACACAAGCCAGAACTCATACATCTAACACTCTCTTAATTGCATTATCTTCCCTATTTATTCAGAATATTTATAGATTGTACTTGCTGAAATTTATTATCTCTCTCAACAACTTACGCAGAAATCTCCTTTTAATTCATTTTCAAAGGTAGCTGAAATAGTCTATGCCTTCATTTTGTATCAGTAACAAGATTAGTTCCCTACATCAAAATGAAAAAATTATCAAAGACTTTGTGATAAATTAAATATAATATCATATAATCATATTTTAATGAGGAACTATAGAAGGAAAAAATTTGATAAGGTTTTGAAATTCTAGGAGGTGGCAGAAATTAGAAACTATAATTTAAGGGTTTAATATTCCAATTATATAAGATGAATGAAAGTCAGAGCATACTGCCTATATTAACAATATTATATTATAATATATTGAATATTTAAAAGAAAAAATATTTTACTTTTAATTTTATGTTCTAAATTTTACAGTATTAATCATCATCATTATCAATGTGTATGTGTGTGTGTTTGTGTATGTGTTTTTGTCATAGTGTACTTGTGGATATTCGAGGACAACTTGTGAGATTCAGTTTTCTCTTTGCATCATCCAGGTCCTGGAAATCAAACTCAGGTTCTCCAACTTGGCAGCAAGTATCTTTATTTACTGAGCCATTGAACCAGCCCATAATATGGAAGATTTTGTCTCTTTCACTTCTATTTAAAAATCTTTTGAGAACTATATTAATGAAACCTGCTTTTACATCATTTCTATTCTTTCTTCTCTCAACTCCAACTCCTCCTAAGTGGCCAACTTCATCTCAAATTCATGTTCTCTTTTTCTATAATCATTGTTGCTACACACACAGGGAAAATATGTATGTGTGTGTGTATATATACATATACATACATATACATAATATATATGAAACCTTCTGAGTGTTTAGTGTTGTGTATCTACGCCTGTTTCAGAGTGACCACTTTGAGTTGTATAAGCTATCACAGGGTTTGTTCCTGGAGAAAACTGATTCACCTTCCCTCAGAAGCCATTGATTGCCTTCAGCCAGAGTAGGAGCCCTGAGAAAATTTCCACATCCATATTGGCATGGTTTTTTCATTATGCAGGTCTTGTTCAAACAGTAATATTGTTGAGATATTTCATGGATATTTCTATCACCCTGTCATGTATAGAGACATTGCCTCACAGCAGACTTGCAGGTCCTCTGGATCTTAGAACCTATCTGTCCCCTTTGTGACAATGTTCCATGAGCTTTAGGGGGAGGAGTTACTTTATAGGTGTATAGACTATGTCTGAGCACCCTGTGACCATGACCAGTTGTATATCTGTAATAACCTCTGTCTTCTGGAAAAAGAAGCATTTTTGGTAAGGGTGAGAGCTACATTTACCTGTGATATAAGGACAAAATCTTGAGTAGGTGTTGATATATCCAAATCTCATGGCATCTGGTTAAGTAAACATGAGACTATGGTTTTTTTTTGTTAATGTTGTAAATTGCATATATATTAAATAAATGTTGAACATTAAACTTGTAATCTGGAAATAAACACAACTCAGACTGATATAGTTCTTTACTTGTATTAACTGAGCAATTTGATGTGCTCTTATTTATGATTTTTGCATGACGTTTAAGACTATTACCGATGATCATATCTTGATGTGCACTTGATAGAATAGTTTCAAGCTTCTTTTGACCTCAGGCATAATTAAAAATTCATCCTTTTTTAGAACTTAGCTGTGTACTGTTCTTATTCTTCTTTCCATGTTTCTGTCTTGTGTTCCTGACATGACTTCTAACATTGATGGAGTCTGAGCTAGAAGTGTAAGCTGAAATAAGTCCTTTTCTCTTTGCTTTTGGTCACAGTGTTTTATCACAGTAGTGGTGTGGGACAGGTCTGTATTCTGTCAATTATGTTTTAAATAAACACTGATTGGCCAGTAGCCAGGCAGGAAGTATAGGCAGGATAACCAGATAGGAAGTAGAGGCGTGTCAATGAGTACATGTTGGGAGCAATGAGAACCCAGATCCTGAATTTCTTGTAAACAACTTGTTTTCCCCTGATCTGAGTGCCTACAGCTGCTCTGAGCAGGAGACCTTCAGGAGTTCCTGAGGGCAGGAGAGTGGTTTCTGGTGGGTTTGGCTGGGGCGTGGCTATCTCTATATAATCTGCCCCTGAACACAATAAAGGAGCACTTGGGGCTTTGGTATCAGTGTTTAAAGGTTTGCGTGTCGGTCTGTCTTTGCGTCTGTATTCTCAACCTCCAGCCCCTTGCTCGAAGCTCGCGTACTGGGTTCTAGCGCACAGAGTGCAGACACCAGGGCGCGGTGCCCGGCAATTGGAAGTCCCTCCCGAGATATCAGCAAGTACAGAAGAATTCTGGGAAGGAAGAAGCCCATTACTCCGCAGTCCTGCCCAGACACTGAAGAAGGAAGATGTGAGCTGCCCCATTAAAAAGGGTGCCGAACCAGGTGGCTAACATATGCTAAAATAATGGGCTAATATAAGTTATAAGGGTTAATAAGAAGCCTGAGGTAATGGACCAATCAGTTTTATAACTTATGTAGACCTTCTGTGTGATTCTTTGGGACCTAAGGACTGTGAGGACCTGGCAGGACAGAAACCCCAACAAGCAGGCTCTCGTGTTACAAATCTAAGACAAACAGTTGGAGATATTATAAAGGTAAAATATCCTAGATTCTCTTAAACATATAAGCAGATCAGATCATTGCCAAAAATGATATTCTTTTAAGTGTAATTCCTATGAAACTTGAACATATTTTGAGTTTCATTTGTACATTATTTCTGTATTCCCATGATTCTGGTATTGAGGTTCTGCCCAAGAAAATATGCTGACTGCGTTTAAAAGCAGCCCGGCTGAATCCATAATGAGGAAATGGCGAGTGACCAAGAAACAACATCAAGCTGAGAAAACAAGAAATAAAGAATTTCACTAGAGTTGAAAACGGGCAGTAAAGAGAAATCAATGAATTTGAGCTAAAAGAGCAAAAACATGCAGGATGCAGTAAAAATAAAGTCTAACTTTTTAAAATCAGCAAATAAAAACACAGTCAGAACATTTGGCTTCATTAAGAGGGAATCCAATTTTACATCAAAGTAAAAAGTATAAGTCATTAGAATATTGAGATGGTAGTGTTGACTGTATAAGAAATTCGATAGTGTCTTCAAAGGGCCCTCGTTATTTTAAAGCTATGAAAATATTTGCCTTCAGATCAAAATTATAAAGATACCCAATTCAAAGAAGGAAATAAAATACCTTTGGGGGATTAGGAAGTGTGTGAATTAGAAGTTCCCAATTTCTTTTTCTCCTAAGAAATGAAGTGCGTTGTTTTCTTTTTCTATTCATCTGAAACAGCGGTTGGGCCACCTTGGCCAAGTAAGGAACAGAAACACTGAGCTTGCTCCATGTAAGATTTTTTCCTTTTTATCTTCTTCAGAACAAGTGACCATCTCTTTATTATTTTAAATAAACTTACATTTCTCTTCTTTTCAACCCTCAATTCTAATTCATTTTAATTTTATGCATTGAGTATCTATTAATTGTTGGTCTAAGATAAATTATTTAAATTTATTTCTTCTATAGATTCTAAGTAAGAGTTTTATTATTCTCTGATTTTGATTATGAAATCTCATTTAATATTATATTTGGGGATAAGAGAAGGTCAATAAGAAAGAAAGAGAAAAGAGAAGTTGTGGCAAAAAAGTTCAAAAGATATTGATGAAAGTGTCATTGTGTGGCCCATCATTGTGTATAAATAAGATATGCAAACAAAATTTAAATATTTAAAATTTGCCTGTCTTTGGCTTGTTTGTTTGGATACAGTGAAATAAAACATGTTCTTTCTATTGTTTTTTTTTTTTATACGACTTCTCCTTGTTCAATTACACCTGCAAAATCAGAATAAATATTTTTTGGAAAATGTGCCAATGAGGATGGTTGTGGTGAGCTTCCTACTGTTCATCAATGGATTTTCTAATTCTGAAAATAGCAGACTTTTCTAGGAATACCCCTTATAGTCATCTCAAATCCTCTTTCTGTGCTACTTCTGTGGCCACTCAAAGTACATATATCTTATTAAATTTATTTTGCTTTATATATATGCTACTCCTGATATAAGCCATAAATTTGGTGGAAAATATGACCTAATCACATAAAACAACTTCTAAAGTTTTTGTTGACTGTCTGGGGAATGCATTGCAGTTAACTCCAAATACATGGTCATTTTATTTATGCTTAGGAATGGGAGTAATCAAAATGTTTTGAGGGGCAATGCAAATGTCTGAATAATTGACAAAAGTTCCTCAATAACTAAAATTTTAAAAACAAATTCCTTTAAAGACAGCTTGTAATATTTATTGATTCATCTTGTAAATAATATGCCAGTTGAAGAGACATTTTAACTTTCAAAACAATAAGTAATTAGGTTTCCCCCTAAACTAATAAAATATTCCAGAAGCTATTTGTAGTACTTCATTAAACTATAGCCCAAAGACACCAATTATAATAAAATGCTTCTCAAGAAAATTTACTGTCTTGTCTTTTAAACAAAGCTAAGCACTGTGACTGTGCAGAAAGCAAGAGATGAAGACAGGGTCAGAACTTCCTGGTGTTGTTGTTCTCGGGGACAGGTACATTGTGTGATAAGTGTTTGTCTCAAACTCAATTTTGCACATATGATATGAAAGTATGCGTCTAGGTGAGAGAATTGACATTCTCAGTAAGTCTGAATACTGGTTTGGAAGTTTTGTTGAAAGTGTTCAGTTAATGAAAATAAAAGAAAAATGAGGCAAGGATCTCCACTATTTTATAAGTGAAACAAATGAGAAGCTGTGAGCGCTTTGCCTCAGAAGCGCTTTCTTAGAGATTGGTAGCTTATGTAATTTTTTTTTGGTAATTTCTGAATCAATTAGATCATTCTCATTGTGACTACTCTGCAAGTGCCCTTTCATCGTTCTAAATCTAACTATGCCTTTGTGTTTGTCTCTATGAACTAGAGCTGTCCAAGAGACATGTAGAATTCTTTCCTGAGTAGCATGTACAGGATATCTTAAAAGTTAAAGAAAGCCTACTACAGTGCCTGTAAAACTCATCTGTGGATGCTAGCATTGGCGAAATGATAAACCTTAGAGGAAAAGATCCAAGTATGTTTGCAAGAAGGCTGAAACCTAAAATGATACATTGTTGAAAAACAATGTATTTTATTAGTGCACCTTCTAATGAAATATAGAATTAAATCTAATAATTAAATTTAAATTTATAGAAAGCATTTTAATTCTGAAATTGAGACACAAACTATAGTCATAAGACAAAAAGAGAATTGTTCATAAAAGTATGTGTGTTTTATAAAAATAATTTTCAAAATTGGAGAATTATACAACTTTTCAATTTTTTCAGTTCGGTTAACAAATTGAATATTATGCAATTTTAATTTTAAATATAAAAACAACCCCAGGAAAATATAGTAATATTTGTGTGTTACTAGTTAAACAATAAGCTTTAGCATCTAAACACATCCCAAAATTTAATGAAAATGAATATAGACCATATCCTTATCCATGGGAATCGATGCAGATAGTCCGAAGGAGAAAGTTTGGAGCACTAAGTGCCTATAGCAAAATTTGGGGTGATCTCAAGTTAATAATTTAATGATGCAACACATCCTTTGAAAGAACAATCAAGCAAACAAACAAACAAACAACAACAAAACCACATAAAACTTTAGACAGGGAAAAATAATCAAAATAATTGTATAAATTAATAGATATTTTTCTCTTTTCCTGTTTTATACTTTAAGTAGTTTCAGATGACTGTGGTATACATAGCTCTTTTGTTGGTTACCAAATCTACATAGTTGGGAAAGTTTCCAGGTTTATTTCTTAGTATGGTTATAATTCTAGTTCAGCACAGACACCATCCTAGACTCCATTTTGTGGAATATATTTTTTCCCTCAGTAACCCATATATCATTCAACAATGTATTATTTAGTCAAAAAGTGTTTCTGTACTTACTAATATGGCCTCTTTTTTATATCTATTGGGGTCAGATAAAATGTAAGATATTATTTCAATTTTTCTCTTTGTTGAAACTTACTTTGTATATTAATATCTGGTTAGCTTTGGAGAAAATTCTATGTACTGCTGAAAAGAATGCATATTTAGTATTTGGGTGAAATGTTCTATAGAATTCTGTTGAATCCTTTCTTTTTATGACAAATATATACTGTATTTGCGTATTTTATTATGATATAATGTTTCTTCATAAGTTTTTTTTCTGAATGATTTAGCTATTCCTGAGAATGGGGTATACAAATTATTCAATATTACTGTGCTAGTGTTAATCTGCGGCTTTTGATATCATCATATTGTTTTAAGTAACTGGGTATGACTGTGTTTGTTATGTATCTATTTACAATCATAATGACCTTCTGATGGATTCTTCTGTTATTATATATGAATTGACCATCACTATTACCTCTAAATAGCTTGAATTTAAAGTATATGTTTGCAGGTATTAAAATATCTATATATGTTAACAATCATTGCACTATATTATAATGATTCATTTTATTGTGTGATTGCTAATGGAATAGGAACAAGAGGAAGGTCAAAGAAAGTCTGTATCAAGCAGCTATAAATCTGGTGCAAGAATTTCTGCTCATGATACCATATCACAAACTTTGACAGCATGATTACTTAGTGTGTTTTTATAAATAGCAATCTCTTCTAAACATTGGCCAAACTGACAGAAAGCAAACTTAGTAATTTTAGAGCAAAGAATGCATGTAAATTAATCATTAATGTTACTATGTACAAAATGGTTGTTATAAAATAACATAAAACTATGTGTTTACATTTTGATCTTAAATCATTGCTTTAGTGTATCTTATGAATGTTGCTTTATTATTTCACAATGATATTTTCAGAATTTCAGGCTTGTATTTGGGAATATTCTTTTCACACATGTTTTCTATGAATGTAACAACATGAGATGAAATCATTAAAATGATTGTTACTATTGCAATTTAATTATTATTTGTAGCAGATATAAAGCAATAGGCCAAGTATATGTTTAAAATAAGCACCAATTACAATATTAACAGCTTTTCGGCCTTCAATGAGAAATAATTAGCTTAATGGTAAATAATTAAAACTTAAATAATTTAAATAATTAAATTAGTGATGAATAGAACTTATGAATATTTACACAATGCTTATTTACCTTTTTAGCTATATTTTAATTCACTATTTCTCTTTATACCTATCTGCCAATCCAAGGTAGTTATCTAAGAACACATTGATGTTGAATTATGGAACAGAAGATAGCCTAACACATGTGATATGAAATTAGAGGAGCAAATAACAGAAGTGGAAAAGTTTAAAGGTGGATGAGGGTTGGGGGGAAAAGAGAGAAGAGGTTGGGAAAAAGTCTAAAAAGACTAAGAACTTATGAAATTCTTAAGGAAACCTATTATTTTAAACATATAATTAGAAAATAAATGAAGAAATCTGTGCATATATAGATAAAATGCTCATTTCAGAAGCCAAAGTTTACTACACTAAAAAAAAAATCTTGGTCCAAGCATGAAATGAGTTCTTATCAGCTGTTGATAAGGAGACCCAGAGGACCCCAAAATCTTATGTTATTATTACACATGCTATTCCTTTCCCAACAGACAAGACTATATGATTTTCTTGCCAAAGAGTCCATAAACTTGGGTGGCAAAACACTGAGAATTTAAACTGTATATGATCCTTGAAATTTCTTCCCTGTCAGTTGGTCTTCATGTTGCCAGAATGCACTATGAATGCACTGTCTGGGGTAGAAAAAAATCATGAATGTTTCTGAAAAGATATGGAACACATAACCTACAAAATTTTCTTTGGCAAGATAAGCACACCAATTCAATAATGAATTTTGAGAAAGCTATAACAGAGGCATTCTGAGAGACTGGGTAACATGGATTACTTACCATTATTGATATCTGTTTTTTTTTTTCTGAAAACACACAAGCTTTTAAGGGTAATGTATATATCTTCATTAACACAAGTATGAAATGTGCCATGTGTACAACTCAGCTAAAGATAATTCTCTTTTCTAAGTTTGAGCAGGTCAAGGGCATGTGTCAACTTTATAAGTCCTTGTGAATTGTATAACTCAACTGTCATAAGGACTCGGTACTCAATAAGATTTATTATGTCTCATCTAGTCTCAGAGCTTTTCTCATGTCAAGGGATCAGCCTACATATCACCTTCTTGGAGTTTTTTTGTTGTTGTTGTTTTCTTTCTTTATGTCTATAGTCAAGATTTTCAGGAAGTCTCCTTCAGTCAAATATAGTCTTTATTAAATTTGGAGAATGCCAAAGTTTTTTTTTAATTTCCCATGGAAAGAAAAGTATAATCCCTCTAACCATGCAATACATTATTTTGTTTCCATTCTAAAGGTAAGACATCCTTAAAATATATAGCCTGGTTTAATTGGGTAGTTGTTTTCACAATTGAATATCTCTTAGCAGCTGTTGTTTTGGTTTTGGTTTTGGTCTTGGTTTTGATTTTGGTTCAGTAGCATTTAAAAAATTCAAAGCCAACAAAAGACAATTGAGAATCCAGATGCCCTGGGTATTTCCCATCTTTACATGGCTTATTTTCCTTACAGTACATTACTCTTTATGTAAAGACTTACCTTTATTATTTTAAACTATTAGTTAATTAATTAATTAGTATGAATATTTATATCCATCTTTCTCACAAATAATGACATGAAGAATTCTTGTAATTTTGAAAGCTTTGCCTTTAGCTTAGGCTTGTCTCCTAACTAGATCTTTTAACTTAAATCAAGCTGCTTCTATTAATCTATGTTCTACCATGTGGCATTTTTACCTTTCCTTCATTCTGTTTGTATAGTAGGTGTCTGCTTGTGTGTTCCCAACTGCCAAGACTCCTGAAATAACCACAGAGAAACTATATTATTTACAATACTGTTTGGCCAATAGCTTAAGCATATTTCTGGCTAACTCTTATATCCTAAATTAACCCATCTCCATTAATCTGTGTATTGCCCCGTAGTTGTGGCTTACCAGCAAAGTTTCTGCATGTCTATCTCTGGTATCAGCTCCATTGCTTCTTCCTGACTCTGCCTTCTTTCTCCCAGCATTCAGTTTAGATTTCCCTGCCTAACTCTTGACCAAAAGTAACAACTAAGGTCACTAAAATTACCAAGGTAAATCTTTGGGTAATTGACATATTGCTTTCCTTATTAATGCAAAATATGCTCTTGTATGTTGAATTTGTTCCTAATGGTTCTGTTTGTGTTGTAGTTCTTGCCTGGTTATTATAATCATAGGTATCTTCACTAATTAATAAGATAACCTTCTGTTTCTAGATTTAAATAAATTATTTATGTTTCAATCAAATTTAGTTTTTGTAAATTTGGTGTTCCCAAACACAATTAAACTGTCTAATTAAAATGCAGTGAGATATAATCTTGCTCAAGAGGATATAGAAATGTTTATAAACATGCTGACCTTTAATGTTCTTCAAATGGGAAACAAGAACATAATGTCTTATTTGTATCACACTGTAGGTTTTTAGTTTTGTAAAATTATTTTCTGGTCATAAAATGGAATCATGAGGTTGCTTTGACTTGTGACTCAAACTTTGTAATTTGAGTTGGAACATTCTAAGGAAAAATGAAATTGTTGTCCTATAAATGCTTATTCAGAAGGTTAGTCAATAGTCATAGATCGTCAGAAAAGCAAAGAAGGAAATTAATCCAATGTGTAAGTAGTAACTGAAATTAGATCCCATACTTCATTGCTAGAATTGATAAAAATTCTTAAATAATTGGAGATGCTGGGTCACAAAAATACAAGAAACTAAAACTTAAATTTAATTAGCATACCTCAAAACTTTCAGCACTATATATAATATTTTGTAATAGATTTGACACTGGCTAACATCTTACTTTTCTTTTACCTTTCTAGCTTCTAGGGCCTCTTACAGCCATCCATTTGAAAACTCTTCACCACCCACATTTTCAGAAAGAACAACAATTTCTCCAAGTTTCTCCATGAAATTCATTATTCTATCTTTCTCTTTAAAAACGGGACTACACAACATCTTTCCTGGATAATGTTTTTCAATGTATTTTACTTATTTACTTATAAAATTATCATCTTACTTCATAAGATATTAACCACAGTGAATTTGGACATGGAACTATATAAAGCAGAAAAGATATTGCTTTCTTCTGCATTTCCTTCCTTCAAGGATAACAAAAAAGATGGATTTATATAGACTATGGTCGAGTCATAGCCTGAACAAGTTACAGAATGAATTCTTCTTGAGCTGATAGAGTTGATCCTGTAAGATTTTAATCCTATAGCTTTGAAAATGATGAATTTAAAAAAAAACATTGAGCCAAAGAAGAATCTTGCCCAGGGATGAACATATCCACTGATTATCCAATACCAAATTTCATCTCAGAAAACATGTTTATAAGTAACTTTTTGCAGACTAAGCAGGTTATATTTATGTGTTTAAGAATGCATACCCGTGTGTACTTAATATGTAAATACACAACACACACACACACACACACATATATATATATGCATGTAACAACAATCAAAAAAAGGCCATGATTTTGAAAGAGGGCAAGTATATCCAAGAGGTTTGGAGGGGAAAAGTGGAATGAGGAAATGATATAATTATATCATAATCTCAAAAAATATAAGCCCCAAATCCCCAAAATGTTAAAATGGAAAACATAAAGATAGAAAGAAACTTGACCTGTCAAACAAGATCACGGAGAAAATATCTGTTGTTCTATGCATACTCAGGACTAGATTAGTTTCTCTATTCTTCTCTGCTTTATAAATCTGAAGGCATATCTGATCTTGTGTGGCAATGAATCATGCTTTCTTTCAACAAATTGAATACATAAATCTCATAAACTTCTGACTGCTTATTTTTTCACAGTATTTGTCTATCTCGCTATTGAATGTCTTATCCGAATAAAGGATAGTTTATCTATCCAGAAGTCCCAAGTTCTTTGACAGATCACAATATCACTACCTTCAGAGAAATCTAGTACTCTCCCAACAGGAAAAGAGCCAGTGATTTTTTTTAAGGACAACATTGTTGGCCAGAAACTTTTAAAGAAAATAGAAGGTAAATAAGGAAAACATTGACTAGAAAACAGTGACGTGCATACTGTTCTCAAAAGGCAAGCAATGCTCCTTTGTGTACTACTTGTACTACTCTCCAGTGGATATATATCTTTACTCATACAAAGGAAAATTTATTATAATGTTTGAACTGCTGGGGAACTAATTAATTCAACATTAGTTTGTTAATGGATTCTCCAGTACTCTAGGCTCTCTCCATGCTAAGTCAAACCCTCTTGAATCTAGCATGAAAAGGCCAAAGAAGTAATTAAGAAGCAGACTCTTATCTATAATAAGCAAGGAAAATTAAACTGTTATAATGTTTACTTCTACAGTTTCAAGCACAAGGTCATGATGCACTTTTGAGAATAATAGAAAGAAAGCAAAAGTTTTATCTCATTTTTGTTTGTTCCCTGGAATCTCTTGAACACACCCATGATCACTTTTAAACTCCTGTACTATATGTCATTAATCCTGCCTCCTACATGCTGAACTTCCTGGGTCCAAATGCAATGTGCAGGCTTATTGAATGCCTTGAATCATTGTGGACAAGCTGCCTTTAAGATTAACTCTTCAGGGAGAATCAAGCAGTATATCAATGTCACCCACTGGAGTAATTAGATGCATGGCCAATGCTAATGTAAAGTAAACAAAAAACATGAGGAAATAATTGTTTAAATAAATAGTAGATTATATGTGTTTGAGTTATTTGGGAAATAATATGAATCACATGAATATAGAACTTTTGAAGAAATGAAAACATGTCCTACCTGCTGAGTACTGGTTAAGGATAAGAAAGTGAGACCCTTAGACTCACTCCACAGTAAGAGAGGGCTGAGAACTGTTGTGTGTTCCAGCAAGATGAAAGTCGCTACTCGGAGTAAAGGGTTTCTACTGACTGTATGTATTTTGTAAATTCCAAGACAATCAAGAAGTGGACAAAGTAGTGACTAATTATTTTCAATTGCCTTAGTAAAATAATTCTAACAAATATGGCACGAATGTATAAAATGTTTCCATATTCTAATCTCTGCCAATCTTCCACATATGACCGCCTAATTTAGAAGTTTTTCCTTTTGGCTCATATGTTGAACCTTAATATAGATGATTAGAAGGGATGGTTTCTTCCTATGTGATAAAATATTTTAAAGCTCGCGATTGAGTAATTAAAAACACAACCAACAAGTACAACACACAAAAATAAATATATTAAACTAAAGCAAAATAAAACTCCAAGCAGAATGGAGATGATTACACGGAAGAACAGATATGTTTCCATAAGTAAGTTGTTTTCGAATCTATATCTTTCTAAGTTTTCTGTGAAAGACCTAAAATGAATTTGCCTCTTCTGGAGATTTTGATACTATGTGTCTAGTCTATTCATAATTTTATGATGATTTCTCATTAATTCTGTGCCTTATTTAGAAACATTCTTTTGTCTTTCTTCTCCTTCCCACCTTTTTTTTGTTCACTGTGTATCAAAAGTTTCAGGGAAACATTCATAATTGCTACATCACAGGAAACTCATAGCCAAGTTCCTTCTCTCAGACATTTATTGTGCTCTGAATTGTTTATTAAAAATCATTCTTTAGTGCTAGGTGCCAGATGTAAGGGAGGAAAGCTTCTCAATTTGTTCTGACAAATTAAGATGTGTTCCTAAATTCATGCCCAGATGGGATCATCAAACTTCCATGTGGAGGCAGGTCACGAGAATATCTGTATATATGGTCAAGGTTAATATTCGTTTCCTTAGGGAAAAGGTGTAAAAGCATAGTTTTGGGAGTTTTTTTTATTAAAAAGTTTATAAAGCATAAATAACAGCAAATAACAGCCGTAGGTTGCGTCTAACACAAATCCATCTAATTTTGTCCATTAAAGAATCTACTATATAATATTTTTTTCTCATTTACACACAAACTATCAAAAAGAATTTGGCTCAAGTGATAATTCAGATATATATGTGAAAATTTAAATAATAACTGAAAACAAATATAAAGTTAATGCTATCTAGTCATTAATAAAAGGTTTCTACTATTATAATACAATTACCCCAGATTCACTTGATAATAACCTATTAAATTGCAGTAAACATTAAGCTAACAAAATGAACAATTGCATCTTTTATTGAGATTATACTAGAAAATATTCATTTTTTAACATATATTTTTGCTTTGTGGTATTAAACCATGAAATAGATGAGAGCTTTAAAATGTGTGTTACAGGCAGTTTTCTTGTTGAAAAATTATATACAAGAATAAATATGACGGAAAGATGGCTCAATTCACAAAAGCTCTTTTTATGCAAGCCTGTAACCTGAGTTTAACATGAAGAATACATGTTTACAGGAGGAAGGAAGAAATGTGACTCCACATAGTTGTCCTCTGACCAACATATGTGTGTGTGTGTGTGTGTGCGAGAGAGAGAGAGAGAGAGAGAGAGAGAGCCCACATTAATCATGCACACACATAATAAGAAAAAAAAATAAAATATATACAAAAGGGGTAAAAAAAATCTCTTGGCCTTATTTGATAACTATTACTTTTCAGGAACATAATGTAGCAAAGGTTATTATATTAAAGGTATCCTGGAATCCTAAAGTTACATAGTAAATTAAGAGATCTCATATAGAAGTCATTAGTATTTACATTTCTATAACCTATAAGTGAACTATATTTGGTTTTCCTGTCAAAAATAACACCTAATTGCTTCTGAATTAAAATGTTTAAGCTATTTCTGAATAAGTATGTTTAAAATCACATGGTTGAAGAATTCTGATAAAGGAACTTAAGGGATATTTACCAAGGATGAAAAGTTTGTGAAGGCAAATATTCGACCTTCTGATGAAAGCCTGACTCTTTTCCCTTGTGTGTGGCACAGGCGTGGCTAGTAGGACTTAGTAATGCTTAGTGATAGTAAGTCACTGAATGTGTACTTTCCCTTGATACTCAACTAGCTCTCACACTACTGGTATGTGAAATAAACTTTCTAGATGTCAAGGAAAGCAAGCAGCTCATTCCGTGAAATGCAATTTCATAAAACCAAACACGCATGGATGATGTCCTCCAAAAAGAAACTTATGACCCTTGTCTCCTTAGATGTAGAGTTTGAACTGACAACTTTCTATAGACTACAATCATCTGAGTAAGATCCTCAACTGAGTAGTTCTCCATACCAGATTGGTCTGTGTGTCCATCTGTAGAGGCTGTCTTCATTGATCATTGATGTTGAAGGACCATTGAGGGCAGAACCATTCCCGAGGAAGTGGGTCCTGAGCAGCATAAGACAGGAGAAAATTAGATTAAAGTAGCCAATAGGGATCCATGTGTTTCTCTGTGCTTTTGCATGTGAAATAATGTGGCTAGCTGCCTGAGTTATTGCCCTGACTTCCCCTCAATGATGGGCTGTAACCTAGAATTGTAAGCCAAATACAACCATTCCTTCCCTAAGGTACTTTGGTTGGGGTGTGAAACTAAAATAAATTTGAGTAATATTTTCTTGTGGAGTGTGGCCAGAGCCTGTGGTTTGCTTTAAATCAAGAGAATATAACAAAAGTGACCAGATGGTTTCATAGATTATGTTACATTTTTGTATATTCTTTCTGTTAGACTTTCCCCAGATGGTATATTGATGCAATCTGTCACATCACAGAGTCCCATATAGCAAGAACCAAAGGGTAACTGTGGGCAGGTACAATCTTTCATGCTTACTGACAAGAAGTTGAGTTCTGCCAACAGCCATGTGAGTTCAGGAGAAGGCCATTTCCCAGTCACTCTGACAGACGCAAGTGCAACCAAGACAAATACTGTGTTTGTGGCCTTAGTGACAAGTCCACTAGGCTTTGTAAAGAATTCTGCTTCAAAAAATACGCGAAGTTATAAATGCACATTGTTTTAGGTCCTTCTGCTTGCTTGTCTTAGAACTGTTAAACAAAAAATAAACAATGGGAAGCAGGAAAATACAGCTTTCCTGGTGTACTATAAGGACCAACACTAATTTAAGCGTCTTAAAATAATATATGCTTTAAATGTCCTTAACAGACCATAATAGCCCTGCCCATTTTATAGTTGGGAAACCAAGGCACACTGAGGTTAAATAACCTTTTCTAGTTCATTGAGCAAACAAATGACGAAGATGGTCAGCGGTGCTTTTGCTCTTTCCTGCTAATGTTCAAACCATCTGCCCTATGGTCTTTCTGTGTCAGCCTTAAAGAACTGTTAGGGTACCCAGCCAGGTTATAGAATGATATACTACTTTGGAAATGCAATACTTTGCTTGTTCATGGGATGGTGTAAAAGGTTTCTATGGTGTGCCGCCTGAATTCCACTGAGGCATTTTCCCAAAAACATTTCCAGGAATTCTTGTGCTTCCTGGCAAGCATAACCAGACCAAGAAATGGGACGCCTTAATTACAAGAGAAAATTAAGACTGGTTTCAGCCTGTCTACAATCTGTTGGTAATGCAGTCAGAGAAAAAAAAAGGGGGTTCTGCCAGAACACAGGCAGGGAACTGTACAACTTTTTTTTTTTTTGCCAACATTATGTAATCGTCTGTCTGCCTTTAACGATCAAGTTGCGATTGCACCGTGACACTGTAGACAGTGATATTCCTGATGCTGAAAAGAAAAAACAGATAAGACTTAGAACAAGACAGGAACTTGTTCTAAATATTTTCTTTTTATTAGTTGAGCTAATGAAATAATAACTGATCAGGAAATACATATAGCCGGGCGGTGGTGGCGCACGCCTTTAATCCCAGCACTCGGGAGGCAGAGGCAGGCGGATCTCTGTGAGTTCGAGACCAGCCTGGTCTACAAGAGCTAGTTCCAGGACAGGCTCCAAAACCACAGAGAAACCCTGTCTCGAAAAAAACAAAAAAAAAAAAAAGGAAATACATATAGGTCATGTGGCTACAGTATTATCGCATATGAGACAAAGTTACAAAAACAATGATATTTTTTAGCTGCCTTATTCTAAACTACAAATTTAGAGGGAGGGAAAACTGCGGTTGAGATGTATTGTATGAGAGAATAATAAATCGAAGCCTCTATCATATAATTATTTTCTAGTTAGCTTTTTAAATTAGCAAATAATGTAATGGATTTTATCATGACATTTTCAGCAATTTATGCTGTGGTGGGAACTTCTTTAGCCAATAGCCTTTAAGATACCAGCCCATTTTAGGCATGGTCTCATATACTATAAGAGCAGACAAAAAATGTGTGCAGCCCCGCTTTTCTGTTAGATTCAGTTTTAGTTCCCAGCGCACACAGAGGACTTCGGATCACTACTCATTCTGTGAGTTCATCCCCAGATAAATAAACCTTTGTCATAATGCATTCCAGGATATTGTGGAGCTCTTTCATATGACTACAAATGTGCGTTGCACTTTCCTCTTCTCTATCTTCCTTCTACAGTGCCTTCCCCAACTCTTCTCCTCCTCCAGTTGTTCCTCATTTTTGTTCATGTCACGTGGCCTTCACAGGACCCTTACTCCTCTCCCTTCTCATTTAGAGCAGTGCTTCTCAGTCTTCCTAAGGCTGAAACCCTTTAATACTGTTCCTAGTGTTGTGGCAATCCCCAACCACAAAATTATTTTCGTTTGCTACTTCATAACTGTAATTTTGCTACTGTTATAAATCGTAATGGAAATATCTGTGTTTTCTAGTGGGCTTAGCCGTCCTCTGTGAAATGTATATATATATGTATATATATATATGTAAATATATATATATATATTTAAATTTTAACTGTTTTTGAGAATTTCATGCAATTTGTTTTGAATATATTTATCCCTTCCTCAACTTCTCCAAAACCCATCTCTACCTACCATCTCAACTTTCCATTCTTTTTGCTTGTTTTGTTTATAACCCATGGATCCCTTATACGTTGCCCCATTGGTTTTGGATGTGGACTCTGCCCTATAATGGTAGCTTTATATGTATATATATTTCTTTTAAAAAGTGAGAATGACAGAGAAATACAGGGAGAGATTGAGAGAGTCACCATTAGAAAGGTTACAAAGGAGGTAATAGAAGCCTCTAAAGAATAGCCTACAAGGCAATATCCTCAGCAATCCCACTGAGGCCTCTCAGTCGAATGCCCTGAACAAAAGTATTTTTAAAAAAAAAACACCTTTCAGGGGTGGTAGAAAGTCTCCCATCACTGATATGTGTCAGTATAGCATATGTGACAGAGATCATGGAGGGTTCATGTCCTCATTAGGACTACAAAACAGGAGCCGCTGTTAGGCCAAAGCGTTGACAGCTTCTTAACACTTTGGCCTAAAGAAAGCATGGCCTGATTCTGTTAGTCTGATGTCTAGCCTAAAGATGCAGGCCTCTGTTCTAACAGATAGGAGTGAAAATCTTTTGTAAACTTAAATTAACATCTTACACTCATAATTTTTGCTTCCACTGTTCTTAATTTTAATAAAGCCGTGTTTTCCTTTCTCCTTATTGATAACATGTACTTTGCATCCTTATTAAAAGATTATGGTTTGATTCTTTTTGTGGTTTTTCGAGACAGGATTTTTCTGTAGCTTAGAAGCCTATCCTAAAACTAGCTTCTGTAGACAAGGGTGGCCTCAAATTCACAGAGATCTGCCGGCCTCTGCCTCCCGAGTATTGGGATTAAAGTGTCACCACCTCCTGCGTGAAAATATTATGGTTTATCTTAATGAAGTAATCCACTATTGCTTTCCTTCTCTGTTATCTTTATATTTGGAACCCTCATAGCTTGGACTCAGGTTGCACTTGTCTAAATATGTGCACTTTCTTAGAGACTTCAATTGATGTAAACTAATAAGTTGTGTATTTATCAAATATGTCATTCTTTGTTATTAAGTTTCCAGGGTTTCTTGTGACTTCAGCTTGATGGAGTCAATAAAGACACAACAAAGAATTACAGGAAATTAATAACTGAGAGGGAGAATCAGTCTTGTCCAGAGATGAGTTTATATTTGGTATTCAACAAAAGGTGATCAGCCCTGAAACCACATATACACAAGCAACACTGAGCAGTCTCGGCAGGTTGTACTCACATATTTATGAACTTAGATATAAAAATAATCAAAGAAAATGAGGTCACCAATTTTAAAAGGAGCACCCAGGAAACAAGAAAGGTATCAAGGGAAAAGACATGGGAGGGGCTGGGGTGACAAAAAGGAAAGGAGAAAGAGATACTTAGTTGAAATTTTAAATATTTTTTTTAGAAAAGGAAAAGGAAACATACCTGTATGTATGTATGTATGCTTGCCCTAAAAATATATTTATGGAAACTTACCTGAATTGAGTGCCATGCAGGTAAATACTTTTTATATCCATTCAAGTTTCTGCTTTAGAAATATTTTGGAATATATATTTGGTATGTTGATTTCTATGTGGGGATGATGGTTAGTCTATTATATATTAGCCTATTGCATGACAAAAATGGCTGAAAATTGAAGCAAAATAATGGGTGGTCTTTTCTCAAATATTTGGAAATATATGCAATATATATGGAAAAGAGCAATTTTGTTCATCTTTACACACTTTCTGTAATCCTTTACCATCTTAGTACTTTTTTAGGACTAATAAATGGTAGTCCCAGGGCCCCTACTCTTCACAAAATCTTACTTGGACTCTTATTCCATTTTTTCTTTTATGTTTGGTGTTGAGTGTTAATTGAGTTTATATTGTTTTTTACAAATACTAGATTCTACAGGTTAATATTTTAACTTACATGTTTTTTTTAATTTCATTCCAAGCTTTGATTCCCTGTAAGTTCCAAAGTCTGTTAAAGCTAAAAGTCATGGTAATATCCAGGCACATTTATAGGTTAACAGAAATTTTAGACTGGACATGACAAAACAGCTAGGTAAATAAATGATGAAGAAGCGTCTATAAGGATGGAACTTCTCTGTTAAGGATTGTTAAATGACTATATATTGTTAAAGTTGCTATTTTGTTCCACACAGCGATTTGCCAAGCTTGACAGTTATGACACGTGTCTCTATAATGTCTGTGAGAATGAAATGTTCTACTTCAGACCTCTTCCAGGGAAGACAAGATGACTGTCTCTATAATTGATAGCAGTTTTATGATTAATCATCAAACATTGCTGACTTCCCTTGCCGCTTTGGATAATTGCACCTTGATTATCATCAGTGTCTTCATAAAGCATCAAGTGAGTGGGGGGGACTCCTGTCAAAGTGAGTCAGTTAAAATTACCAACACTCTATTTTAAGGTCATTTCAAATGTGTTCTAAGACATGATATGGAGGGTGCTTAATAAATTGTGAATAATAATAGAGCTAAAATTTACATACAGATGGGTTGTAGACCAGGGCATGAAATAAGTCAATGGAGGGGAGCAAAACACAGATCACGTTCTTTAAGATGTTTTGACTCTAAAGTGCTGGGGTGAACAGTTTCTAGATGAAACATGAAGTCTCTGAGATTTCTCAAGAGGTTTTGGCCCATCCTAGAACAAAGCATTTCTCCAAGAAAGCATAAGTAACTATAAATATGTATGTGATACATCCTGCTGCGTTAGAAACACAGTTATTACAAAGTCATATATGATTTATAGAACATCATATTCCAAGTATCTCTAATGCTCTCAGTCTAAGCCTTTGTGGCTTTAAGCTGCTCCACACCCCTGACTTTATGCAGTTTTCACGTTTATAATAGGAACTCATTTCTACCGAAGACTCTGTTTATACAACTGTAGTTTTCATGAAAATGTCCTTGACAGAGAGGTTGTGATCATTTGGTAGAAGCTCCATTTTCTAGCACAGAACTAAATCCATTGTTTTCTTTTCCAAGATCATGCATGGTTAAGACTGTGTAAAAACATCATACTTGTTAAATTTTTTACACAAATGTTCTCTGAACACTGGTGATTGATATTTACTCTGATTATTAATCTATCACAAATTCTGCATACTTAATTGAACTCTGAATATAACTGATTGCTATAGTAAAATGATTTTGTGACATATCATGTGCACACAATCTTATCCATAGAACTTTTCCCTGACTTCAGCTTGTCATGCACTTGGCTGAAATAATTTTTATAAATCAAATGATTTTTATACATATTTGTATTATAGTAAATTATGCCTTTGCATACTCAACATTATATCAATGTAGAATCTTGTTTATTTTTTTTTAATTACTTCAGCACAGTCTGTTCTTTCGACTCAGTCTCTTGTACTACACTGTTAGCATTTTTTTCTCTTTCTTATAACTGGGCCTATATCTTTCTTAGGTTTGATTTCCCAATGCTTAGCAGCTTCAACTTACAGACTTGCAATGTAGTAATTTACAATTGCAAAACATGGCCAGGAAAGCTAGCTCAGCCGTGTAGAGCATTTGCTTCTCTTGCAGAGGAGTAGAACCTGCTTCCTAGCACCACACTTGATGGCTCACAATCACAGGAAATTTCACATCCAAAAAAATATGATGCCTCTTCTGTCACCTGTACATAAAAACTCATATATACATGCTCATCCAATTTTTAAAAATTAAATCTTTAAAATCACAATATACTTTGTAGATTCATACCTATTTTTTAGGTTCTCGTTTTTCCCTGTTGAAACGGAACTCATTTTTCAGTAGCCATACTAGTTTAGTATGGCTCCCTACTCAAGAGAATCTATCACGACTTGAAAAAATCATGACAAAATTTAAACTCTGCAGACATGGTGTGGGAAATCCTTCTGTCTATATGTTTACATTTAAAGGGGGATATATCTTTGAAATTTCCTGATTCATGGAAAAGTCTGCCAGATACTATGTGCCAGTAGGCTGAAGAATACATATCCCCATGTTACAGAAGAACTTTGGGTAACTGTCCAGGCAGTGAGATGTCTCTGTCAATTCTAGAGTTTTGGAAGTTGCCTACAATACACTTCCTGTTAACTTAGGTAATATTATATTCTTCAGTGGTCTTTGATGGAATTGAAGAATAAATAGTTATAATTACAGTTTTCCTTAGTTATGATAAAAGATAAAGTAGATATAAATGTTATAACTGTAATTCTTGCTTGATACTTGTCTTTTTATATGTTAAAGTTAAAACCTTCCTTTTGGTTTAAACAGAAAATGGGAAATGCTGTGGGAAGTCCTTCTGTCTATGTGTTGCTTTTATTGGTAAATGAATAAATCTTTTTAGAGCAGTGGCTTAGCAGAATAGGGCATGGCTGGAGTTCCAAGCAGATAGAGAAGGAGAGAGTAGGTGGAGTCAGAGAGAATCCATGTAGCCACCTGTAGGAGACAGAGGCACAGAAAACTTGCCAGTAAAGCCACTGCCATGTGGCAATACACAGATTAATAGAAATGGGTTAATTTAAGATATAAGAGAAAGACAAAATATGCTTAAGCTATTGGCCAAACAATATCGCAATAATATAGTTTCTTAGTGATTATATCATTGTCTGGGCAGACAGTCCGCAACTTACACTGACAGAAAACTTTGGATTTTCTCTTTATCCTGGGCACCAACTCATGGAATCATTGATTGCCTTAATAACTGTTCTTAAATTGTTAAAAAAAAAAAGCATATTTTTCAGTACTTAAGTAAGCAACATATGATGTTTGCTGCTGCTAGTGTCTCGGCCAATTGTCTGCAACTGCAACACCTGCTGGCCGATAGCTATTAATACACCTACTCAATTCATTGCAATTGCTTTATGACAGGTAAGATCTGAAAAACTACAAAAAAAATGACTGATTATATCCAAGAGTTCAATAATTATTTTGCTTATCGTATGGAAGGTAATGTTCAAGGCTTACACCATTTTCCTTTTATTTTATTCTAGGTTTGTTTTATTCTAGGTTTGTTTTATTCTAGTTTGTTTTATTCTAGCTTTGTTTTCAATATTATCTCATTAAAATAGTTCAACACTATGGGGAAGAATAGCATCAATTTGACAAAATTATTTGAAAGAATTTGTACTCTTGAATATAACTGTCAGAGTCTGTTGAAAAGTTATGATAGGTCCAATGATAAGACAGTATCTATACTGAACAAGTTGGATTCCTCAGTGAGGACATTAGAACAGAACACTGGACAGGAGATTCAGACTTTTAAAAAGGCAGTAGTAAAAAGATTTGAAAAGATTGAGGAATTTATTGAAATTGCTGAGCAGGGATAGAAGGTACAAGAAGAGGTTTTAGACTCATCAGTACATGCCAGACCCCTGGATGATTTACACAAAGTTTCAATTGCATATCCGGTAATTTCCACAGAAAGACCATCTGGCACAAAGTACCCTACGGTATTCAACGAATATGCATGGGAACCAATACATGTGAGTGATCTAAAAGAAATAATACAAGCAACAGTTTCTTATGGGCTACATTCACCATTTGTCAGGAAAATGGTGAAAACCTGGGCCTCAAGTACTAAGGCTACCCCACACAATTGGCTTCAATTAACCTCAGTGGTACTAGAAAATGGACTTTAGCTGCTTTGGAAGTGTTATTGGATAGAAGAGGCAAAATTTTAGGGAAAGAGGGGAAAGCAAAAAGATTTGGGACTTCCCAAGATCAAACTCTTGGTGAGGGTATTTACTCTGATTCTGAGGAACAGGCTTGCTCCAAGAAATGCACCCTATCCCTATGTAGCACAGCAGCTTTAAATGCTTGGGGCAGGATTCAGGAACCATGAAAGAGGACTGAATCATATATATATATATATATATATATATATATATGTGTGTGTGTGTGTGTGTGTGTGTGTGTGTGTGTGTGTGTGTGTGTGTGTATAAACAGGGCCAGAGAAACCCTTTACTAACTTCTTTCAAAGATTAACTAATGCTGTACAATTAGGAGTGACAGACCTTGAAGCTAGAGCTATATTAATTGATTCCTTGACTTTAAAAATGCCAACTTAGAATGTAACAAGATCCTCGGGCCTTTAAAGGTAAGGTCAGCACCAATAGATGAATGGACCTTGCATACAATGAATGTTGAAACATTTGACCATAGTACTGATGCTTGGGTAAGAGAAGCGATTTCCAACGCTATGAGGAGACACTAAAATGTCAAATGTTTAATTGTGGAAGAATAGGACATCTAAGAAGGGATTGTAGACAAGGAATTCCTAGGAATAATGTCTCCTCTAACAATGACAAGAATAGGAGGACTCAGCCTTCTGGTATATATTGGAAGTATGGCAAAGGCCGATATTGAACTAATGGATGTAGGTTGACATAAACACAGCTATTACTAACAAATCTGACTCAAAAGCTTTTAATATTTTCAGTATAATACTAAAAAGTAGATTTAATGAAAAGCTCTATAAATACACTATTATTTTTTTGTACAAAACCACTTTTAAGTCTGTCATCCTAAGGACCTTCATTCTGTTTGTTTTCTGAGTTACTACTTATGTTGTTTCTTTGTTTTGTTTTATTTGAAATTAGATTGCTCTCTCACACACTACATCCCAAAGACAGTTTCCTCTTTCTCCTCTCCTCCTGGTTCTGCCCCACTTCCCCTCTCTCCCAGATCCACTCCCCCTTCATTATACAATAACACAAAGCAAAAGGCCTCATATCAAGGCTGGACAGAGCTATAGAATAGGAGGAAAAGAGTCCCTGACTTGGCAAAGAGTCAGAGACATATACAGGCTCCACTGTTATAGGTGCCACAGAAGCACAATGCTAAGAGCCATAACACATGCAGAACACCTGGTGCAGACCCATGCAGGCCCCCTGATTTTCGCTTCAGTCTCTGTGAGCGTACATAAGCCTTGCTTAGATGATTTGGTGGGCCATGCTCTCCTAGTGCCCTCCATTTCCTTTCACTCCTACAATCTTTCCTCTCCCTCTTCTACAAGGTTCTCAAATCTCCACCGATGAAGTCCTCTGATTTAGACTCTGTCTGCATAGTATTTGGCTGTGTGGCACAGCGTCTTCTCTCACCTACTGGTAGAGGAAGCCTTTCTGATGATGACTGGAAGAGTCACCATGGATAGCTCTAAGTGGCTTCTAATTCTTTCCTGCCACATCTTTCCATTCAGAGCTAGAAGGAAATGGACACCTTAACATTCCATGCTTTTTCTTCTCTAGATGGAAAAACCATGCTAAGTGTATTTTCAAACTTCCACCATTTATCAAGTTGTATTTTGTGTGACACTTCCTTTCACCGACTAATTCAGTTCCCCCTTTTGAAGATGCCAACAACCCCCTGTCTTTTTCAGCTTGCTCCCAATTTGTTCAGACTTCTCTACACCACCACTGCACCATTTTCTGATCTCAAATTCAGTGCCATATAATTTAGGTTCTTGTTATATCAGTTTCTGTGTCATTTACCAACTGTTGCACAGCAGACTGTCTTAAAACCTAGTTGTGTCTTAAAACAATCATTTTATTTATTACTGAGCTAATGAGTCAGCTGTTTAGACCTATTCATGTCAAATGCATCTGTTTGGTTCCAATGTAATCCTTCACTGGGACCTAGCACCTGTTTCTTCAGGCTCGATTTTCATTCTGTTTGTGAAGCATCTGAGTATATAAAAATATCTCCTGGGGTTGATTGAAGAGTGAAGGTCCTATTAAGACCTAGACTTAAAAGTCACAAGATTTTTCTTTGCTATATTTAATGTGTCCTCCCATATCACAAAGCCAGTCCAAATTTAGAGTTATGAAATTAGATGCTAGTCTTGATAGAAGACATGAAAATGTACCTTAAAAAAGAATAAGATGTATGACTGAGAAGGAATATTCCAACTTCTTAGCAGGTTCTCTACCCCAGTGAAATAAGATAATTAATAGGTTAACTGGCAATAAATATTTTTCTTCTCTGATGCCAACTGTGAAAACTTCATGAAGTTCATCAAATACATGACTAAAACCATAGTGACACAGGCAGCTTTGTGTCTTACTAGAGAATTATGGGGAAAGACTAAACAGGTAATATGTAAGCCATTTAATTCAAAAAAGAAATTCATCTTTTAAATATTAATTTGTTTCTATTCATTCTGAATACTTTTTATTTTTCAGATTTAGGTTCATGTTTTTCTTTCCCTAAGTTCACCAGTCTTTTCAATCAGTCTTCAACACTTGTGCCCTTTGTACATGCTCAGGTATGCTAAGTCAAAGCTACTTTTGAAAAAAATTTGCCAACTTTGAACCATAATAAAATATAATATTGAATGCATTTTAGGAGTTCATTACATAATTGAATAGTCTCTGATAGCATAACATATAATTGAGTCCACTAAAATATTTATTGACATGTAAATGTGTGCAAATTATCAGTATTTAAAATTTAATGCCTCAATATTCAAAAGTACCTTACAATTTGTATGATTATTTTAAACACAGTACTCCTATAGCGCTAAATTTTAAAATGCAAAGATCTCTGCTGTAACACTAAAAATTATGCTACAAACTGTTTTTTATGTTCATGCTCTTTCTTATTGTTGCTTTTAGTGACTAACCTCACAGTTACCTATTTTACATTTTATCGGATCCAAATGGAGGCTAAATCACCATCTATATGAGTGCTTGTAACATGTATTGCTGTTTTGATGTTTCCTCTGAGTTTTATTTACTACTTTTTGTAGGAAACCAATTCAAACACTTTATCTTCTTAATAAGTCACTTCACTTATTTTCTGATAGACTATAATATAGTCATATGATTTTCTTGTCTTGGTTTGCTTTTATATTTTTTAAAGTTTTTAAATGCTGGCTTTCTGGGCTGTGCTGTCAGCACAAACTCTGGAGGTCTGGCCATGAAGCATGTAAATGGGGTTTGTGAGCAGACTGCTACAACTTGCTTAATGGCAACATAAATTTGCTGTGTGCTTAAAAATGGGGCTGTGATCATGGCTCTCAGAGGCAACAAACAGCTCTGCCGTGATGGACTGGGTGAAGCAAGCATGCAGTGGTGTATTTCCCCTAGCAAAACCCTGCTTAAGTTCATAAGAAGGGCTTAGCATTTGAAGAAGCCCTTCTGGTCAGGATTACAGATATGCAATAAAGAAAAAACTCAAATGGAAAAGACCTCTAAATGGGTCACAGTGTTAGATAAATATATGTAGGCTTGGGAGAGATAATAAAAAAAACATATAGAGAATTAAAAAGAAGCTAATTGTTTATAATATATGAAACAAAGTGTTTAAAGAGACAGAGTACAGACAGTTATAGATAAAAGCAGTAAAGAAAAATAAGCCATATAATGATGGAGAATATACAGACAGTCTAGATTATGTATATTATTGTATTTTCTTTGAACTTTTTGATTGTGAATGAGCCACGTACAGAAAGACATTTCATTGTATGGGCTGTTAAACTAAACACACATATATATTTTAAAGGTATCTTGATTTCAGAATTTGAGTCTAAAGATAGGTTGCTTTGGAAAAGAGATTCTTCTTTTGTTTCCACAGAGGATGAGTACCTATAGATTCATTCCAGGCTAATGTGGTTTGATGGACCAAGATGACATAAAAGGTCACCTTGAACATCCATCAGAAATTTACTTCACCCAATAAACAGCAGAAAGAAGTTTGGAGAGAACTATGCTCAAATTCCCAAAAATTGTTTGTAAATGTTTCTTTACATTAAAAGGGGGATAATGCTATAGAGATTTGGTTTATTGATACAAATTTAAGGTCAATTTTATTGTATTGTATTTCTGCTCTTGATTAAGGTATTGTATTTTTGCAGCTCATTTAAAAATATGATGTATAATTAATAAATACATGTTAATAGATAATCATCTATAATAGTCAAGCTTGTAGTCACATTATTTAGATTTTCTAGATGTGAAGAGTTGTATTTAAGATGGATAGCATTCCTCAAAACTTTAAGAAACTATAAAATATGGCATTTAAAATGTTTAAAATCTTAGGACTTTTTATGACAGTGAGACACATCTGCTCCTGACAGCACCAATCTACTTCAAGAGGAAGATGGGCATCAAAGAGACTTCTTATGGAGTTGGTTGGCTATTTGTGCAAGAAAGTGCTCTTGCCTGGACTGCTTGATGCTAACTGGACATGCAGGATGCACAGAGAAATAACTGCTAAACCTACTTAAAGCTGAGACAATCCTCTGGGGTTCCTGATTCATGAATGTCTGCTAGACATTCTGCAGAACACAGAAGAAAGTGACTGACAAACTACCATTATAGGTAGAAATGTCTTTGAAATTTCCTGCTTCATGGAAAAGTCTGCCAAATACTATGGGCCTGTTGGCTGAAGATGGATTCCCGAATGATACATAAGAACTTTGGATGACTCCAAGTGGCAAGATATCTCTGTCAATTCTAGAGTTTTTGAAGTTGCTTACAATGCACTTTCTGTTTACTTAGGTAGTATTATATCCTCTTGGAGTCTTTGATGGATTTGAAGAGTAGATAGTAATAATATAGCTTTCCTTAGTTATAATAAAAGATAAAATAGATATAAATATTGTAACTATAAATCTTGCTTGATAACTGCTTAATGTAATTTTACTATGTTAAAGTTAAAACCTTCCTTTTTATTTAAACAGAAAGGGGGAGGTGATGTGGGATTCCCCTCTGTATTCTGTGAATATCATTGGTGAGAAAAGAAACTGCCTTGGCCTGTTGATAAAGCAGAACTTAGGTAAGCATGAAAAATTAAAGTGAATGCTGAGAGAAAGGAGGCAGAGCCAGAGAGAACTTTACCCTGTAAGGTACTGTCATGTGGTGATACACAGATTAATGGAGATGGGTTAAATTAATAAGTAAGAGTTAACCATTAAAAAGCTAGAGCTATTGTGTCAAGCAGTGTTTTAAATAATATAGTTTCTGTGTAATTTTTTTGGGTCTGAGCTACCATGCGGCTGGGAAACAAACAAACGACCTCCCTACAACAGAGCTTGGTATTCACATGACTTCAGTCACCAGTCCTTTCAGTAGACTCTCTGTTTAGCAGACACAAAATGAATACTTATTTTGTCATATGGCTTTGAAATAAGCATTCTATGCAATAATTACTCCATGCCACAGTAAAATATAATGAAATTAAATTGTAATAGCAAATACAAACATATCACTTCTATGAAAATGATCACACTAACAGAAATAGTGAGAAATCACTCACCCTCCTGGGATTCTAAATGGTTTGTGTTCTTTATTTCTGTTTCTCTCTGTCCATACATATCAACTTGTGCATACATACACATTACAACATGTGTACATGTTCCTGTAACAAAGAGTTGCTAATATTCTAATTAAAATATATTTTAATTTCCTGAAGAGCTTCTTGTGCCTTTCTATAAGACTCTAGCACTGAATGATTGATAATTATAAAAGCTGAATGGCCAACAACAAAGCAGAAAATACAGAAAACAATGCTTTAGGCATTTGGTAAAAGGCTCCAAAAAATTGTGATTCCCTGGGTAAGGGATTTCAGCAGTTTGTTGCTAGGATACAGTTACAGGGCCATACATATGATAGATGAAACTGAATGGTTTCAGTGAGTTTAGAAGATGAACTTGAAAGACAGAGGTTCAAGAAATGAAGGATTTTGCAAGGACGAATAAAGAGGATAAGCCCTGGAGATTTGGACTGGCTGTGACAAAGTATTGATCTGTGCTTTAGCCAGGGGAAGCTCATGCTGGGGTACTGGGTGTGCGTAATCACCAGAAATCAACTGATTGAAAAAATGTGATGGCTCACAAAGGGTAGACACAGGTTATTCTCCTAAGTGTGGGAGAAATATCTTATGGTACATTAGGTATTGGATCAATTCCTCAGAAGGGGCTAATCTTTGCAGCAAGGATGATATAGTTCTAACATAAAGGTTGTTCTAGACCCACCAGTGCAAATTCATAAAAGCAAGATTTTATAGGGCAAATGCATCACAATTCATTTGACTTCATATTAGAACAATATCTAATTTTATTAAAAAAATAAAAACTAGCATCCCTAGCACACTCACGAGACTGATTTAATAATCTTGAAAGTAGCAGAACTCATAAGGTATAAGCAAGAGAAAAATGAATCAGTGGAATAAAAATTACCATGGCTTAGACAAAAGCTTAGCAAAAAGTAATGAAATACCCTAGCAGACTTTACAAATGCTTTTAAGAACATAAAGAAATATGTCTGTTTAAGAAATATGAGGAATTTATTTTAAGAATGTAAATAAAAATGTAGAAAATAAAAGAAAGAGAACTAATATATTGGGTAAGATTAACACCAGGTTAGAGCACATAAGAAAATATGGGAAAAATAACATTGGAGTAAAAAATTAAAATTAAACACTAGGAGAAAGGAATGTCCAAGAAAAAAGGAAGAGAGGAGGGAAAAAGGAAGAAGGGAAAGAAGGACGGAAAAAGGAAGGAAAATCAATTTCCAAGTGTATTGAAGAACCAGTCAGGCAGTTTAAAGTCTGCATACTATGTTATCTTGAATGAGATCATAAGGAGGGAGCTGTAAAAGAATTACCCTAGGAAACGGCATAAAAATTTCCTAAGAATCTAAATCAAAATATTTGTTCATAAACCTACATGCTGTGACATGGTAAGTCATGGACACAATGGTCTTTCCTCTGGGTGCATACATTCAATCTACACACTGAGAAAACAGAATAAAGAAAGAGTTATTACCTGCAGAACATGAAGAAAATGCTATGATTCATTTGGAAGTAGTACCCTCAAACGTGGAGTTAGGCCTATCTCTGACCCTCTTGGGTTGAGATTCCCATTGGTTATCATGTTCAATTTAAAAGTAGCTCAGCAAGAAAAAACAGAAAATGTATTCTTAGGTATGCTTAGCTGAAGGTCATGGAGCAAGGTTAGAATTTCAGACAGGAACACTATGGATACTCTCAGCTTTTGTCAAGAAGAGACAAGATAGAGTTATTTCTTGTCATGATCACCTTCACTTTTTGAAGAAAAGACAATTTGAATGTGCACAAACACAAAATGCTGCTCCTAAGATATGTCCCAACCTATACGACCACTGAATCATTATCACAGAATGGAGCACAAAATTTATCACATGAAAATCAAAACCTTGAAAATAAATGAAACAAAATTTGGTGGAGCATGAAATCAGACTTCTAATCAGGAAGTACACAAATAATGGATTTCTTTCTTTGAAGAGAGGAAAGGAAAAACTGTCAACCAAACACTGAACCTAACAAAAACACAGTTGACAAGGCAAAAAATTAGAATTGTCAGAATATTATCAGATAGAATCAATCACTGAGCACCAGAAAGAAAAAATCTCTTTCACACAGAAAGAAAAACAGACAGTAGTCAATGCTATCTACATAGGGACAAAATATTTTTCTAGAAATAATAATGAATTGCAAATATGAAAATATATTTTAACTAAATATTAAAAATTAAAATCAAAGCATTATATAGGTTCTCTGAATGTATCATACATGTAGTATTATAGAAATAAAATCTATAACAGTGTCTCAAAAATCAGGAGGCAGAAAACTTGTCATTGCCAGAATCCTATACATAAATATTGATTGTGGACTCTGATCCATAAAGATAAATACTTTAGAGTAATCCATGCTAGTAGAGTAGAGGCACATAGTACTTACCTGTTTTCTAAAAGATGGAAGGAAAAAGAAAACATATTTGTAGTTATATGCTGAGGATTGAGTTTCTAGAGAGATTCTAGAGTGCAGGAGAAGAGACTGTGAGGAGACAAAATCTAGAATATTGGGTGTTGCAATACTAGGAGGAAAACACCGCACCACAGATCATAATGTTCTTCCACAGGGTCAGGGGATGTGGCCTCCCAACTCCTAAGAATGCAGGTAAAAGAGAAAGAAGCCTAGTTGTTATTACAACTTCATATTCTGAGGCTTTTTAGCATGTCTCCTAATCTGGCCCCAGTAAGAAACTTTTGGGGAAGGGTGAATTTCAGCTACTCAATATTTATGTTCATACATTAGCAAAGAGAAAGAAAGCGAAGATTCCTGATATTACACCTTCAAAGGCACTCACTATAGGTTTTAAGATCACAAGTCTACAAAAGTAATTATATCTACCAGACAGACAATATTTTTGCAGGAATTACAGAGAAATTAGGTCCCACATCGCCCTATAGATTCTAAGACAGCATTTTCACCTGGTGCCAAAATCTATGAGTCACAACCAAATAAGCCATGTATAGGTTGCACTATGAAGTCCAGTTAGAATTAATCACATACGCGCGCACACACATACACACACACACACAATTTTAGGATCATTTTTAAAGATTCCTTCAAAAATGAAACGAGACTGAGACTGAACTGAGGATGTAGAAGAGCACAAAACCACTATTAAAGAAAATATTGAATGAATTCTAGATGCATAATATGAAGGTTATCAAACATGAGCATGAAAATATAACGAATACAAAAGAACTTCACTAAAAGGATAATTAAGAAGTATTAAACAAATAATCGAAGTTCTGAGATTTGAAAACCACTTCAACATAAAACGGCTCATAGAAGATGGGTCCATCAGTAAAGTGCTTGCCATGCAAGCATGAGGACCCGAGGATGAACCCCAGATCCCATTTACGAGTCAAGTATTATGGCAATAAACTTGAATCCCAATACTGGAAAGGCAAATAAAATGGATCAATGAAGAACTGACAGGCTGAATCTCTGAGCTCTGGATTAGTGAGAGAATGTTTTGGGAAATGAGGTAGACAGAGACTGAAGAAGATACCACACATGGACCTCTGGTCTTCATATCTGCCAGCACCAATATTCACTCAACTGTACACATTACACACACACACACACACACACACACACACACCTATAACAAAACCTGAACATAGATTATTCAAAATAGCCAGAAACAAATTTAATGGTCCTAATTCTCTATTGAAAAGATGTGACTTGGCATAGAAAAGTAGAATGCAACATCCAATTACTCAATGCCTGTAAGGCAATTCATCTTTCTAGCAACAACATACAAAGACTGAAAGTGAATGCATGTAAAAATATTCATTCAAGTAAATGAGGGAACAGATTTATATATCTATTGTGAAGAATAAAAACATTGTGTACATATGCAATGGAGTCTTATGAGATGTAAAGAAAAATGAAATCATAACATTCTTGGGAAAGGGAATCAAACTGACATTCATTTTGTTAAGTGAAATAAATATGTCAGAAGTAGAAACACAAAGATTTTTTCTCTCATCTGTGAAATCTGTGTTTATGTATATTGTTTGTATTTGTATCTGAGAACGTGTGGGTCACAGAACTAGAAGGCAGGGATGAGGGGGAATGTTAAGGAAACAGAAATGGAGATGGTAAAGGAATACATGCAGTAACACAGCAACAAGTGTGATTAACTGGGTGAGCAATAAAGAAAACTGCCTGGAGAGGGAAGCGGGCAAAGGGTACGAATGAGAAGGATGTCATGATGAAGCTAAGTAGTTTGTATGCTGACCTTAAAAATACAGGAGAAAACAAACATACAAACGAAAAATGCCGGAATATAAAGCAAACTGAATAAAATAAGATGATTAACTTCTCAAACTTCTTATGCTCATTGTACTTTTGAAATTATAGAAAAAAAGTTTTGTATTAGACAGGATGTTTGTATGAATATTGGCTCGTATATAAATGTATATAATCGATGACATGATTAAAATGGGGAACATTCCATCATTGTAAAAATATACTTTCTCCTATCATTTCTCCTCATCACATCATTCCTTCCACCAATTTTTATCAATCTCGTTTTTCTATCCAATAGATTTGTGATTTCAAAAGCATCATGTATATAATTTTTTTAAAAATGATATTTTTTATTATGTTCTCACCTATTTTAGTTTAATACCTTCAAGATTAATCCAATTAATGGATATTCCAGTAGTTCACTGCTTATCACTATAGAGAATTCCCCTGTGCTGTGTCATCATTCACCTTTTTGCTCTTAAAGAACTTGACATGTCTTTTCTATTTGTAGGTATGGTAAACAGATCTACCATGAATATTCATGGATATATTTTGGAGTAAGGATAAATTCTCCTTCCTTTAGAGTTAATGCCAAGTAACTATATTGCTGAATCATACATTTGGCTTACTTTACATGAAATGACCAAAAATTTTCCAGAGAACTTTAGCATATTACATTTCAATCAGAAGTTGTGAAGCTCTATGTTTTGAGCATAACAGCCGTTATTAGCTTATTCAACAGCTGTGGTTACCTGCCAAAACCTTTAGATTGCTCCTATCGATTTTCTGTAATAGAATGGTTAGTTAATCATTAGACCCTCACCTAAAATAGCTACTCCCCTGTACCTCCTTACAACTATACATAAATTTGTCCCCACCGTGTGTGGTATCTAAAGATGATACAGTAAATAGACCCAAAGAACAGAAAATTAACTGAAGGAGAAATGCCATCTACATGGTTATGAGGAAGTCATTAATTATCCATGAATGAGTGAGTCTTTTCAGTGATGTGATTGTTAAGTGTGGTCTATTTTCCTATAAGTAAGCTAAATTAACTTTTAATTCACCAAAATATACTTGGTACGTTATATTTATCAGTCCCTGATGCCTTATCTGGAATGAGTAGACATTTGGTCATGTTCAAAAAACACATGATCATGTCTTTTGAACAAGAATATACAAAATCAAATAGGAGTTAAAGACAAGCAATGGCATAGTACCTGCCATGATTATATTGTTGACTGAGATTTCTGTCTAGCTATGTCCCACAGCCGTTCAATCACAAAGAAACACACAGAGGTCTACATTAATCATAAACTGGTTGGCCTATTATCCCAGGCTTCTTATTAACTCTTACATCCTATATTAACCCTCAATTCTTCTCTGTGTCAGCCACTTGGTTTGGTACTTTTTATCAGCTAGCCATTTTCATCTTGCTTCCTCTGCATCTGTATTACAACTGCCGACTCAACTTCTCTGCTTCCAAGAATTCTCCTGTTCTTATTGCCCTGCCTCTAATTCCTGCCTGGTCACTCCGCCTATACTTCCTGCCTGGCTACTGGACAATCAGCACTTTATTAAAGCAATACAAGCAACAAATCTTTACAGGGTATAAGACAATTGTCCCACAGCACTTCTCTCCATCCTGACCATTTAACACTCTAAACAAAGATAAATATCCATAATTCATTTTTGGGAGAAGTGGGCATAATTTTCCATGCTATTTCCTGCTGAATAGGGGTGCTGATAATCTTATGGGTACCTAAATAAATTTAGAATTATGCTCAGGTCCTGACTGGAGTTTTCTGTGAGGCTTGATCATCTTAGCCAGCAGTCTTGAAACTGTTCTGGATTTAGAACTTATCAGAAACTCCAACAGGTCTTCTGAAATGTTACATCATGTGGGCCATTTGCTCCTATTGGAGATTTTTCAGGGAATCTTCCTTGATCAAACCTGATTTTTTTTAACCCATAATGAATCCACACCTTCTCATTTCCTGCAGAAATAAAAGCAAAGCCTCTTCTCCAAAGTAATATTTCTTTTGACTTAAATTTTGAAGTCAAGACATTTTCAAAATACATGTGTTGGATTAATCTGGCAGCATTTATAAGCAAATATCTTTTAGCAGCTGTTGCTCCTTCCTCAGCAGTCATACAATTCAAAGACAACACAAAAATATTCTCTGTGTATTTTCCATCTATTTGAACTCTTTCTTTTCTTTTGATTTTTGATTTTTATGAGACAGGGTTTCTCTGTGTATCTTTGGCTACCCTGTAGCTCATTCTGTAGACCAGGCTGTTCTTGGACTCACAGAGATCTGCCTGCCTCTCCCTTCCAAGTGCTGGGATAAAAGGTGTGTGCCAATACACCCAACTTCTCTCTCTCTCTCTCTCTCTCTCTCTCTCTCTCTCTCTCTTTCTCTTCCTGTCCCTCTCCCTCTAATGAACTTTATCCTTTTTGTTTTCTCTCCCAAGCCTACATATATTTTTTAACACACTGTAAGATGTTTAGAGGTTTTATTTAGTCTGATTCTATCTTTACTGTGAATCTCTTTTTCTGACCACATGAGTCTTCAATTTGCTAAGCAATATGGCTAGGATTAGAGCTGTGGCTTTGACAGCTGGATCTACCCCATTCCTTAGCTTTCTGAGAGTCTAGACTCATGGTGGAGGTATCAGCGGGTTACACCACATCTCTGTGGAGTTTCAAAGTCATGCTTCCACCAAGAAGCTTGTTGTTGGCTATTCATAAACACCATTTAAGTGTTTTGTGGCAGAGCCTCTTAAAAGAGTTGCAAGGTTTTTGCAGCTAAATCTGAGTCTGAAAGGCTCTCTTAAATGAGATTAGCTTGCCTCTAGTAAACAGAGCCCACCTGAGAAAATGCTGATGCCAAGAAGCCATGCTTAACTCTTTTCTTTTGTGTTTAGAATTACTTACCAAACTCAGGTTTTAAGTGGATTTAGTTGTCCACATTGGTGCCATTTGTTGACAGAGGTTTCTGTCCTGCCCAGTCCCACAGCTGTCCAGTCCCAAAGAAACACACAGAAGTCTACATTCATTATAAACTGGTTGGCTTAGTAGCTCAGGCATTCTTATTAACAAATTTTTACATCTTATATTAACCCACAATTCTTGTCTTTGTTAGTCATGTGGCTTGGTTTCTTTATCAGTGAGGCATTCTCATCTGGCTTCCTCTGCATCTGGGTGATGTCTTCAGATTCAGCTTTTGCTCTTCTCAGAATTCTGTTCTGGTTGCCCCACCTATATTCCTGCCTGGTCACGCTGCCTAAACTTCCTGCCTGGTACTGGCCAATCAGTGTTTTATTAAAGCAATACAAGTGACAAATCTTTACAGAGTAGAAGATAACTGTCCCACAGCAGAGACACATAACCATAGATGAGCTGCTGAGGCTGGGTGTCCATGGGCATAATCCCTATAGAGTTTTTCTTTCCTTGTGGCATTTGGCGTGTGTGGAGTCTTTCTCTTGTGCGTGGAGTGACACATATCCTTGGCAGATATGGTAAGTTAAGGAAGCACAGAGACAATATACAAATGACTAATGTACCAAGAAACATGTTGTTGTGGTCTCTGAAAATTACATATTTGGAATAAGAGTTTTTTAAGTAAGATTCAGTAGCAGTTGCATTACCCTGCCATGAATGATAAGACATGCAACTGAGGCTCAGATGTTAGCTCAGAAAGATTTGCTCACATAAGACAGGAATGATCAAACAATGACAAGCATCCTCCTTGTCAGGGTGTTATCTGTTAGATAAGTTGAATTAAGGAGTGGATGAGATGACACAGTGCAGATACAGGTTGTGATATAGTGACAAAAAAAACATAGCAAGATATATTTTGAGCTATGAGTTCCAAGGTAAACATTGACAGAAAGCAATAAATAGATTGCATTGAAAGACGAAGGACCAGTCATCAATGAGGTGGACTACAAGGAGCTACTGATGAGCCCCACTGTATCAACTTCTATGCAGGAATTACATCTTACATGGTGAAAACCTTAATAGCGGCTCCCCTAACAGAGGAGAAGGGCTAATGTTGTTTGTAAGAGAGCTATGTATGGTTGACCAGATATTTCTTATTGAATTGAAAGTCTTTTTGGTCTCTCACTTACATAGAAAAAAAAATTGAGCTTGGGGGAATTCTGTGGATAATTATACTTTGGCTCCTGGTGGCACCAAGGCACATTAGCAGATGCATATGAATAGAGTGCCATACAAGGAAAAATAACTGAACGTGTCCTAGGGGTAGGTAATTACACTTCCAGAGTGTGTACTTTTCTTCCTGGGGGGTAGAGGTTGGTTACTAAGCCTGATACCCCTTCAGATGTGACCCATAATGAAGGATAATCAATAACACTTGCTTGGAGCCTGTCAAACCTATGGAACAAGATAAGAGTACTGAGGAAGCTGTGAGTACCCACAAGAGACCTTCAAACTTAGGCCTGTTAGTCTTCTATCATAGAAACAAGAAATAATTATGATCATTAGAACCCTCCCTAAAATTTCAGCCACATCTTCTGGCACCCTTTTCCAAAGAGCCTAAAATTCTGATGCAAGTTTGAGTTAGTCTCCAAAGATACTAAAATAAATACAGGGTATTCATTTAACTAAATAGTGTGCCCATCTGTGAAGCTATGGGGATATTGACATCTTTCCTGGAATGGGGTATTTTTTGATGTGGCTATTTGGGGGTTGCCCTCAGTACTCTGAGTAACCCCTTATTTTTGCTACTGTAAGTAAGACAAATTCAACTCATTGTTTCACCAAGATAGACTTCAGTCAAATTGTTACTTTGGTCTGCCATTTACTAGTATAGTATCTGTTCATGACTTCCCAAGTGTCAGTTCATCAAAAGAAGTATGTTTTAATTCTATTTCTTTCAACCCCAAAAGCTTTTGATATTCTTAGTATTTTCTATTATGTCTGTTTCAACAAGAGTATGGTTGGGTCTTGTTGTGGCTTGATTTTCCTTTCCTTAGTACTGAGAAATGTTAAATGTATTATCTGAAGTCAATTAGCAAATTATATATTCCAATGGGTAAAATATCTATTTAATATATGTTTGAATTATATCTCCTGAAATATTATTATTCCTGCTCTCCTGAGTTTTCATTTCATAATAAGTTAGATACTCATTAAAACAAAATATCTACATCATGCTATTTTCTCATTGATGGGTTGCAAATGTAAAGCAAATGATAAAACCTGGTAAACATAGCCTCTGGGATTAAATATGGTATTCACTAATTAAATTCTATATTTTATTGACATCAAATGTCACTTTTTAAAACTGATAATACCCTGCCTATCAATAATAAAATGGCAAAAAAACATAGTAAAATTTAAGTAGCATAAGAACAGATATTTTAAATAATTTTGTCCATGTAAAAAACTCAAATTAATTAAAATATCCCAGAATTAAAATAATATTATATATATGAATATCCATGTATATATCCCTGCATAAACTATGTGCATAAATGTGTGTGTTCCTAAATTTATAAATGCTATGTGATCAGCCCATATGGTTTCAGGAGAACCTCTAAAATGATTGTCTAATACCAAATGGATTATATTCTAAGTTAATATTTTTCTATGTGAGCAATAGAAACAACTCCTTAAGCACAAGAATTAAAACAAAGAAATACAATTCATAAAGAAATGTATTTGCCATAGCAATAAGTTTGTCATACTTGAAACAGACTCTGAGCAACACTCCTGTGGGTTAAAACATGTTTTCTAGATGATCTGGAGAGAGTGGACATCCTTGTCATGTTCCTGATTTTAGTGGGATGGCTTTGAGTTTTTCTCCGTTTAATTTAATATTAGCTGTCGGCTTGCTGTAAATAGCTTTTATTATATTTAGGTATGACCCTTGTATCCCTACTCTCTCCAATACCTTTATCATAAAGGGGTGTTGAATTTTGTCGAATGCTTTTTCAGCATCTAATGAAATGATCATATGGTTTTTTTCTTTCAGTTTATTTATATGGTGGATTACATTGATAGATTTGCGTATGTTGAACCAGCCCTGCATCTCTGGGATGAAGCCTACTTGATCATAATGGATAATTTTTCTAATGTGTTCTTGAATTCGGTTTGCCAATATTTTATTGAGAATTTTTGCGTCAATATTCATGAGTGAGATAGGAAACAGATTTAGTTTTAAAATAAAATGGTATATTATCACATAAGCCTTTATATTTTCTGAAGTAAACAAAAATACAGAATGTAGAAGTTTCCCATAATAGAAAATTTTAAGAGTGATGCAAAGAGAGGGTAGTATATAAATTTTGAATCTCATGGAAGAAAGATTAACTTTGAAAATTGTCTCCACCTTTCATGACCTTGTCCCCTAAAGAGAGTCAGTCTTTCTCCATTCTTACTAAAGTTTATTTTGCTTCTCTTTTATTGTTGTTTAAGGATGGCCATTCCAGTGAGGATAAGTGGTATCTTAGTTTGATCTAGCTTTGAATTGCCCTGTGACTTTGTATCATTTTACTGAGAACTGTATATATTTGATGATTTTCTAGCAATGCAACAAAATTTATTTGAGGCAGTGTTTCAAAAAGTTTCTTCCTCTAAAAAATATTCTAAACGTGAAGTATTTTCATAAGTAATAAATAAAAGCAAAATAAAAAATCTATTTTTAAATAACTTTTAAAATAAAAAAAGAGAATTTAGGGTGTGCTTTGTATAAGATGACAAGTATACCTACAAAAAGGCATAAATATGAATTTATATTGACTTAATGTAAGAAAGATTTAAGTATAACTTATTATATATCTAAAAGATTCTTGTCTTTGCTTTATCCGTGTAAAGTAACCATTAGCTTTACTGGAAAGGCTTCTAAAAGTGTCATCATAAAACATCAGATATTTGTTTCCTGAAATATTTATTCAGGCACATTTAAGACAGGTTAAAATATATCTGTTTAGTGTATTAACATCTGAATGACTTATCTATTCTTTTACTTAGGTTTCATTCATGTATTTGGCTAAAAGCAATTTTATGTTGATATTGTGTTTAAAAAATACTTTGAGGAGATCCTTATGAATGTACAAAGTGATACTCTATTCCAAGTTTATGAAGCAGACTTTGCATGGCATCAACTTGCCAATTCACTGCAATACTAATGTTTCATTGTAAAGTTTTACATCTGGATAATCAATGACTTACAATGAGCTGATTTTAATGCCTAGTACTTGATGTTGGACACTCATGGACATTCAAAGAAAAAAAAAACAAAAATAAATCAGTACAGCGGGAAATGGAAGCTGGGACAGAAAGGAAAATGGTTGGTTTCATGAAAGAAACGTCAAGGGATGTACAAGTCAAAAACCACTTGAAGGGGAGCTGAGGCTAATCTTGCAAATCCTTGTATACAAGGGACAGAAAGCATGAGGGTTCAAGAGAACTGAGTGTGTTAGCCTCTTCAGTGAGCTGGCACTAGCAAATGTTTTCCCAAAGAACTGCTTCACATTGAATTAGCTGAGGGCTGAATACATAAGGCAACTGCAAATAAATAAGACACAGAACAAGGGACCAGATGGAGGCAGAGCAGATGATTCTGTGTTTTAAAGATAAAGGAACTTAAACTTTTAGAACCATTAATCTCCTTGGCTCGTGAAAGTCTCCTTTGCCAAAGTAATTGAACAAAAGAATTAATGCACCACAATAATGAGGACAGATTGTACATGTTTCCTTTTTCTTTAATTTTCATCACATTCGCGATGCATCGCCAGAATTTTCTTTTGTGTTAATGGGAGTGTTCTGCTGAATTCTTCATCTCCTTTTAATGCGGGAATAACTAATGTTAAAAGGAATAGATAATTAATAGCATTGTATTTGTTTTCCCTCACTGGCTAATATGCAGTGTGTTTTATGCCTTGAGCATCTACTTAAATGTTTTCCATCTCTTTATAACTGTTGCATTCATAACTGAGGCCTGAATATTCATTCTTCTCTGAAAAATGTTCCAGTCTAGTTCCACCTAAGGGGATTCAGATCCTTTCTCCCCTCTGACTAATCAATGTTACACTATGTTGTTTATTTGAATACCGTCTTCTCAAATACCTCCTTTACAAAAAGAAAGAGAAAATGAACAAGGCCTGCAATACGCTTGTTCAATACAAACTCCAGTTGTTTATTTCTGTCTTGGTGTGTGTTGTTTCATCTATTCTAGTAGTGTGTGGGTTTTTACATCTCCGGATCCATGACGGGCAGTGTTGTATTGTTTATTTAGAATTTGTTTTCCTAGACATCTGTTTGTGTTTTTGTTTTCTGACAGGCCTATACAACCTACATTTCTCTTGCCTCAATCTCCCAAACTGCTTGGATACAGACATGAATCATAGATAATATCTGAGAGTTTTTTAGATATATTATTGCTGTAAAATTTTTGCTTTTTAAATAATTACAAAATGTGTTTTAGATGGTTTGTCTGGTCACTTTCATTTGTTACAACAAAAGTAAAACTGTTGAAGGTCTGTGGAGACAGGGTGATTCATACAATAGACTGTAGTTCAAAATTGAGAAGAGGGAGAAAGACGTGTCTGTTCTTCCCTCTATACCTGACTGGTTTCAGTGAAGACAACTATGCATCAGTCCTCACCTCAAAATAAAACGATACTGTACAGAGGATAATAAAACATTTAAAAATGTCAATATACCAGTTTTTAATCCATGTTGCTATCCAACCACAAGTGAGTGAGGGTTCCCAGTTCCTCAAATACTCACCAGAATTACCAGTTACTTGTTTGCTTGATGATAGCCACTCTAATCAATATAGTCACTGTGGAAATCAATGTGGATAAGTCTTAAAAGTTAAAAGTATGTCTGCCATAAGGCCAAGTTGTACCCCTCCTGGGGCATAGTCTCGAAGGACTTGAAATCCTCGTCTACAAATATTTGCCCAGCTTTATTCATCGGCACTCTATTCACAAGAGCTAGGAAATGAAAACAGCTTAAATGTCTTCAGGTTGATAGATGGGTAACGAAATATGGTACAAATACACAATGGATTATATCCAGCTTTAAAAATAAAATAAATTTTGAAGGTAAATGAATGGAAATAGAAAATATTATATTGAGGAGGTACCCCAGCCCCCAAAAGACAAATGCCAAATGTCCTTTCTAATTTGTGAATGATAGCTCCAAATTCTTCGATGTGAATATATAACCTGGGGAAAGCAAAGAAACCAGGTAAGTAAATAGGAACCATTAGATAGATAGTGGGAAGCAATACTTTTAGATACATATTCTATGAAGAGGGAGATGGCAAAACTGGAGATGGACAGCTGGAAGGAGCAAAGATGAGTAGGACCAAGGAACGGAGAAAAAAGAGGGATAAATAACACTAAAGATACTTGAAAAGATTATATTTACTTAAAATACTTACATAACAGTTATTAGTGTATGAATATGTATATGTGCGTGTAAGTGTGTGTGGATGTGTGCATATGTGTGCAGGCTCTATGACACACGGGGTAGTAATTTTCCCTCAAAGAACTATAGGTTATCTAGCAAAACTTCCAGAGTTAGTTATGAGAAATATCCCTTTGAATTGTTGATCAGACTAAGAGACATTGAAAATAATTCAGGTTATTTGCCTTGCCTTGGAGGAAAAATTCTGTTGTGGACAATGCACACACTTTTGACACTGTTCTTCAAAGAACTGATCTAGTACTGATGTAGTAGTGTCCCCTCTGGAGAACAGTGTACCTAATGTTGCTATGCAGCTGCCTAAAGAGGAAAATAATCAATAGGCCTACCCATCTGTAAAACACAGGAACAGTAGGGGTGACCAGTAAGATAACCCCAAGAGTGCAATAATGTCATTCATAACATTAGGGTTACCAACAAACATTGAGCTGTTTGTAAGCCTTGTGCAATATGAAGCAATTTGGAATTGATGAATTATACTGTAAACCTAACCAACAACGTGTGGCTGGAGAAATAATTGTTTTTCTCATCAAAATGAAAGGAAAACATCTAAACATAAATATTGGAAAATATTGATTTTTTTGATTTACAATAAAAAATGTATTATATGCTGTATAATTGATTATACCTGTTACTCAAACAGGATCTTTCTTTTACACAATGATATACTTTATTAATCTTTTTATCTATTGTAAGCATAGATATATTTGACATAAAAATAGATTCCCAATAAGGTACTAATTTCTTTGCAATGCAATCTTTTGTACAAAACCATTATTTCTATAAATCAAGGCCATCACATAGGTAATGTGGAATTCTGACTTGTGAATGGACATGATGTCATACCATAAAACGTCTATCTATATTGACAACATGTTAAAAGCAAAACAATGATAATTTTATGAAATATTTTCTTTATTTTTCCTTGTTCGTGGACATACATTTACGGAACTGGTCAAATCACATGGAAATTACCTGCATGTACACCACACTAGCCCAGTCCTCTCCAAGACTAAGAATGTGGAAAATCAATACTATTCAGTTTTGAGGGAAAAGAGCAACTTTGTTACACATACAGAAAGCACACTAGATACTACAGAAATGCAGAATTTATGGACATAAAACAGTGCTTGGGTTAATTAATTAATGAACAAAAGTATTTAGACTACTATCCCTATTTGATTCTACTGATTTATGTAAGTTTGCTTCTACAGACTAAACCCCATTCAATCACACATATTTATTCACATCTTTGGTTCATCTTTCTCACTCTCTTTGGTACAGGATGACAAACAAGGTCATTTTAATTAAATTACTGATCCTTTTTGTGATGTAACGTTCTTAATGAAAGGTTTGGATTGAGTGGCAGACAGCTGATAAACATAAACATCTAGATGCTGTTGACATGCATGTGAACTGATTCAGTCAGTATAGCAGAACAGGGATCAGAATGTCTTCCATCAAATACAGCTTGTCTGTTAGTTTACATAAACATCATTGATGTATCCATGTCAGCCTAACTAGGAACTTCTGGCAGCTATTCAAGTATTTAATTTTTATTATCCATTTTATAAAATAAAAGCTCTTTCACCTTGCTTTTTTATTATGTTCAGCTAAATTTCCCTTATTTCCTGGTATGTAATAAAACTTTAAGGAACGCTAGTTATAATGATTCATACTAAAATGTTTATGAAGGGCCCGAGAAAAGCACAAAGAAAGGAAATTTATGGACCTGCCAATACAAGTGTAATCCAGAAAACTGTACATAAAAAGAATCAACACAGTGAATGTTTATTAAGGAACAGAGAGGAATGGTAAGTTCTAGAAATGATCTCTAAAGGATTGGATACATCAAAAGATCTTGCAATGGCTAATGTTAGGGTAATAGATAAACTGATATTTTTAAAGTAGAAGAAGTAATGTAGGCAAATACTCTGGAATGGAATTATGTAAAACCATTGTTTAATTTCATCTTTAACAAACTTGTCATTCACCAATGGCTCCCAGCTGTTGCCTTTCTGTTGCCAGAATTATGAACTGGAAGATGCCTTGCTCATCCAAGTTTGTTACTCTTTATCTCTAATATCCCCCAACCTCATCTGATTTTTTGTTGCGTCTCAGTTCTTTGAGACCTAGATACTCTTCGCTTTTTTGCAGAAAGGAAGTAACCGTGACTACTATAACTGCTATTATAAGCATGACTGCTGTATAATACTGTCTTTGTATGCAGACATTGCCATTTTACAACCAATGTTCATCAGAGAAGTTATGCTTGGGTGAAATTTTGGTAAAATCTGCCCGTGTTTGTGGATACAATTATAAAGACATACAAGAGATTTTATAACTTTGCGAGCATATCAGACTCTCTTAGTAAGGAGCAAAGGTTCTACTGCTGTATGTAGAGAGAGGGGACAAGGGTCCATGTGGATGTGATAGAGAGCATGTGAGAACAGAAATCTATATAAAACCATAAGGAGCCAGAAAGCTCTCAGGTTTGTTCACTCAAAATAGCATCTATTAAGAAAAAAGGAGAAATGGAAAAATTTCAAATTAATAATGAATTATGTATATATGCATTATTATTCTGCATAATGATTTTTCATTTTTCAGAGTTTCTCAAGTGCTCAGAAGAAGTAAATTAGACAATTGTAGGCAATTAATAAGAAGTGTGATTATACATCATTTATTATTCAATGAAAAATGATAACACATTAAACATAAAAGTGAGAATGATTCATAATACATCTGTCAAGCATGAAAAGTTAGATGGATAAATTATTATGTTATAGTCATAAATTAATAGACTCAATTTATCTAGCAGCAACCTTTCCACTTATGAGTCATTACAGTTTAGAAGAAGAGTTCATACTCACAGTATCAAATTAATCTGAACCAATAAATTAAACTTAAGCAATAAGCATTTTAGTTGACAATGGATGATAGGAAGAAATAGAATAAAGCATTGTACAGGGCATTTTATGTTTTTTTTAAATAATAAATTTAAATAAAGTATCAGAAAGCAAATCTACATTTAATAAATGAAAAAAATAAACCACAAGTATTGCATTTGTTTGATTAGAGTTACACTGAGCTATTTTTGGCTATTGTGAAAGGTATTGTTTCTCTGATTTCTTTCCCAGTCCTTTTGTCATCTGTGTACAGGAGGGCTACTGATTTTTTTTTTTAGTTAATCTTGTATCCTGCTACATTACTGAAAGTGTTGATGAGTTGTAGAAGTTCCTTGGCAGAATTTTTGGGATCACTTTTGTAAACTATCATATCATCAGCATTGATTGTCATAGCCAGAACCTGGAAACAACCTAAATGCCCCTCGACCAAAGAATGGATAAGAAAATGTACATTTAATCAATGGAGCACTACACAGCAGAAAAAAAATAACGACATCTTGAATTTTGCAGGCAAATGGATGGAGCTAGAAACATTATTTTGAGTGAGGTAACCCAGACCTCGAAATACAAGTATCATATGTACTCACTCATAAGTGTTTTTTAAACATGAAGCAAAGAAAACCAGCCTAGAAATCACAATCCCAGAGAATTTAGACAACAGTGAGGACACTAAGAGAGACTTACATAGATCTAATCTACATGGGAAGTAGAAAAAGACAAGATCTCCTGAGCAAATTGGGAGCATAGGGACCTTGGGGGAAGGTTGAAGGCAGGAAAAGCAGAAAGGGGAGCAGAGAAAAAAAATGTAGAGTTCAATATAAATCAATAAAACAAGAAAAGGGAAACCAACAACATCTCAAAGAACATGATTCTAAGAAGAGCTAAAACAGCAGACATTCCTGAAGATGTACAGGACACAGAGAGAACTCAGGAACGTAGAATATCCCCAAGGTGTCTGGTATAGCAACTATCCAAAAAGATCCTCTGTGTAGCGTATTCTCTCTGCAGAAGATAAATTTCAGTATGATAAGCAATAACCATCCTAGTGCCAGCAATATTAGCTGACAGCTTTACAGCTTCTAACAAAACAAACTCAGAGAAGCACGAGTGATGTAAAGCTTTTATATGATTAAGGCAATTAAAAAGATTCTTTATTTCAGAAATCACCTCTATTTTCCAGCAGAACAGTGTTGTAGGACAAGAATGAAGTAGTAATGTTGCAAGAGAAATTTTCAAAAGCAGATAGGAAGAGTCATGATGAAAAAGTATGTAATCCCTAAATTCCTAAGGTTCTTTGACCCTGACATTTAAATATAGCCATTAAAATACACAGCATAAATCAAAGAAAAAAAATAGATATCTGCATTATATAAAGTAATCTGAAAATTTAAAATACGAAAATGAGGGAAAGACATAACAAAGAAACAAAAACTGCAATAAATTATTTAAAAACTAATAAAAAGTTGATACTGCATACTGATACATGTAAGCAGTTTTTTTGGGTTTTTTTTTTTTTTTTTTTGGTTTTTCGAGACAGGGTTTCTCTGTGGCTTTGGAGCCTGTCCTGGAACTAGCTCTTGTAGACCAGGCTGGTCTCGAACTCACAGAGATCCGCCTGCCTCTTCCTCCGGAGTGCTGGAATTGAAGGCGTGCACCACCACCGCCCGGCTAAGAAATTACTAAAGGAAACAAACTATTTCCCTTGTTTAGGCAGGTATACCTGTGGTTTTTCTAAGATCTGAGATCTTAAGTTTTGAACTGGTTGTTAGATGCATTGAAACGGATGTATGTGTAACTCAAGAAACTGGAGCCCCAGATTGCTACGCTACTACCAGTGCTGGCCTGCCTCAAGAGAGATGGTTCTTGATTCATTCTAGTTTACCACAAATATAAAAACATTTTTTTCAGGTGATTGAAGGAGGGATAGAAAAGGGGTAAGGGAGAGAGAGAAAGCGACAGAGACAGAGAAACAAAAGAACACATAGAGAGACACAAAGAGGGAGTGGGCAAGGCAGCAGGTGTTTAAGAGAAGAAATGGTAAGACTCATTTAGATTCTGTTCAGTTGAAGTGACCATCTGTTGCTTAGAGTTAAACCAGTTGAAAGTCTAACAATTTCACTCTCTCAAGGTTTTATTTTGTTATTGTTCAGATCACCTATTTTGCCTTTGGTACTTCTTCACTAATCAGTGAATTGTCAAATTGTCATTAAATGTGGGGGGAGGGTAGCGGTTTTTATTTTCAGTGCTATAGAAGACATTTCATCCTTCTTTCATCCAGTGGTAAATCCCATAGCACCATGGGGCTCCTTGTATCAGTTGTATAACTTGATGCCCATCTTCCAAATATAACTCTTTACCCAGTGCATTGTGAACCGAAGCAACAAGAGAAGAAGAACTGTGTTAAAAACTACCAGGCCAATGACTGACCTGCTTATGAGGAATTAAAAGGTTGCAAAAAATTCTAATTATTATTAGCTGATATTAGTCCCTTTGTAAACCCACCTCTATTTCTGACCTAATATCCTTTTGACTATCTAAAAACCTTAAGTGTTTTTGTTTGCTTGTCTCTTAAAGAAAGTCTCTGGCTTCCACCATCCGAAAAGCTAAGAAAGACACAGATAGCCTGTAGCAATTACTTCTCCTCTGTAATAACTTGCCTTCCTGATGTTTCCAGCAATGTATTTTAAAAGTGTCTAGGTTTATAAATTTCTGTGAGTCACCTCAGGGTGTAGCGTTCAAACTGTAATCAAGTCACAGGGAAACTACTCATGCTGTACTGTAGATCCTGGAGGCAGGAGCTATTCTGGCAGGAATGGAGTTGCCTCTGTATCTGTTTTCAGTGACCCCCTTTTCTCAAGTGACCCACTTCTTTTTTCTTACTATTTGTGTCTTGAAGTTTGTTTTGTCTAATATATGGATACCTATTTCTGTTTGCATTGAGATTCAATCTTTGGCAATGCTGCATTCCATCTTTTCATGCCAGTATTTGTGTGTCTTTGTAGGTAAAGTGAGTTTCTTGCAGGCACAGTACTGCCAGGTCTTATGTTTAATTCATTAAGCAAATCTATGTCTTATAACTGGAGATTGAAGAAAAATCACATCCCAAACCATTGTTGAAAACAATCTACTTCTCCTGGCATTTTTGTGTGCATGTTCTTCTGTTTGTTGCAAATATTATTTGTTCTTCCTTGTTTCACTCATCACTTATATTTGACAGTTTACTATATTTTTAATGCTGGTTTCATTACTATTTCTCATTTATACCTAGGTTTTCTTTTGAAACATTATTGTACACTAACTCATGAGAGTGATTGTCTTCATCTTAGTGTAGAGTCATATTAACCATCCTTTTTGATTTCTCTTGATACATAGCCATTCTTAATGTCCTCTCCTTTATTGACTTTTATTGAGCTCTGTTCCCCTCCCTGCCTCTCCCCTCCCCTCCAACCCTCTCCCATGTTCCCCATGCTCCCAATTTACTCAAGAGAGCTTGTCTTTTTCTACTTCACATGTAGATTAGATCTATGTATGTCTCTCTTCGGGTCCTCATTGTTGTCTAGGTTTTCTGGGATTTTGATTTGTGGGCTGGGGTTCTTTGCTTTATGTTTAAAAATCACTTATAAGTGAGTACATGTGATAATTGTCTTTCTACGTCTGGATTACCTCACTCAATATGATGTTTTTTAGCTCCAATCATTTGCGTGCAAAATTTACGATGTCATTATTTTTTTCTACTGTGTAGTACTCCATTGTATAAATGTACCACATATTTTTGGCAACACACAAACTGACAAAATACAAGTAGAGCAATGTAAAGGATCCTTGTTTGTAGAGACAATTAGATAATATCGTGTGACTTTTCACTTCTAAATTTGTCATAGAACTTTTTTAATGATTTGCATTTCTAGTTAGTTAATGTGGCTTAGCCTAAAAGTTACAATGAGTATGTATAATTTATGGATCTGAAACAATTAAAATATTTCATAATATATACACTAACTCCAGTTAACTTCCTACTACTTATTAGTTTATTGATCTGTTTTTTAGCGTTCTTGTTTGTTTGCTTTTAGACAGAGATTCACACTATAGGCTACTCTGGCCTCAAACTCACTGTATAACCAAGAATGTCCTTGAATTCATGTCAAGCCTCTTGTTTCAGCTTCCTAAATTCTAAGATTATAATTTTGCAGTCTATACCCAGCTCTCTGTGTTAAATATTATGTATTATAAATGAAGTAAAAGTTGGTATTGATTTTATGTTGGCTGAATCTCTTTTGATTTTCTTGACTCTTTCCCCCCCTGTATCCTGATAATAGGCTTTATGAGATCATTTTCCTTCTGATTAAAGACTGTCTTATGCATTTGACACATGGATGGTCTGGGCGAATTCTCTTAAAATGTTTTGGAAATTATTCATATTTCTATTATATAAAACTTGGAATGATTTCAGCAGGCCTGAAAGATAGGTGCTGTGATTAATTATCCTGCAGGCAGGAGCTTTGTTCAGAGATGTTAGCATCATGCCACAGACAGCAGGACAGGGCTCTAAATGGAGAGACTTCAGATCCACAGGACAAAATAAGTTCCTTGCTCTTAAGGTTTCTGGGAAAGCAGGAATGTTCCACACCACAAGGCTTATCCTTTTGCTAATAGTGAGGCTCTGGGTAGGGGTGAGGGAGCCTCAGGAAGATACTAGATAAGAAAGTTGAACGTATAGTTGGAGGTTGCCTTAGCCTGGACAGCAAGAGAACTCTACTTATCTGAAGCTGCATGAGGCAAGAGGACATACAGAGACAAAAAAAGTATTAACCCTCTGTCTGGAGAAAGAAACGCTGCAGGGATAGCATGGCTAAGTCTTCTCAAAGCTACATCATCTTGCCTGCTTAATGCAAAAGTGTCTGGAAGGTGTGCAACCTAACATTTTCTCTTTTCCTTTTTGATGCTATGTTTTGAATTCTGTATTGAAACACATTATTTATGCTGAGGTGCATTATGTGTTTTTATTTTATATAGTTAGTAGTTGTAGTATAATTGCTTGATTCTGGATAATTACATTTGTTTTATCCTGTCCCATCATCATCTGTGCCAGTCCTTATTTGTGATCCATTTACAGACATGTTAACGACTGGAGTGTTCTCATTTGTTACTTTATTCTGACTTAAGGCCATTTTATCCCATCGATGGGGCCCCAAAATAGCCTACCAGGTGGACTTTCTGTAATTGCTTGTGTTCAGAAGGATTTAATCTGTTACAAAACCACCTTTTGTATTCTTTATTTTCATTTAGAAGGCTGTTATTTTCAACCTTCATTTAATCAGTTGTACAGGTTACAATCTTCTTCAGAATGATTGGTATTTTTTATTGTCTACAAAAATATTTACAGATGCTTCTAAAACTTGGAATGACTGGGTCTTGTGTAGCTCCAATTCAACTGTATTTTTCCCTTTTATTCTCTGTTATTTGCTTTGAAGTTTTAAATGTTTCTGATAATCAGTTTCTGGTTATTCAAATTAGAGATATTTTCAAGTTCAATGTGATGTTATTTATATGCTATGTTGCTATATATACATAATGATTTCTCCTGGGAAAAGTATACATATAGAATAAGCACAAATTCTCTGCTCCTGGTCAGTGCTGAGCTTATTTGAAGCAAGACTCAACATTTTCTGCTCAGGTCTGTTTCTGACTGTTGCCTCGCCCACACTGGTGATCATCCATCATAGGTGTCCATCCACAGGCTGGAATGTTTGCTGTTACATTTTCCCCTGGATGCCCTTTATCAGGGCTCCAGGAACCTGTCCACAAGTCTATTCAACTTTTCAGTGTGTTAGTCAGCAGGCTCCACTTGATGTCTCTGTTTTGCTGCTGCTTTCTTCTAGGCTAGCTTAGTGCTTGATTTTCAGCTACCTGGCTTCTAGGCTGGGATGCTGTAGCTTAGAAAGTATTTCTCCTCCAAGTAAATGTTACCCAAAAGAATTCTGTACTTTAATTCTTTCTTAAATACTAGCCGCCCATATCTTCTGTTGTTATTGTTTATTTGCTTTTCAATTGGGTGCATCTCATAAAATATTTTGGTTATATTGTGTACATTTATTTTTTAATTAAATGTATATTTAATTTTATCTAGGTTTTCTAGCTGGATTATTTGATAAAACTATGTTTTGCGTCTGAAAATTGAAAACATGCATTCTGGGTGTTTTTTTTTAATTAAACATATCTCGAAACCTTAGTATTTACCTGTTTAGTATATGTTTATTAAGTACTTATTATGAAGCCTGTTTTTTCCCCAAAAGTGATGGAGATAGCAATAAAACATAGAATGGACTTAGCCTCAATTTTTTAAACATAAATTTAAGGGAGAAATGAACAAATTCCAGATACATAAACATACAACGTAATTTAGTATGGCGATCTAACAGTTTGTAATGAAAAATTTTTAAAGGATATAAGAATAAGGGATAGAATTGTGCATTTTTATATTGGAGGGGGGATTTTTCTCTGAAGGGTAGTAGGTGGGAATGACCTATAATAGAGTTGGAACCCTTTGAAGGATGAAAATATTAGTTGCAAAGAAAGTAAAGTAGAAAAATCTTAAAAATAAGAGCTTTTATGATTGTCTAAAGGTCAGCTAAAAGGCAGTTTTGTGAAGTAAAACTATAAGACTGATAGCAATGGGAAATAAAAGGAGAAACACAGGTTCTAGTGGTTATAATTAGTGATTATCAAGATTATCCACCAGAGAGCTGAAATGAAAACTTAATTGTGGAACTGCTCCTTGGGCTGGATCGGACCTGAGGTAACAAATTTCACAGGAGTAGGATTGAACCAGCTACCTAAACCAGAGTGGGCCTGAAAAGCAAGCTCCACAGGGACATTGGCGGATCAGGACTGAGCCAGTGACCTGGGCCAGAGCAGACCTGAGAGAGGGAACTCCACAGGAACAGGAACAGGAACAGGAACAGGGGAGCAACCAACCACTGAGAGAGTAAGCCAGAGCCAGAGACCACTGAGGGTCTGGACATGAATCTTGGACCTTCAAGGGAGTAGACCTAAGTCAGGACCCCTGTGGGTCTGGGCTTGAAAATAGGATTTCTGAGGAACTAGGCCTAAGCCAGGTAGGACCCTTGTGGGTATGGGCCCATCTGAGCCTGGGAACTCCTAGGGAGTAGACTAGAGCCAGAGACCTTTGCAGGACCAACTCCAAGCCTCTGCAGGAGCGGGTCCAAACCAGGATTTACAGAACCAGGTCAAAGCTGGTAACCTAGGCTAGAGCAGGACTGAGACAGCAAACTCCAAGGGAGTGGAGCAAAACCTGGGCAACCTCCAGAAACATGGAGTGATCAAAGGGGTTACTAGATCTGTGGCACCTGAGAAGCCAAGAAGTTAACACTGAGCTAGGATCTCAGCTGTGGCGATGAAGAAAATAGTGGACATATTCAAAGCCAATTTTTTGACATCTTAATATTCTTTTCTGTGCTCCTGGCATGAATTAAAGCAGTACCTTATTATATTTTAGTGGGCATGCTATGATAGAAAGTATGGATGGAGATAAAATTCTTTCATATATATATATATAAATATATATATATATATGATTTTCAATACCAACTTTTTCAATAATTTCTACCAGGGAAAAGCAATTATAAAAACAATAAAATAATACTTAATAGTAATATGTTATCAGGTTTTTATTCATGAGTTTTGAGATCCAGTATTATATTTCAATAACACAAGGATGCAAAGGAAAATCTTATTGAACATTGTATGTCATCAACTACTATGGTCATAAATTATCTTTCTCTTTGATCATTCAGTGAGCTGTCTGCTATTATTGTGCTCTTTCTTGTCAAGGAAGCTGAGATTAGAGAGTACATCTCAAAGGCTCACAGTTTCTAAATGAGACAGGTGTACACTTTAGGAATACATGATGTTTTGAACAACTGTATTTCACTGTTTTCCAGTATATCCCAATGAAAAGAAAATAAAATTTCTCAGTCAATCATTAAACTTCTGTGGTGTCCAGATAATATACTTTAACTTCTTTGTAACCACATTCGAAGATAAAACCTCAGTAAGACCTTTGGCTAGGTAGTTCCTTCAGAACTGTTGGACGAGGCTCAGGTTGCTGGAATAAATTTCTTATAATGAGGAAATGATTTAAAGAACCGAATATACATTTGAGAAACCTGAAAAGTTTACTGATTCGTATTTCACTTCTGAGAGAAATTTAGCCTGTGCCACTTGCAACCTGCCTCTGAAGAACAAAGCATTGACTAGTTAGGCTAAAGACATCCATATTGTGGAGATAATTATCTGAGATTGGTTGGGTCATCAAAAGTGATCTCTTTTCTAAGTGGATTTGCTAATCAAGCATAGTTGTCTGTCTAATGGGCAGGTCATGCTAATCCATCCGTACCAGAATTAAGCAAAGACTGAGGCTTATGTGATGAATTGAAGGACCTGGTTACTGCAGAACTTGTGAACTGGAGGACCCAGTCCAGACTAATGCCTAGGCAGACAACTGGTTGTGTGCCATGGGAAGACAAATGAATTTGGAGAAAGGAAAGACAGTGAACTTATCCATCTAAGTACTGAAATCGTAATTCCAAATGCTTCCCACAGGACCAGAATTAATTACCAGACCAAATGGGCCTTTACATCCCTACCTTAGAGAAGATTTTACTTGATTCTAGTGAATGAGTTCACAACACTCAAGTATATAAAAGCAAAATGATTATTCACATAAAGAAGTGAACATTGAGGTCATGTTTTGGGACTAGAATGCAAAATGAATTGAACACAAACCTAGATCTACAAACAGCATAGTTCATTTAAGGTTGACTATGGAGAAATACATCACAAAAGTCTCCAAAAAAGAAGTTGATTGTGGAAACTCAATATTGCCTGTGAGGGATTAATCAGAACAAACATGAGGTCTTATCACACTAAAAGCCATGTTCTGAAAGAAAGACAAACTAGAGACTATGAGAATATAGAAAGATGAGCAGAAAGCTCAGAGGTGATTTTCCCCATAAAAAAAAAAGTTAAAAGAATCAAGAAGAAAGGAAGGAAAAGAGAAAAAAAAACTATAGACCCTTCAGGAAGTAAAAATGCAATTTGAGGGTCTTTTTATTTTATTTTTTTAGTTTTTAAATTGTCTTCCTTTGTTAAAATGAAAAAAACTGGCTTCCGGCAGTGTTAAGATTGTTCTGAACAGCCGGGCGATGGTGGCGCACGCCTTTAATCCCAGCACTCGGGAGGCAGAGGCAGGCGGATCTCTGTGAGTTCGAGACCAGCCTGGTCTACAGAGCTAGTTCCAGGACAGGCTCCAAAACCACAGAGAAACCCTGTCTCGAAAAACCAAAAAAAAAAAAAATAAAAAAAACAACAACAAAAAAAAAAAAGATTGTTCTGAACATCGGGAAAATCAGAATTAGTGAAGTAATTTGAAAAGTACTGTCTCTAATAGTTGCACTTATAAGAACCAATTTTCATATGAGATGGATGTTACATTTTAATTATGAATATTATAAAGTCCCAGCAGCTTTTGGCAAAGTTTTATAATAAAAGGACCAAGAACAGTTTTCACGATAAACATTGTGTCCCTGATGGAACACAGAGTATACATCCTTTAAAAATATATACAACAGAATATCAAAGAGAAATTGAAAGCAACAGAAATAAAAGGATGTAACGGCAAATGTTTATATATCAATCAAATTTTAATGGAATACCACAGTGCTACTGGCACAATATTGTAGCAAGTCTCTAAAACATACTCATTTCTTGGCCATAACTTTCCAGGCATGTAACATCAAATGATCATTTTCCTCTTCCCATGATCCTCCTAAGATATGTTTTATCTTTATGAGTTTTTACTATAGATGTTTCATGTGATTGAAATCTGTCAATATCTGTCTTTCTGTGACTTGATTGACATAAAGCGTTATATAAACAAGCAACTCTCATAAGAAAGTACATTCACTATTAGGGAGGATAAATCAAAATCGTGGTAACATTTCACCTTACCTGTGTCAATGATTTTTTAAGCAACCGTTAGCAAAGATGTGGAGACCAGAATCCTTGTGTCCTGTTTGTGGGAATGTAAAATGAGGAAACTGTTTGGAAAACAGTAAGGAGTTTCCTTTAAGAGATCAAAGATGAAATCACCACATAATCCAGGAATCTCAACTCGGTGTGTCTATATTTAATTAATACAATCAAATCTTAAATAGATGTTGACTTACATGTTAAGTACAGCAATATTCACAGTAGGAAACAACACTATTTATGGTAGCCATGATGAGGAAACAAACATCCATTGATAAGCAGATTTAAAAAAAAGTGTCTTAGTACAATGAAGTGTCATTCACCCTCATCAAAGAAGTGGTATAATCATCTTTCCTCCCATTTTTTCCAGTGGTGTCTGGCAAGATAGTTTCGCAGGTAAATTACCTTGGTGCACATTCCTGGTGACATAAACTTGATCTCTAGAAAGAGCAAAAATAAACAAACAAACAAATAAATAAATAAATATAATGGCAATAGATAACTGACACCATTTGTAAGATAAAAACAAGTACCGAGCATCTGTCTTAGTCAATGTCCTATCACTGTAAAGAGATACCATAACTACAGCAACTCTTATAAAAGAAAGTGCTTAATTAGGATTTGTTTACAGTTTTAGAGTTTTAGTCCATTATCCCCATGACATGATTGATTATTATTCTCCAGCATGGTGCTGGAGAATAGCTGAGCATTCTATAACCAGATCCACAGTCATCAGAAAAATCTTTAGCCTCAGGGCCTAACTTGGGCTTTGGAAATCTCAAAGCCCAAACCCAGTGACCTACTTCCTCCAACAAGACCACACTGCTAACCCTTTTAAATAGTGATAACCAGTCACTTCCTGGTGATCAAGCATTAAATATGTGAGCTTATGGTGGTCATTGTTATTAAAGACCACTATATTGTGTGTGCTTCATTGCCTAAACATATGAACTAAATTCTTTCCTAATAATAGTAAGCAATCAATAGAAAATAGATCTGAGGAGGAGGATTATAGAAACATTTCTGGAATTCCTAGTAGTGTTCTTATCTTCCAGAAGATGAACAACATCAGCAATGTGTTAGAAAGCCCAAAAATTTTGTTTCCTTTCATTTATATTTAACAAATCTATGCATAACCGGTGGTCAATTTCTGTTTTACATTCAAATAAAATTAACTTCTAGTACAGTTTGGTGTTTTACTGTATGTTGGGTAATCTCTAACTTACGGAGAAAAAAGACTCTTCAAAAATGATAATTTAATGATTGTACAAAGAAAAACTAGGAGAAAAAATAAGAAAAAGGACTTTGTAACTTGGAATCTAATTCCTTTAAGCATTTTTTGAAACTTTATCATGTGTGCGCACATATATGTCTTTGTGATTGTATGTGTATGTGTCTTCGGGGGTTGTCAAAAGGCATCAAATACTGGAGTTACAAAAAGCTGTGAGCTGCCCAATATGGGTGCTGGAAATCAAATTCAGGTCTTCTAGAAGAGCAGCAGTGCTCTTAACTGATTAAGACATTACCCCTATGGGATTAATTTATGTTTATAAATAAGGTAAGATTACATATGAATTCTAATCAGTCTGAACTACATATTAGCATAAATTAAGCCAGATTAATAATTAACATATATTATTTTTGCTAATTTTTTATTTATGGAGCCATATAGTAGGAAAATTCTTAGTCATTTAATACAGAACTTCTCGTCTTGTCTTACATTGATTCTTTGCTATTAATTTCTGGATATGCAAATGTGAGGAAAAGCCTCAGTGGCCATAAACAAACAAACAAAAATTGAATTAGATGAGTAAGAGAGTCAGTCACACCACTTTTGAAAATATAAACACCAATCATCACTCAGTATGTATTTTAAAATCTGTGAAGTAATAAGACTGGAGAGAAACTGAGTTGTTGCATTGATAAATGTAGCTGAATGTGACAGATGACAATAGGCAACTGACACTTCTGTTTTAGAAACAGTTACTGTAAGATAGCATGGAAGCCAAGTATCATATTAGATGAAAGTGGATAAACTAAACTCAGAGCTTCTGAAAGCACAAACCTCAGTGGGAGGAAGAAGTCTGGGTCACATCTGACAATGACGGTTTTAGGATTCACTTGAAAACGTCAAACAGGCATAGGGTAGAAGCAATGTAGAAGCGGGCTTTTAACAGTCCCCATCAAAACTTGATGAAGCATTATTGAAATCCACAATTAAAACTTCATTTCAAATAGAATTCTTGTGGTTTGTCTATGGGTTAAATGTGAAGATGTGCTAGTGAGCCTAAATTTATTTTTAAGTGTCCAGAGTCATTCTAATAAGACATACCAGAAAAGCTTGAGAAAATGAAGAGATGTTTAGAGAAAAAATGTTCATTAATTTCATGTCCACATTTAAAAAATTAAGTCTGCAATGGATAGGCAAAGTTTTGATGTGCCCGACAATGGAAGCACTTTGATACAAAGTAAAATAAAATAACTTACCCAGAGTTTGAGGATTGGTTGACTTCACTATTCAAAAATAAATCTGGGCTAAAGGTATCTCTAAATGTTTTCTTCCTCAAAGCTTTCACTTTGAAGAATCCTAAAAATGGTAAAAAAAAAAAAATCCATAATAGAGTGGAAGAATATATGTGGAGAAACAATTTTATTTTTGAGTCAAAAGGTTATATCAATATTTTAATAACCCATCTATTTTTAATCATTTAAAGGCATGGATTGGGTTTTAAAGTGGTGTTTATTTTCAGTGACTTTAGTTTTACAATTTCCAAGCCAATAGCCAAGATTTTAAAAAAAAACTAGCAATTAAGATTTTAAACATTTCTATATTTGAAAAGATAACTCAAAAAAGTCATCAGGAAATTTTTTAAACTTTTAAACATTTTTCATACACTCTTTTTATCATATTCTTTCCTCTCTCCCAACTCCTTCCAGATAACCCTTCTCTACACATATAATTTCATATTCTATTTCTCTCTCAATAAAATAAAGCGGCACCAAGACCAAAAAAGTATTAAAAATACAAACAAGCAAAGACATAAATTCCATTTTTTATTGGCCAACTATTACTGGACATTAACCTGCCTTAGCGTGTGATTGATGTACCCAGTGTCATTGCACTAAAGAAAACTGAGTTTCTGTCTCTCATTAGTTATCAGTTGCAAATATCTTCTTGGTTATAGGTGGATCTTTGTGCCAACTTTTTCTTATTCATATTGGAATTTTGCCTGGCTTGAATTAGTGTAGGTTTTGTGCATGCTGTCATGTTCTGTCTGAGTTCATATATACATCAGCCCTCCTGTGTCTGAAAAATGCTGTTTCTATGGATTCCACAGCTATCTCTTACTCTTGTAATTTTTCTCCTTGTTTTTTGCATAGATTCTTTCATATTGAAGGGAGTGGTGTGATACAGACAATCCACTTGCTGGTGGGTGTTCCAGAGTCTCACACTGTCTGTACATTGTGCAATTGTGAGTCTCTGTGTTAATTACGAGAAACTTCTCTCTTCAGGATTCAGGAATAAAGCAATATGTCATTAGAAATCATTTAATTGCTGAATTCATTTTGCATAATAATTTTATTAGATTTTCCCCTAGGACCCATGACATGTTTAGTTTCAGACCACCTGCTTCATTAGCAATATCAGATACAGGTTCCATTTCATATATTTGGCCTTAAATCTGATCAAAAAGTTGCTGATAACTTTCATAACATTTGTGCCCCTACTGTATCAGTATGTCTATCTTGCTTTTGTAGTTGGCAGAGTTCAGAGCGAGATGAAATTAGTGATTATTTTCTCCTGTGGTAGCATCTACACTATCTTCTGTCACTATAAATGCTAATCAATAAGGAGAAGCTTGTAGTCAAGCTATAGTTTGAGTTTTTCCATGTTTCACAGCAATAGAATCCTACAATAAGACGTGGTTGGTAAACAACAATATTGGTAATAATCTGCAAATATTTGTGGTTGGCTTATGGAAATCCTTTGGCAATGACTCAAAAATATGCAAATCATTCCTAGTACTTGGAGTTAATTTGGTAATATATAATGTCTAGTTGGGCCATTCTCTATATATAAAATATGGTAACTCCACTTAAATTCCATTTGTATATTTATATATTTTAGCTTATACAATAGTAGGTAGGCATCATTGAAGCTTTCAAAAGACCATTATGGTGTTAGTCTCTTCCCATATTCCCTGTTCTACCCTGTTCTCACCTCCCCATCTTCAGTTAATATTCCCATTCTATTCTAATATGCCATTTATAAAACTACTTTCTATTCCTTCTTCTTTGGAAGATATCCCCCATCTCTGTTTTGTTAGTAACTACCTAATCATTTTGGATTTTCTACATAAAGCACATATCTAATGTTTAAAAGCTAACATCTACATATAAGAGAAAACATAAAATGTTTGTCTACTGGAGTTTCAGTTCCCTCCTTAGAATTATTGTCCATCCAACCTGCAAATTTCATAATTTCTTTTGCTTTAAGGTCTGAATAATATTCCATTCTGTAAATATACAATTTTTTTGTTCTCTGTTCATCAGTTGATGGACCATCCAGGCTGTTCCCAATTTCTAGCTTTTATGAATACAGCAGTAACCAATGTGGATGAGCAGGCATCTCTGTAGCAAGACAGACTGACAAGCATCAGTGACTGCTTCAGACAGAGACAAGGAAGAACTAACTTCATTATTGTTTTCCCAGAATCATCTCAAGTTTGTAAAATATCCATATCAATGATAACCTTCTCCAAGTATTGTTCCAAGGGGATAAAAGTCTTCAATCTACCCACTCTGAAAACAAACAAAAGAATAATTTAAAATCCCAAGAGGTCAATAAGATTATTCTTCAGGAAAGAGCAATGGCTACAAAGACTTTGCTGCCTGGAACCCACTTTGTGGAAGGGGAGAACTAACTCCTTTACATTGTCTTCTGACCTGTATTGTAGGAAGTGCACTACTACAAGTATGGTGTTGTAGATAAAATTCGAGGAAAGGAAAGGTATCTGCTAAGATATTCCAGTTAACAGCAAGAATGACAGCCAAAAGGTGGTACAAAACATCCCTTCCTTGGTACCCAGAGTGTCCCAGTTAGGATGACTGCAGTAATAAAACACCCTGACCAAAAGCAAGTAGGGAAGGAAAGGGTTTATTTGGCTTATACTTCCACATTCTAGTCAGGCATCAAAGGAAGTGAGGGCAGAAAATGACACAAGGCAAAAATATGGAGGCAGAAGCTGATACGGAGGCCACGGAAGAATGTTGCTTACTTGCTTGCTCATCCTAGCTTGTTCAACCTGGTTTCTTTTGAGCCAAAAGCCACCATTTCAGGGTGACACCACTCACAATGTGCTAGGACACCTCCTATCAATCACTAAATAAGAAAATGACATAGGCTGCCTACAGACTGATATTATAATTTCATTCTCTTGATTGAGATTCTTTCCTTTCAGATGACTCCAACTTGTGTCAATTTGACATAAAACAAGCCAGCAAGAGCTACTAAGATGTCATCAGGTAAATTTGTCAATGTTTACAAGGTAAAGGGTAATGATTTAATATGAATAGTTTCTTTACTTTTGAAATATAATTTCAAAATAAAATTGTTCAAAAACAAATTAGCTCATAGCTAATAAGGCTCTTCTGTGTTCTACTATAAAATAAAAGCAAGAATATTTTTATATTTTGATAGCACTGAAAGAAAATTCTCCTGCACCTGGGAATGAAAGAAGACACGACAAAAAAAAAAGTCAGACCATCACAAGTACATGGATCTGAATATTTAAAATAAAAGCTATGTTTTAGGGTTTGGGAGATAGCTCAATGGTTAAAAGCAATAGTTGCTGTTCCAGAGGATCCTGGTTCAATTCCCAATACTGACATGACAGCTCACAACCTTCTGTATTTCCAGTCATAAGGGATATGATGCTCTCCTCTGGCCTCCACATGCACCAGGCATGCATGCAAGTGATCAGAAATACTTTCAGATGAAGTTCACATACATGTTAAATAAATAGGTAGACATGTGGGAAAATTTTGTATATAAGGAGAAAAATACAATATAAATTCTACAATTTTAGGAGACATAAGAACACATTTTCTAAATTCAAAGGAAAATAAACATTGAGGGAAAAATTATTTGCTGCTTGAATAATGTTTCGAAAATTTGCTTGTCTTCATTAGGTTGAAAAACTTAAGAAATATTGCAACATAATATTTTCCATTATGTAGAGGCTATGAATAATTTGTATAATATTCAATCAAATTGAATATTTTCATGTTTAAAGAACTGTAATTAGCTGACCTTTCTTCCTTTGTTCCTACCAAACCATTTCCTCATTATTGATATTATTCATTTTCCATGGCTCTTATTTCTTGTCTTTGAGGCAGGGTAATTAATTCTTTTCAAACAATCAACATAGCAGCAATATTGATATGAGAGTCATCTGGCAGCTCAATAGGCATCATTAGAGTTGGAGTCATGAAAGGGATTTGATTAGAATGATCCCAGTGTTTTGATCTGTAAGCTGTTAATAACAAGAATATCTAGGGTGAGCCCATTGTTAAGAATCAAAAACTAAGCTATGTAATTGTGGTTCTGGGTCAATAGATGAAAAAATAGAAATTGTGGGAACCTGGTCTGCTATTAAATAGACAATGTAAAAGTGACAATTATAAATTATTGATGAATGATACATGTAATTCAAGGACTTTACAAATTATAGAAGCAATAGCCAAACTGCTGAATCTATGCTGTTTTTAAAAACTATTTTATATAATAGCACGTTTACAATGTTAGATAAATATTTTTAAGCAATAGAAATATGAATTAGAAGAGATGCATGGTTCCTTGAAGGGTCTATCAGTCTCTTAACTAATTTTCACACACTGCTTTTTACATGGAGTTTTAGTTAGGATTTCTATTGCTGGGATAAAACACCATGATCATAAGCAACATGGGAAGGAAGGGGTTTATTTCATCTTAAAAATAACGACTCACACTCCATCACTGAGGGAAACAGAGCAAGAAAACAAGCAGGGTAAGAACCTGGAAGCAGTAATTGATGCAGAAGCCATGGAGAAATAAGTGGTGCATAGTGCCTTATCATACTTCAAAGGACTTGCCCAAGAGTGGCACTGTCCAGAGTGAAAAAGCTTCCTCATATGAAAGAAAATACACAGTATAATCTTATTTAGTCTGATTTACTTCACATAATATAATGATTTACAATTGCATCCATTCCCCTGAAATGGCCATTCAATGTGTTTTAAGGACACATACAATTCGATATTATATATTTAGTACATTTTCATTTTATTTATTTAAAATTTTAATACAATGTATTTTTGTCAAATTATTTCCCATGACACAAAATCTCCAAGGTCTTTCCTACCTTTCTATCCATCCAATTTTATATTTTCTTTATCAATGTCAGTTTGTTTCTACCTCTTTTGCAAAATCAAATAAGAAAAGTAGTAAGTAATGTCCCCCTTTTCATTTCTGAGTTTGTTAGTTTCAATGTTCTCTCTCTACCTTTTGATTAGTGTGGATAAGGGTTTGTCAATCTTAGTTCATGATCCTAGAGAAGCTAAGTAATAAGGTGAACCCAAAGAAAAACATATATGGACCCACCTAGGGGTTAGAGACAGACAGGGTCACCTGACAGGATTAGGAGCATGAGTGGGGGGCAGAGGAAAGGGGAGAAAGGGAAGATGAGGGGAGAAGAGGGGGTGAGAAGAACGTGAGGGAATGGCATGGTCGAGATGGAGAGGGGACAGTTATGAGTGCAAGGAGAGATATCTTAAGTGGGGGGGAGCCATTATGGGGTTGGGAAGAAGCCTGGCTCTACAGAAATTCCCAGGAATCCACAAGAATGGCCCCAGCTGATACCCTAAGCAATAGTGGACAGGGGCCCCAATCTTGATTTGCCCTGTAGTCAGACAGATGACTATCTTAAATATCACCATAGAACCTTCATCCAGCAACTGATGGAAACAGAAGCAGATATCCGTATTGGAGTACTGGACTGAGATCTCAAAGTCCAGTTCAATAGTGGGAGGAATGAGAATATGAGCAAAGGGATTAAGACCATGATGGTTACACCCACTGGAACCATCTACCTGAGCTAATGGGAGCTCACTAACACCAGCTAGACTGGGAAGGAACAATCATAGGACCAAGCTAGTTCCTCTTAATGAGGTTGACACTTGTATGGCTGGGGCACACTGAGGAACCACTGACAGTGGCTCTGGGATTTATCTCTGTTGCATGTACTGGCTTTTGGGGATCCTATTCTCTTTGGATGTGTACCTTGCTCAGCCTAGATGTCGTGTGAGTGCCTTGGACCTTCCACCAGGCAAGGTGACTTGCCCTCTTTTAGGATTGGAGGGGTGGGGTAGTACAACTTGAAATTGGGAATGGTGTCAGGATTGTTTTAACTATCTTGTTTTTTTGTTTCTTTGTTTTTCATATAAAGTTGAGAACTGTACTTTCAAGATCTTTAAAGAATTATGTTGGAATTTTGATGAAAAGTACATTAAATCTGTAAATTTTCTTTGGTAGGATAACCACTTGTCTATGTTATCCTACTAATCCATGAACATGTGAGATCTTTCCATTCTCTGATATCTTCTTCAATTTTTTCTTCAAATATTTGAAGAATTTATCATACAACACTTTCATTTTCTTTGTTAGAGTCCCCCAAGTTATTTTATATTATTTGTGACTATTATGAAGAGAGTTGTTTCCCTAATTTTCCAGGTGATGTATCATTTATATATAAGAGGAATACTAATATTTTGAGTTAATCTTGTAACAAGCCACTTCAGTGAAAGTGTTTATCAGCCATAGGAGATTCCTGGTACAGTTTTTGAGGTAACTATGCATACTATAGTATCATCTGAAAGTAGTGATACTTTAACTTCTTCCATTACTATTTGTATTCTCTTGATCTCCTTTAGTTATCTGATCATTCCAGTTAGAATTTCAAGTATTATATTGAATATATGTGATGAGAGTCTTGTTCCTGATTTAGTGGAGGCTTTGATTTTCTCTCCATTTAATTTGATATTGACTATGGGCTTGTTATAAATTGCCTTTATTATGTTTAGGTATGCCCTTTGTATCTTTGATCTCTCCAGGACTTTTATCATGAAAGGGTATAGACTTTATCAAAAATTTTTCTCAGCATCTAACGAGATAATCATGTGTTTTATTTTTCTGTTTAATTATATGGAGGAATGCATTTGCTGATTTTTGTATATTGAATCATTTCTTCATCTAGAATGAAGCCTACTTGGTCATGGTGGATGTTCTTTCTGATGCATTCTTGAATTCAGTTTGCAGGCACTTTATTGAATATTTTTGCATCTATGTTCATAAGGGATTTTTTAATCTTTGTGTGGTTTGGGTATCTGGTTAATTGTGGGCTCATGAAATAAAATTGTCAATGTTCCTTTTGTTTCTATTTTCTTGAATAATTTGAGGAGTAGTGGCATTAACTTTTATGTGAAATTCTGGTAGTATTCTGTGTTTGAACCATCTGGCCTTGGGTTTTTCATTGTTTTTGTTTGTTTGTTTTGTTTTAAAGATTTAATGATTACTTCTATGTCCTTAGGGGTTACAGGTTTATTTATCTTGTTTATCTGATATTGATTTAATTTTAGTAAATAGTTAGAATTTAACAATAATTCTACCCACAGAAAGCCTACAAACTTATGGAAGCTGAACAGTCAACTACTGAACCACCCTTGGATCAGGGAAGAAATAAAGAAAGAAATTAAAGTCTTCCTTGAATTCAATGAAAATAAAGACACAACATACCCAGACCTATGGGACACTATGAAAGCAGTGCTAAGAGGAAAGTTCATAGCTCTAAGTGCCCACATGAAAAAAAAAAAGCTCACATTAAAGACTTAACAACACAGCTGAAAGCTTTAGAAAAAAAAAAGAAGCAGACTCACCAAAGAGGAGTAGAAGACTGGAAATAATCAAACTGAGGGCTGAAATCAACAAAATAGAAACACAGAAAACAATCCAAAGAATCAATGAAATGAAGAGCTGGTTCTTTGAGAAAGTCACAAGAATGACAAACCTTTATCCAAACTAATCAAAAGGCAGAGAGAGAACACGCAAATTAACAAGATTAGAAATGAAAAGGGGGACATAACAACAGACACTGAGGAAATTCAGAGAATCATTAGGTCTTACTACAAAAGCTTATATGCCACAAAGTTGGAAAATGTAAAAGAATGGACTTGTTTTTAGATAAGTACCATTTACTAAAATTAAATCAAGACCAGGTGAACAATTTAAATAGACCTATAAGTCGTGAGGAAATAGAAGCTGTCATAAAAAAACCTCCCAACCAATAAAAGCTCAGGACCTGATGTTTTTAATGCAGAATTTTACCAGAACTTCCAAGAAGAGCTGATACCTATACTCCTTAATGTGTTTCACATAATAGAATCAGAAGAGTCATTGTCAAACTCTTTTTATGAAGCTACAGTCACCCTGATTCCAAAACCACACAAAGACCCAACTAAGAAAGAGAATTACAGACCAATCTCACTCATGAACATCGATGCAAAAATTCTCAATAAAATTCTGGCAAACAGAATCCAAGAATACATTCTAAAAAATTTTACATTACGATCAAGTAGACTTTATCCCAGAGATGCAGGGCTGGTTCAACATACGGAAATCTATCAATGTAATCCATCATATAAATAAACTGAAAGAAAAAAACCATATGGTCATTTCATTAGATGCTGAAAAAGCATTTGACAAAATTCAACACCTTTTTATGATAAAGGTTTTGGAGAGGTTAGGGATACAAGGATCATACCCAGCTATAAACTTTACTCATACTGACTAACATTTGTGGTGCTAGAAGGGACGTTTCACTCTACCAGAGAAGAAAATTAATCATAAATATCCCATAGCTACAAACTATGGGTCCTATGACAGAAACCTTCTTGGAAGACATACTAATACTATAGCACCAGAAATGCTATGGAAGTAAGCAAACATTTTTGATTGGATTTAATGACCATTCTATGGCATGAAACCAACATATAACACTGTTAAAATGGACACGAAACTGAGAATAGAGATGCCATGGGCCCAAGGGAGAAGCTACTATTATTTTTCTGTTTATAGAATATAGAAATAAAATGACTCCTAATGACATTGCTATACACAGAGAACAGAACATTTCTAAACCATCATCACAGAAGCTTCTTCTTGCAGTAGATGATTATTAGATTCACAGCTGAAAAATGTACAGATAGTAAGAGACTTTAGAGTTCCCTGCCTTAAATGGAACGTCTGGAAAACCATTCCTTTAAGGCTCATGGATCTATGCATAAGAGGAACTTGAAAGACTGTAAGAATATGTGTGTGTATGTATACAAACATACATATGTGTGTGTGTTTAATCACAGAAGCTTTATTTTTAAACAGAGATGATCTCTACCACTTGTTTAGTTTATATACTTTTCTTTTAATTATCATGTATTACTATTATTTTATTATTATGTTGATGAAGTGATGATGGGTCTAGGTTGTTGGTTTTTTGCACTTGATAGTGTAGGTTCCCATAGAGTCTATAAGAATATTTCAGCTCCTCTGGTGCTGGAGATACAGGTGGTTTTTGATGCATCTAATTGGGGTTCTGGGAACAAAACCTTGGTTCTCCCAAGAGAACTACGTGCTCTTCGCTGATCAACCACTTCCAAATCCTCTTAGATATTCTATTCAAAAGGAAAAGAAATCAAATGATAAACATGATCTATCTTCAAGAAAAGCATTAAATGAATCTATGACTGTAATCTTTTAATTTTAAACAAATTTTGATAAACGTTAGCTACTGTATCTGTTCCCCTTCTGGATGTGTGTCTTCAATCTTTTTTTTTTGTCTTTGCCAAAGAGTTTTATCTTGATATGTAAAGAAAAGAAGGATTAAAGGGTAAAGCATTTTCTCAAAATTGGTACCATGAAATTTATAGTAATTAATGTTACACAGTAAGATTAATTTGGAAGAGGAAAAAATGGATCGTAAATGTGATTTCTCTAGAACAGTGCACTAATGCTTTCACAATGGATCTTCTCATATTTTTGGAGTTCCGTGGTCATGTTGAACATTTCGTGTATGTCTGGATTGAAAAATAGCTGCATCATCTCTTCAATGAAATCCAGACCGCAAAAACAAACTGTAAGATACTTGACTGCAGGCTACATCAGAAACTGGGCTTTACCTTCAACCAGGTGGCTGACTTCAAAGGAACAAAACTCTTTGGAAGGTTGAAGACTGAGAAATATTGTTGAGATTTCTCTCGGTTGGGAGATAAAAATCTAGTCCTAAAGAGATGTGGGCATCACTTACAGTGTCGACAGACGATATCCCACTTCTTCAGAGTTAGCCAGGTTTCTTATTAATGACCGTAATGTAGATATGCTCAGTTTTACCTCTCTACATATGTTTTTTGCACATATTTACCTTTGTACCATCTCCCTATTCCATTCATTTAAATAGACCATTTTCTAATAATAATAATATGATTATTAAATGATATCCTGTACGGTAATTATTGCAATAAAGCATTTGAAATGATATAGAAAAAATGACATTTTTTCTGTTCTTATTTTCAAAGACAAATTATGTTTGGATTTTTTTTCCATGCTCACCTTTCACTGTCCAGAATATTATGACAGACTTGAGTTCTTACACTTTTTGTGTTTGCCTATTAACTACTATTCTCATTTGCATGCACAGTGCATGGCATAATTCTGTACCAATGTACTGAATGCTGTACTTGGCAGGGACTTCATATTACTACTCTTTACACAACAATCAGTTGAATTTCCTTTTCACAAACCCAATACTTAGATTGTCCTAAAAAACACAGAAACAACAAAGAAACTGAATAACTACTCACTGACTATAAGATGTATTCACTGACACCCTAAAAGAGAAAACATTTTATGACTTTGTCATCAGTAAATCTGAAAAATAAAAACATCAATGAAATTCTCATTGTGTTGTGCATAAGGGTTTTAGTGATTCCATCAAAGTCAAGAAATATTTCTAATGTGTCTCATGACAATTTGGTTGACTATGTCCATGTCTAGCAAAGTTATTAAAACTAAAATGATGTATTTTGAAGGGTGTACAAAGTTTGTCTCAGTAGAATACTGATTTTGACAGGTTCTTTATATTGCCCTAAAATATCCTGTTCTGCCTCCTTGATATTAACAACTTTAACAAAATAACCAGACCTCACTGTTAAAGAATCAATTTCATGTGAACTCACAAGTCTCACTTCTAAACTGTCACCATGCCATTATATTACATATTTCTGAGCTAGTATGGGATTTCTTTTTAATGTCCGTCTTCACTTCTCCAGTTATATTATACCAGAACATGCTGGAAAGAATCAGCATGTATCCTAATATAGAGATGCCTTATTTGATAGGAATTTTCTCTGTATAATCTTAAAACAACTTGCTTTCATGTACTATGAATTTCACTCAAATAGATTGGAGAGAATATGATGGACTGAGTTGAAACACTGGCATGTCCAACCTTGACTTTGTGTCTTAAAAACCATTGTCACATGAGAAAGACAATTTCTCTGTCACCCAATCCTCATCTATAAAATAAGGATCACTTTTCCCACATTGCCTGCTTTTCTTGAATATGCTAAATTATGATTCAAACTATTGATTGCCCATTTTAGAATGTTTTTCCATTTCAACTATACATTCTTTCCTCCATAATCAAAAATCATAGGAACATAGATAGAGTTGTTTAATCGTAAGAAAAAGTGACATAAAGATGTAAATGTGTTTGGTGACTTCAAACATGAATCTCTCTTCAGATTATGTCTAACTGCCTACGTTAATGGCTATTTGGTCTTCCTTAATGATCCTTTACTCCAGACAATACAAACATGCCCCAAGACAATATTTCATTCTGATTACATGTTAGTAACTCAGATGCCAAAATAAAAACACGTCATCTGTCTTGTAGCATGAGAGGAGTCCACAATATTACATTGGAATATGGAAATGGCCTGAAGATACATAGATGATAAAGTCCTCCAAAGGGGCTACAACTTCTACCTCTCCAAAAATCTCTATTTTTTAAAAAGGAGACTACTTGAGAATAGGAGAAGAATCATGAGGCAGGGGGGAGGTTAAAAAATGGAGGGTGAAGTAAGGGGTGAACATATTACATTACATATATATCATAATAAAACTTATTTTTTGTAATTAATATATGCTAATGGGGTATTTTTGAAATAAACTATTTTGTAATGTCTGTAGATGTCATGGGACTTTATCACAACCTTTTGTTTAAATGGGCTTAAATTTTTATTTCACTATATTTTCAAACTAGAAGAAAGCATTTTTGTATGCATAATGATACTAGCTCAAGGTTCTGATGACATAGCCAGAACTCTCCACTCCAGTCAGACACTTAGATTTAGGTTTTAAAATAAATTAATGCATATTTTCAAAATGCTCACATGCTTTAGACCACAACAGACAAACAACAAAATGAAAAATCACTATAGGAAGCCAAGTTAGCAAATTTGATGGCTAACCTCTAGGCAGTGGTTATAAACATATATGCTATAAGGCACATGCTAATCAATGGTGAGTTGATTTTATGTCATCTCTAGCATATACTGCCCACCTGCAAAGCTCATATATTAGAACTGGAGGACAAAGCATGTTTTAACCTCACAGATTCAATAAGGTAAGCATTTATATCCTTTGTATGCAGTATATGTAATTTTCTAATTTAATCAATGATAGGAAACTGAGGTAGCTTATTTTAAAGACCCATCATGACATGAAGTAAAACTGTTCTAAAGCATCTCCAACTATAGTGTTTCTATTGCTTCTGATGTTAGTAAGATTGCCCTGGTGACCCTAACACTAGCTTGGTGCTTCTCTTCATCCTAAAACATTTCTGAGGATTTTTCATCTGCAGGTTTTTTTCCCCTTTGGATGGATTCTGAATGCTCCATTTCTAGAGCCATTCATCCTGCTTCTGGCTGATGGCGGCATAGAATTAGAGATGACAAATGAATCTCACTTTCAATTTTGACCTTTGCAGATTAGTAAGCACTCCCTGAAGTGCTGTGTCAATGTGCCCTTTTTCTGTAGTAAGGTATAATTAGGGTGTGAACAAAATGTACTCTGCTCATTCTGACGTCAGCCATACACACTGGACAAAGCCACAGCAATTTGTCTTTGGTAAGGGTCATCACATTTAGAGAAGGGCAGGAGATGTTGTGTTGGAGGAATGATTCATGAGAAAACTTACAGTTTATAAAGAGACCTAAAACAGATTGTATAAGAAGTAAGTCATAAATGAATCATGGACTAACAAAGTAATGGACAGATTTTGGTGAAGGAGAATATTCCTAGAGATGAATTAAAGTGATGGACAACAGAGTTGCACAGTAGGATTTGCTGATGATCATGAGACAGCAACACCATTTGGAGCCCCTGGCAACCAAAAAGGAGGGTTAGCCTGTCTGAGTACATAAACATAAACATGCTGTTTTATACAATTTAAGTTTCCCCAAAAATGTTAATAATATTAGAAGACAGAAACCCCAGGCAAAGCAAGAAATGCACAAGATCTCAGCTCTCCTGTTACATCTGAGGCTTTCTTGGTGCTGCCATTAATATGCTCATTGAGCTGGATCAATTAGTTATTGACCTCCAGTGCACATATGCAATCACTAATTCACACAGAAAGAAGCTGTCTCGGCACATCTTTTATCCTCAGAGTTAGTATAAGTCCCTTGGCGTTCTTCATGAACTGTAAGACATACAGTTTCAGGTTTGATTACCATGAGTGTTTTTGAGTATAGTTTGGGACTGTATCATACACACAACTAATACATATGTCAACAGGCCAGCCATAAACATGATTTTAGGATTTCTTTGGTTACTTTGCTTTTTTTGCACCTGTGGTAAACCTCTGATAAAGACAGACTAGTTTCTGAGTCAGATGCTAATCACTTCTCTCTTAGGATTTACAGTGCTGTGATGAATACCATGACCTTGACAACTCTTTTATAAAAGAAAACATTTCATGGAAGTTGGCTTATAGTTCAGAGGTTTAATCAATTATTGTCATGGTGGGAAGCATGGCTGTGTGCAGGCAGACTTGGTCCTGAAGAGATAACTGAGAGTTCTCCATCTGGCTGTGCAGACAGCAAGAAGAGAGAGAGACACTGGGCCCAGCTTTAGCATCTGAAACCTCTAAGCCCACCCCCAGAGACAAATTTTCTCCAATAAGACTACTCCTACTCAGCTGGGCGGTTGTGGCACACACCTTTAATCCCAGCACTCAGGAGGCAGAGGCAGGTGGATCTTTGCAAGTTTGAGACAAGCCTGGTGTACAAGAGCTAGTTTCAGGACAGGCTCCAAAGTCACAGAAAAACCCTGTCTAGAAAAAAACAAAATAAACAAAAAAACAAAAAAAAAGACTATTCCTACTCCAACAAGTCCACATGTCCTAATACTGTTGCTTCCTGTGGGACTATGGGTGTCACTCTTTATCTTTTTCAAGAATTATTATTTTTTATTTATGTGCATGTGCCTGTATCCACCATGTGCATGGGGGTACCTGGGGGGATCAGAGGATGTTGGGTCCTCTGCAACTGAAGTTATAATCAGTTGTAAGCCACCCAACATGGGTGTTGTGACCTGAAAGCAGAAAGCTCTTAACTGTTGGGGCATCTCTCTGGCCCCATTCTTTTATTTCTTATTGGCTACATTATGTAATTGTAAAGAGGTTACTACTCCAACATAATAATTTAAGTGTTGGCTTCATCTGTAAATTGATTTTGCTTTTGGTTGTTGTAAGGGCATTTTAATTTTTAAATGATAAAATTATCCATATATAAAGGGTTCAGGGCAACATTTAAACACATATGTAAGATACATAATAATCAGATCAAGAGAACTGGCACATCTATTACCTTACACACTTGTCATATTTGTGTGTTTGAACATTTAAAAATCTTTTCTACTAGTTACTTGGAAAAATTCAATTAATGATACTCAACCACAATAACCCTACTTTACAAGACAGGACTTTAGCAAATATTCTTTTCATTGAGGGTTGCAAACATTACTTATATTTTCGTTATACCACTCTCCATACTCTCCATTCTTTCCAAAGTCTGGCAGTTATTATACTCTATCCCTCTGTGGCAGAAACATTTATCTTTCCTTGTGCAGAACATGAGGTGTTTGCATTTCTCCCTCTGAGTTAATTCACTTATGTATCTAAACCATGTTGTACCAACTTGCAAAATTTCATGGTTATAAACGTTGAATCTACTCAACTGTGTGTGTAAACCAGATTGTCCTTGTTCATTTTTATTATCAGTGGATACCTAGGTTGACTCTATATCTTGCTTAGTATTAAATGTATCTTTTAATATGATGTCTTTTTGCTTACGCATGTATTCTAAGTGTGAATTCAGATGATTACTCCATTTTTAAAGTTGAATTATTTGGTTCCTTATATTTTCTGGATTTGAATCTCTTTTTACAGTAGGACTTGATATACGTTTTCTCTCATTTTTCACGTCTTGTCTTCACTGGAATCTCTTCACAGTATGGAAGCTGCTTGCTTTAATATAACGCTGTTTGCCAGTTTTTGATTTATCAAGTGATCTTCTGTAGTCATGGCTGGTGTTAGACACATAAAACAGGAAGTATAGATCTTAATGCATCCTGCTTTTACACGGTCTGTATTAGCCTAATATTCTTAGCTATATACTAATTTTTAAATTATTAATATCATTTAAATTTATGAAAATATATACTGTTTGGTATAGATACAAGGTTACATTTTTCTTGGCCCAAAAGATGTTTCTGAGCTTGTCAATTTTCTATTTGCTATAGTTAATGATATATTCTTTTGATTTTCATGAAATGCTGTGTATTATACAATTTCTATTTTCTTCTTTATCTTTGTTTTATTTTACATACCAACTACAGTTTTCCCTTTCTCCTTTCTTGCTGTTCCCTCCCACAACCTCCCTTCTATAGTCCATCTACTGTTTCTTTAACAAGATTTTTGGTTTTGTCAGTACTTATCATTCAAAATTTGATCATTAATTTTTAATTTTTAATGATATTCCATCTAATAATAGAGAGACCATAAATACAAAAAAATGATCAACTTTTCTCTTTCATGACATTTAATTTTGCATATCCAGAGATTATGTAGAAGGGAGAAAGTAGGTGAATGAAATTATGATAACACACACAATGACTTTATTCTTTTCCATTTGATGACAGAAAATTTTAAAGCAGAATAGAGAGACCAGCAAAATGAAAACTATATGCATGTTACCTTGATTTAAGAATCGTTAAATTATTTGTTTTAACTATACTGTTTGAAAAGACAATTTAAAATAAATTACAGGCCTCATTACATTTCCACAGTAGCATCTTCACCATGAATGTCTCAAACTGAAGTCCATTTGTGAGCATAATATAGTTAACACAAGGACCAGAATTCTTCATTTTTTTCCTCAAAGACAAACTTCGCAGTCACACCTCTCATTTTCCTAGCATCGTTCAGGGCTGGCTAAATGGGTAATTAGCCATTCAAGGAATCGTGGCTTGCTTTTTGTTGTCATGGTTCCTGAGAGTCTATTCATCTCACAGTTTTCCATTTCACAAGGCTGAACATGAATGCCGTCTTTTCCCCATAGCTTTATCTCCCTGTCTTCTGCATCAACACAATTGCTTCCTCATAGTGACACTGGCTCTCCACTCACTTTGTGTTCGCTGAAAGGATAGATTTTTCATCTGTATGAGCTGTTAGATTCGTTCTTCAGTGATTTTGGCAAGTTTTCTTAAATTTTGATTCTGTGTGTCTTGGACCTTGGATCATGTCACATTAGGAAGATCAACGGGTTCTGCTTTGCCATCATTGTGGTGATAGGGCTTATCTCTGACTTTAGCAAGTCACGGTTCTCAATACAAATGTTTTTTTACGCTTTCAACAGCAAATGATTTTAGAAAGGTATCTATCACCCAGGAGCTTTATAATGCAGTGAAGATCCTTCATAAAAAATACTATATATTTTAACAGCTGAAAATAGAACATTAGAAAAAAAACTTAGTCAAAATAAATTTATTGATTGTTACTTTTTAAGTAGATGTTGGGAGCAGTGAGACCCCAGATCCTGAATTTCTTGTAATCCCCTGATCTGAGTGCCTACAGCTGCTCTGAGCATGAGACCTTCAGGAGTTCCTGATGGCAGGAGAGTGGTTTCTGGTGGGTTTGGCTGGGGCGTGTCTATCTCTATATAGTCTGCCCCTGAACACAATAAAAGGGGCATTCTTGGGGAATTCAACGATGACTCATGTCGCTGTCTCTCTGTCTGTGTGTGTTTGTGTATTGTAACCTTGCCCGAAGCTTGCGAACTGGGTAATAGCGCACAGAGCACAGACACGGGGGCGTGGTGCGTGGCAGTAGTGGGCTTCTATACATGAATGTAACAAAGAAACAATGATGCAAGGAAGGTTGTCTGAGTTCAGAAAGAACATGTTAATAAATGACAGTAAGCAAATACTAAATATTGACCGATGAGCACTTTTCCAGGACTTTCTCAAGACAGACAAATTTAAGTTTCCTGGCATGTACCTGGGATAATACCTGGGAAAAAGGGGAAGCAAAGCGGGTGTATCCAGATTCAGGGTATTTACTGTATTAACTTGTAATTTGTAAAAAAAAATGTTCAGACTAGATGCATAAGTTAAAATATACATCATTCAGAGGTCTGTTCATATAAAATAGAAATTACAAAAGAAAAGAATTAGTTCAGTTCCTAAACTTTCAATTTGGTAGTCCCATTCTGATTACTTTCCAAATCAGAGTCATCACAAGAAAGACAGAGTTAATAATGTTGTTATAGTTTGAAGATAAAATGTCCTTTACAGGTTTATTGCTGAAGCTCTGCTCATTAAATAATAATGCTATTTTGGTAAATTCTAGAAACTACAATAGAAAGGACCTGTCTGAAAGAAGTAGGTCAATGAGGCCATGTTCTTGGTAGGTCGTGTCTCTTGTCTCTCTGGCTTTCTCTCTGACTCCTGTTTACCATGAGGGAGAAATGCTTTATATGGACACAAAGTTTCCACCTTGATATTTTGCCTGTCTTCCAGCCTCAAAACAAATAAAGCAAAGTGAATACACAATAATACCTCTTAACCGAACCATGGACCCAAGTAAATCTTTTTTAATTTAATTTTTTATTGATCTTTCTTTCTTCCTTTCTTTCTTTCTTTATTTTTATTTCACCACTATACAAACGAGGATTTTTTTATTGATTTTCGTTGAACTCCACATTTCTTTCTGCTCCCCTCCCTGCTTCTTCCCTTCCCTCTTCAACCTTCCCTCAAGGTCCCAAATTTACTCAGAAGATCCTCCCATGTAGCTTAGATCTATGTAGGCCTCTCTTTACATCCTCATTGTTGTCTAAGTTTTCTGGGATTGTGGTTTGTAGGCTGGTTTTCTTTATTTTATGTTAAAAAAAAAACACCTATGAGTGATAATTCTGTGTCTGGGTTACCTCACTCAAAATAATGTTTTCTAGCTCCATCCATTTTCCTGCAAAATTCAAGATGTCTTTTTTTCTGCTGTGTAGTATTCCATCGTGTAGATGCAGCACATTTTCCTTATTCATTCTTTGGTTGAGGGGCATTTAGGTTGTTTCCATGTTCTGGGTATGACAAACAATGCTGCTATAAACATAGCTGAGCACATGTCCTTGTGGCACGATGGAGCATCCTTTGGATATATACCCAAAGGTGGTATTACTAGGTCTTGAGGAAGGTTGTTCCCTAATTTTCTGAGAAATCGCCACACTGACATCCAAAGGGGCTGTGCCAGCTTACATTCCCACCAGCCATGCAGAAGTGTTCCCTTTTCCCTGCAACCTCGCCAGCGTAAGTTGTCATCAGTGTTTTTCTTTTCCACATTTCTTTTTCAGGAATTCACAATAACAGGAAACAAAAACAATGTTCTCTCCTGTACCAAACATAGAAAACTATATGTTCTCTACTAGGTTATACTATTTGTTATAAGGAGAAAGGAGTGCTGTTAAAGTCACATGCCTCTAAACAGTGTATCTATGGGTTCTAAGATGCTAACTGTTCAAGAATCCAAGTACACTACTCTACACCCATGTCAAGAGACCCACAACTACCTGTAATTCCAGTTTCAGGGAATCAGATACTCTCTTCTGGTCCCTGTAGACATTGTTACTCTTGTTCACATACCCACATATAGCATGCATACCTACACACAATAAAAAAATAGTCTTTAAAAAAACACTACTTCATAGGTAGCCTTGTTTATCATCAAGAAGTGTGTAATTGTTGACTGCCTCAGTTATATTAGTAGTTATCTAGGCTAAATTTAGAGATATTTTAGCATCAGCTACAAAATTGTGACTTTCTCAATCTATAATGTGTGTATAATTTTTAAAATGTTATTCATCTTACTCATTGCTAAAGGCTAAGACTAAATAAATAAATAATGAAATTAAATGACTGCCTGAATGTTACCATTTGTTCAGAAGTTTAAGTATGTTGGAGAACTGATTTGTTGATTATCTGTATGTGGGAATACTGTATAGTTCCCATGTATTAACACGCTATTCCATAAGTACCTATTAAATCAATTCAATTTAATATTTGCAAGTCATTATTATGCTTATAGAATTTTTAAAATATATTCTATTGATGAATGACAAATATCCAATTATGATTGTGAATCTGTTATCATTTTCAATTCTTCCACTTTAAATCAAATTGTTTGAAACGATACAATTCTATGTAAAAATTTGAATGATTGCAAGTAATTTTTGCCTACTTTTTCTCCTGATTATATCACTAGGTTTAATATTGACTCTGTGTGTGTGTGAGTGTGTTTCAAATAAACAAACAGAAACAAGAAACAAATTCAAAAAAGTAAAAATAGCCCACAAAAACACAAAGGTGAAAATCAAACAAAAAAAGAAAATAACAAATGTTCAAACAAGGCAAAATGAAACAAAAAGTGCCCCAAAATATCAGTGAGTTTGTTTTGTGTTGGTTAACAGCTCCTGGGCATGGGGTCTTCTCTGGAGTGTAGTTGATATATCTAGTCAGATTCCATTGAAGAAAACTGATTTTTCCCTTTGCTAGAGGCTACTAATTTCAGAGAGTTTCCGTTTCCCATATCAGTGCTGGAACTCCATCTGACTTGAGCCTGTGAAGGTCTAGTGCATGGGCCCACGGGCTATGTGAGTTCATATGTGGAGCAGTAGTGTTGTGTCTAGGTGAGCATATTTGCTCGGAGTCGTCGGACCAATTATCTTTCTGTAGTGTTTGCTTATTATTTATGAGTAAGTGTACTTTCTATAGACATTTATATTCTTTTCAGAATAATCAGTTATGGCGTAAATAGTTTTCTAGAATGAATCATAAATCTAAATTATCTTTTTCAATAAGAACCAGGAGTCAAATCCTGGGGTAAGAAATTGAAACATCAGGGAACCAGAGCAGCCACCAGTTGCTTCTACCTCTCCAGTTCCTCAGTCCAAAAAGACCCAGATCCTCTCTCCACCTGGCCTTTTCACTCCTGTCTCTCTATACAGTCCTCCAGACCTCTGTGGTTAACTAGTGGCTAGCTCAGCCCTCTGACTCCAAGCAAGTCTAATTTCTCAGAACACAAACAAAGTATCACACAGCCCTTGAATAACCCAGACTTTCTATATAGATATAAGTATTCTATAAGATCATTTTGTTTCTGCCTGAAAAATTTTAAGATCTTATAAACTGCAGCTCTATTGGCAAAAGATTCCCTTGGCTTGACAGTGTGGTCTGAAAAATGCATTTCCCATTGACATTGAATGATACCTTTTCCTAATAATAATGTTTGTTTTTCTGTTTCTGAACCTAAAGCATGGCATTATATTTTCTTCAGACTCTCATAATTTTAGTTGAGGAACTAATATTTCTTCATTTTCTTTCTAAGTTCTGTCCTACCTGTGAATTTTTTATTATTTATAATTGAAAATTAATATTCACAGCATATAGGATAATACACTTTCATTGATCTCATTTCATTTGGCTTTTATTGATAATCTTTGATCTCTAAGTTTATAATTTCTATTAAACATGGAAAATGTTCAGCTAGTATTTCTTCAAATAATATTTATTTCCTCCTATTCTCATTTTAATTTTGAGTTTTTCATTCCTCATCAACTCCATAATTGGCAATTGTTGCATTAATTACTGAAGGTCTGTCCATTTCTATGTGTGCATGTGTGCAAATGTATAAGTATATTTTTTATACTTTTTAAACATCATTTTATCTGATTCTAACATTTGTTGCAATAATCATTAGATAAATAAAACAAAAGATAATAAATATCAGGGTGAAAAAAATTACTTAAAAATCCATGCTTCTTGTGGGTCAGTTTTGTTTATTTCCATTTTTTCCATAGACATTCAAGTTTGATGGATCTTATATGATTTTACTTCATTCATCTTTTAAGCAACATATATTGATTATACGTAATAATATGGCTCTAATATATTTTGATCATATTCACACACCCCATTACCTTCTCTTTTTCCCTTCCTATTATCACTGAACACCTTTGCCTGATGCTTTAATTATTGTTGTGTGGCCTCATGGCCCCACAGTCTGTTAGCCACTCAGACCTCAGCTTGGTAGGACTTCTAGTCCATGGCCCCAGTACAACTGCAATTTTAGATTTGAATTAAGTCTCTATTGTTCTGTTTGTCAATAAGACTCAGGAGTCAAAGGCTGCGTTGATAACCTGATATCTCACAGAGATTGAACAGCAACTAGCTGGCTTTTCTTTTTGGCTGGAGATACTGCAAGACAAGTCTTCCCTCATCCCAGAACCAAAATGAAATGCCAAACTCAAGACCCTGCCCTTTCCTTTGCATCTTTTTTTATCCAAATTGCTGGCTTCTCTATGGTCAGTTGCTGTCATCTAGTTGCTAGCTCAACCCCTTCCCGACTCAAGGTTTGACTTTAATGTCAGTATCAGGAGTATCAGAATGTGTTCAAAAAATCCCACAACAAATTACAGCAGCTGTTATTTCGAGAAGTCAATGGTCATGGCATACCCAGGAAAGAACATTCTTTAATACCCTAACCTTTTCCCTTCCTCTAGCAGTCTTCCCTACCATTCCTTGAAGATATGAAGTCCAATGACTTGATTCCCTTATTTAGATTTCACATGATACGAAGAAAACTGTCTCTCATCATATCAGCATAAGTTGATATGTGTCCCCCAACCAGTCTTCCTCACATTAAAGATATAGTAAATGAAGGAAACAATACAAAAGTAATATATAATGATATAAATTACTATTATTTAGGTACTACTAATTTTTAACATGTATACCCACATTCTGCATATTAACTATATTTAGTACTTCACAAAACACTGAGTACTGCTTATGACCAATGTGCTCTATAAAAATTAAAGAAACATACTTACTGTAAATATGACAAAAATAAATATGTGTGAGTAATGCCATTTTATCTTTTCTGAAATGATAATCACAAACATCTATTGTATGGCATAAAAGATCCCTCAGTTAATAGCAGTATAATGCGAGTTTAATGGATGTCATTTTTCAGACATTTGAATATTTAATTGCTTTCTTTTCAGCTTCATTAGCACAGTGGCAACTCTTCAGTCATTTCAATTTTAAGCATAAAATTAAAAAAAAAAGAAAAGAAAAAGCTTGTAAGTTTTTCAGGTTTCAATAAGATGGGCATTAATGAAGCCATCACACAATTCCAGACAATTATAATTTGTAAAAAGTGAAAGATTTCTGCGTTCTGAAGAGAAAGCGCTCTCACCTGTGTACTTAGCACATTAAATAGGTTCTATCTGCCCCAGGCTGTAAGGGAAATGCTGAGCTTCATGTTTCTCATTTCTCTTGTTTATCTTTGTCTAAGGTGTTCTTTAACCTATGGTTACTCACTCCTTTAAAATGTACTGATGGCTTATTCACTCAACTCACCCCTGATCATACAAAAGTTAGTTCAGTAGGAGCTAGAGACATGGCTCAACAACAATTAAGAACATTTGTTGCTCTTGCAGAGAACCTGGATTCAGTTCCTGGCACACTGGTGGCAGCTCACAATCACCCACAACTCCCTTACCTTCTTCTCTCCTCCTCGTGCTCTTAAATACATGTCGGCAAACCATTCATACAGATAAAATAAAAATGAACAAATCTTTTTGAAAAGTCTAGATTAATTAAATGTAATATGGTTTAATAGATGACCTAAATATTTGGCATATTTAAGTATTAGAATATATTTGAGTTTTAAGAGAGAGAGAGAGAAAGAGAGAAAGAATCTCTGTGTGCGTTTGGACTGTTAAAGTGTTTCAAACTGTACAGTCTAAAAGAAATATGGGGAAAACAAAATTTTAGGGCTGGTCTTGAGAAGACATTGAAGTTTAAGGACTGCTGAAGGGCTGGGATCCCATTGTCCACAGACACAGGGATGTAAGACTCTCTGAACCTCAGAGGAGCAGACAGGCAGCAGACCTGTCACACCACGGAAAGAAAAGGAAATGCCCAGCACTGAGGCTGGAAGAAGGCCAGGCAAAGCCATAGATGATTTAAATGTGTAACGCAATTTAACTTCAGGAGTAAACAATGTGTAAACTGGTAAATTACTATTCTCTCCTGTTTTCAGTGAAATACTCTTTGTCAGACTATTACTGTCTTTGGAGGTTTAAAAAAAAATCTTAAAATCCCATGTTTCTCTCAAGCCCTGTATCTCCTACCTTCAGTGACTCATTTATGCAGTTCCTCCTGAATCTTTCACATAGCCTGTCTCAAGCCCATTCTCCTTTTCCCTTCATCTGGCGATGAATGGAGATAGAGACAGAGACCCACATTGGAGCACTGGACTGAGCTCCCAAGGCCCAAATGAGGAGCAGAAGGAGGGATAACAAGAGCAAGGAAGTCAGGACCGCGATTGATGCACCCACCCACTGAGACAGTGGGCCTGATATATTGGGAGCTCACCAAGGCCAGCTGGACTGGGACTGAAAAAGCATGGAATAGAACCAGACTCTCTGAATATGGTGGACAATGAGGGCTGATGAGAAACCAAGGACAATGGCACTGGGTTTTGATCCTATCTCATGTACTGGCTTTGTGGGAGCCTAGCCTGTTTGGATGCTCACCTTCCTAGACCTGGATAAAGAGGGGAGGACCTTGGACTTTCCACAGTGCAGGGAACCCTGACTGCTCTTTGGACTGGAGAGGGAGGGGAAGAGAAGTGGGGGGGGGGAGAAATGAGAGGCGGGGAGGAGGCAGAAATTTTTTCAATAAAATAAAAATAAATAAATAAAAAGAGTCTATTCAATAAAATCATACTTGATGAAATGACAATAATTAATAATCCAGTAGGCTGTTCCATCTATTAAATACTTCCTGTTCTTGATTATTTGAAAATGTTAACATAAAAATAAAAAAATGTAAATTTTTCCAGTAAATATCCATGGGAAATGAAGGTGATTCTGTGGCTGACAACACCCGACTTTATCAAATTACATTGGTGGCCATCCTTCATTCCTGGCACAAATGTGTGACCAGTGACATTTCCAGCAGAGAACATTTTAAACAAAACACCCTGTCTAAATAACACATCCTTGAGAGATACACAAGGGATGTTTAGATCTAGATACTGAAATCAAAATCATTTTGAGTTTTTGTTTTTTTCTCCAAGGCAAATATTTTAAAGAATATGAACAGAACAAAAGTAATGTAAATTGGCTGGGGCATAGGAAGTAGCTAAAACCAGACATGCAAAGCAACAACAACAAACCCAGGAGGGCAATACCATCACTTCTGATTTCATGATGATAAAGACTAAATACTGAAAAGGTCAAACTTGACTCTCACAAGCCAAGTCTCAAGTGTGCTCAGTTTTTCATTTTATAACTTGGAAAAAATATATACAATTTTTTCTAGTATGTATATTATATAGACAGTTTTAAACATTTTTATACTGAGACTTTCAAGCTGGGCTGCTTTTCCTAAGTCCTCGCACATTTCTTGCGAGTTCTTGAGTGCTGGTCCTAACCATGTTAACTCGAGCTCTTTAACTCTGGACACAGGAACTTTGTGCTAAATCCACGGTAGTGAGTCAAGTCTACTGACTTAGGCTAGCCACTTAAATATGAAGGGATGAGAAAATAACAGAGAGGACTTTAACCTTTCACAAACTTCAGTTCGTCCTCTTGCTCTACTGATATCCACCTTAAACAAATCAGGAGGGATTCAGCACAGGTGGGCACAAGCCACCCGTTGGCCAGCCTGGGTCCTCAAGACTGGGGCTGGATAGGTCCCATTATGAGGAGCAAGTATGTGGCAGAGAGATGGGAGAGAATGAGAAGTAGAATCATCCACATGCTATGTGAAGAGATGAAACTGAAGAAACAAAGAGGCGGTGAGGAAAAGGCTGATGTGGACAGTCCTCTTGCAACCCAGGGCCATGGTGAAGTCCAAGTCCACGTTGCGGCCAAGGGCCATGCCTGAGTTTGTGGCCCTACTGCAGCCAGGGTCTGTGGGGATATCCATGGCCACAGGGATGACCAGTGTTTGGGCTGCCACCCGAGTCCATGTAGGTGTCCCAGCGCCATGCCACTGCCAGAGCCACACTGATTGGGGTGACCTGTATTGCCATTCTAGCCACATTGTCATCCAGGCCCAGGCTGCTGCTAAGAGACCCATAGCAGCCAGGGTTTGAGTTGACATCTGTGGGTCCTGTTGCAACAGAGGACCATGTGGTTTCCCGTGGCCACCAGGGACCATGTTAGTGGCTAAGGCCATATAGATCTCAGTGGCACATACTACTATCTGGTCTGGGTCAGGGTTGTAGCTGGGGGCCATGTTTGGATCCTTGACCCTACTACAGCCAGGGTCTGTGTTGATGATAATGGTTCTTGTTACCACGTCATGAAGAGTCACTGGGGCCATGCCATTCTGGGTGGCCTCTGCTGCCACCTAGTGCCATTGTGATGTTCAGACCCAGGCTAATGCCAAGTCTTGGTCCAAATCTTGGTTCATTGTCCTACTGCAGCTGGGATCTACGTTGAAGTCTGAGGCTGGTGTTGCCATTAAAGGTTACAGTTAAGCCTGGCGTAGGGCCACAACTCGCGATCCTGTTGGAGTCTGGGGACCCATGCGGCAGCTGGGCTATACAGATCTGAGTAGCGTATTTGTCCACCTGGACCCAGGATGTTGTCTGAGCCCAAGCTGGTGCCGATGGCCAAGCCTGGGTCAGTTATCCTGCTGCAGCTGGGGTCTTTGTTCATGTCCGTGGCCTATGTCACCTCAGGGAATCATAGGAACCATGTATGGTGAAATGAGAGGGCCATGCTGAGCCTGCCCCACCCTTCGCTCTTTTGCTACATTGTGTACAAATGCTTTCCAAAGCATCGTGTGTGCAACTGCTTTTTACGCATCTTAAGAAGCGATGTTAGTTGGCTTTTGCCAGCATGACTCAAATTACAGACACCTGGAAAGAACTCCAACTGAGGAGCTGCCTCCACCAGACTTGCCCATGGGCATACCTGTGGGGCATTTTTCGATTGATAATTGATGAAGAAGGACCTAGCCAAATGTGAGCAGTGCCACGCATAGGAAAGTGAGCCAGGGCTGTATAAAATCAGAAACTGATCATGAGCGTGCAGGCAGCATTTCCCTTCTGAAGTTCCTACCTTGAGGTCCTTCTCTGACTTCCTTCAGCGATGAGGAATTGTTACCTGGAATTGTAGGTGAAATAAGCTCTTCCATCCCAAAGTAGCTTTTGGTCATGTTATTTATGCTAACAATAAAAAACCAATACAAATAATTAGCCTAGATTTTTGTTATTATTGTTTGAAAATTTCATGCAAACATGTGGTGTGTTTTGATCAAATTTATGCCCCATTACCACCTCTTTATTTCCTCTTCTATCCCCCTCACTATGCTTTTTTTCTGAACTTCCTTCATGTGCTCTTTTTTTTAATTGTCTGAGAATTTTGAAACAACATATGATGTTTTTGACTAATTCTGTGCCATCCCCGATGCTCCACTTTCTCTACTACCTCTCCTTTCCACATGTTTCCCTCCCAACATCATATGCTCTCTTTCTTCTTTAAAACAACTGCATCCATCCTCTTACTCTTCCCTGTATATACATGGGTGTGGGACCAACTACTGGATCATGGTAGTTTCTCAAGGGCTGCAATCCTGATAGAAAAAGGATCTCTCTCTTCCAGTAACCACAGCTTTCCAATTGCCCCTCAGCTAGAGGTGGGATGTCCTAACTCCTCCCCCGTCCATACTGGGATTTGGTTGATTTGATCTGCAGGTCTTCTACATGGTCTGAGTTGCTGTGAGTTCATCTATAAAACTGTCATGACTGAAAACCAGTTTTCTGGAGTCATTATTATCTTTGAGCAGTACTGTTAATATTACCAACACTAAATTACTATTGCTACTATCACTGTTATATGCAAGGTATTTATTTTCTAAATGTTTTATTATCTAGTCCACATATACTGCCTATTATTTTAGTGAAAACTTGGAACTCAGAGAATGCAAGTAACTTTCTAACACATAGTAGAAGTTAAAATCCAGGTGTCATTTTTATACTATAATTCAAGAATTTGGGAAATTAAGAGGAAGATTGATGTGAGTTCAAGTGCAGACTAGGATAAAGAATGAATCACAAGTCAGCCTGAGCTAAAGATAGATGGATAGATAGATAGATAGATAGATAGATAGATAGATAGATAGATAGATAGATAGACAGATACATACATACATACATACATACATACATACATACATACATACATAGAGAGATAGAGGGCCTACTTCAGAAAACAAATAATAGCAAAAACAATAAACAATTTAGAATTGAACAATTAAAATTAAACAATTTAGAATTGAACAATAAACAATTCTAATTTCCATGACCTTTCTCTGTAACGGTTCTAAAAATTATAAAACATCTGTATATCACACAAGAACACTACTTTGTATTTAACACTCAAAAGATTGATAAAGATATTGAGAAAAAATTTAATGCAACATATATATATATATATATATGAAGGTACATAAACTTCAAAGAATGACTTATCTTATTGCTAATGAAAGTGCAAGAAAAAATTAACTTCATTAATACAAAACTAAATATGTTTACCACCATGCATTGGTGTTTGTGTGGTAGGGGTTCCTGGACCTCCACAGTAACAAAATCTATGTAATCATGAGCATCTCATGCAAAATGGTGTAGTATTTGCCAGTGTCCTTGGAGGTGGTCAGATGGTTGATAAAGCCTCACCTCTGAGACCAATCTAGATGCCTGTGGCTATTTCACATCTCATGATCCTCTCCCACTAAGCTAGCAAGCACTGAACTAATAATAAAGACCACCACACAGAGAGCAAATGCACAGGGAGACTCTGATGTGCAGATGTACAGGAATCAGAGATGGAGCAGAAATGCTGAGAACACCTCTCCAGAAAACCAGTCTTTTCAGGCAGGACAGATTGGAGGTCAAAGGTTTTGTGGCTGGGTTGATGTACCAGTCTTGCAGCTAGGAGCCTTGCATAATTATAGAAGGTGGCTAGTTTGGGATCCATATTCCCATACTAGGGGAATTCCCTAGGGTCTCTCTTATAGATTCCAGGGAGTTTCCACTGTACTGGGTCTCTACATCACCCCTCAAATGTTCCCTAGCTCCAGTCCTCTTTCTCAGTACACTCTCCTTCTGACTCTCCCTTCCCCCCCAGATCCGTCCTGCTCCCATTCCCACCTGCCCCCAGTCTACCCTCAAAATCTATTCCACTTCCCCTTTTCAGGGAGATCCATGTGGCCCCCAGGAGCTCCTCTTGTGGCTTAGTTTCTCTGGGTCTGTGGATTGTAGTATGATTGATCTTTACTTGACAGATAATGTGCACTTATAAGTGGATTATAAGAATACCACCATATGTGTCTTTCTGGATCTGGGTTACCTCACTCAGAATGATCTTCTCTAGTTCCACTCATTAGCCTCCACATTTCATGATGTCATTGTTGTAACAGCTGAGTGTAATTCACAAGTGCACCACATTTTCTTTATCCATTCTTCGTTTGAGGAACGTCTATGTTGTTGTCACTTCTGTCTTCCCTGAAAGATGTGCTGGGACAATGATTCTGACCAAGTCATACTGGTCTGACTTGAGAACCAGGCATTGAGAGGGAGCCCATTTTTGACACTGCCTGGATTGCCAGGCACTAGAGACAGGACAGGCCAGGACCCCAGACAGAGCCAAACATGACTGAAAAAAACTAAAGTCAATGAGATTATTCCTAATGATATTCTGCTATACTCATAGAATGGTTCCAAGCCCAATTGTCATCAGAGGGCTGTAATCTAGCAACAGATGGGAGCAAATACAGAGACCCACAGCCAAACACTAAGCAGAGCCAAGGGAACCTGGCAGAATAGGGACAAGAAGGTTGGTAGGAGCCAGAGGGGATGAGAACACCAAGAAAAGAAGACTCAGAGAATCAACTAAGCAGTCATCATAGGGGCGTGCAGAAAATGAATCGTCTAACATGGACTTGGTGTGGGTCTGAGCAAATATATATATCAATGTGTAGCCTGGTATTCTTGTGGAACTCCCAACTATAGGAATGGAGGCTGTCTCTGACTCCTTTGTCTTCACTTAGGATCCTTTTTCTCGTACTAGGCTGCCATGACTAGCTATGATATGAGGGTTTGTGCCTAGTCTTATTGTACCTTGTTAGACCATGCTACGTGGGTATCCCTGGAAGATCTGTTCTCTCTCTCTCTCTCTCTCTCTCTCTCTCTCTCTCTCTCTCTCTCTCTCTCTCTCTCTCTTTCTAAAACAGAGAAGCATATCTGAGGGACAGGGGAGGTAGAAAAAGGAACTGAGGAACTGGGAAGCATTTGTTTCCAGTAAGAAAGTGGTATATTTCACAGAACACTTCTTACAGCCTCTCCAAAAGACGAAATTCAGATTCAGCCTGGCTTTCAGTGGATTTGACTTTTCTTAAAGTTTGCTTATTCTTTTCATGATCAATTCTACTATTAAAATTCTTTGCTGAATTTCAAGTACAGAGATTATATTCTTTGGCTCCAAACTTTCTGCTTGTTTCTTCATGTCAGCTGTTTCTCTTTGAGACTCTTGTTTTCATCATTTATTACTCCTGATGTTGTTTATATATCTGCATTCTGCCATGGTCTGCAATTATTATATTACGTTCTGATTCAAGAGTTTGTGATCCCTGTTCATTAGTTAGATACTGAATTCTTATTAGTTTCCTTTCTTGTCACGTTTGCCTGGTTCTTTGGAACCCTTGTAGACTTTACCTTTAAAGAAGCAGTCACTTCTTTTCCTCAGTCTATTATCTCCAGATGAAGACATGATATGGTTGGGAATCTCAACTGGTCAGGACTCCTGCGTACCAAGTACCTAAAAATTCCTTCAACTGAAATCTACGAAAACTGATATACCTTCAAATCACCTTGAATCTGAGGTAGAACAGCTTTACACATTAGAAGGCTTATGCCTAAATATGAAAACAGGAAAGACAATAAATCTTTGAGAAAGCACCTGTTCAACCAAACTAGAGATGAAAAAAAAATACCTGTTTTTGAAAGTTGCACTTGGCTTTCAGCATATGGTCCTGATGTGTGGATTATTTGCTTTCTCATTTGGAATGATATAGCCCTTAAGAGAAGTATCTCATACCTAGTGAAAATCTTAGCAGGATTCAGCATTACACCAGCTAAGGAAGTTGCCAATGGACATTTTTATATCTTTGTGATGAAAGGTTTAAACCTAATTTGTACACATTACATAAGATGTTCAGAAATAAAAACTTATTGATCTGAATTATATCTGGAAAAATATCTGAAAAGTTAATCATCAAGGTTATTAAATCAAAAATATTAAATTTTTAAACATCAAAGATTGTGAAATACCTACTAGATAGATATTCAAGCCCACTTTTTAAATGCTGTTGAATATTGTGACTTTACATATATTGAAAAATATTAAAAGAGATATCTACACCAAAATCCCAGTGGACATTGTTATGCATTATTGTCTCCTAGATACAAATAAATAAATAAAATGGTAAATAGTTAACCATTATTTTCATGAACAATTTGTCCCTTCATGTGCAATTTTATTTAGAATTTTAGATTTGAGTGTCAGCATGGTATCAAAGAGAATTATATTGCACTTTTTTAATCAATGAAGTCTATTTGCAGGATTTTGAAGCAGATTTTGACTATTAAAATATAATTTATTCTAAGATTTCTATTCTCACTTCTCCTGTCTTTCTGCCAGAAAAGGGTTTGTAGTTCTCAAATTTTCAAAACTAATCGAGCCAAAGTTCTAGGCTTCCAAAAACTAATACAGTAATCTACTTGTTTTTTCTTTCTAAAGTATTTTTCTGAAAGCAACTGCTTATCTCTACCCACTGCACATAAATAATACACAGGTGATTACTTTGTGCAAAATGTAGAAAGAACGAAGAAACACTCAGTTCATTTTATAAGTTGTGCATATGTAACAAGAAATCCATTTGCCTAACGTTTATCTTGGCAAAAAGGTAAAGAAAGCTGTGCATTTTTAAAGACCATTCCTTATCTTGCTTCTTGAAGATTGATCTTGCATGGATGTGGAAGAACAGCATATGGAATGAAGAGTGTTTTACACCATGTGCGGGGCATTAGTCAGTCCTTAGAGGTTGTCTGCCCTGGGCATTAGTCAGTCCTTAGAGGTTGTCTGCCCTGCGCTCCAATAACACAGGTAGGACGAAGCAAAGAACATCTGCTCTGTTTCCAAGATATAACCACGTGACAGCACTATCACCAGGTAAGCATGCGTGGAGCTACTCACCGTGGTGCACACCTGCCAGCCCAGTATGCATTTGCCTGGGGCATCAAGGTCAGAGATTTAAGTAAGCCTGGACCGCAAAGTGAACTCCACACCAGCTGGGCTAGATAACGAGACTTTACCTTCGAATTAATTAATTAATTGTTAATCAAGCAATTAAATCTGACACAAAGATCACACATATAAAAATGATCAGCTGGCCAACACATTCTTCTAAGTTCTCATATTTTATGAGTTGATTACTTTAGATTTACATTAAATAATGTAATCAATCTTCCAGTGTAAAAGGGATGTTCTGGGAAGCTGATTTTTGTAAATTGTTTATTAAGTATCTTTTTGATTGCATAGTATTGTCTTTACATTATACTCTGAAGGATAATTTCTAGTGGGTAAATAAATTTGAAATAATGTGCAAGACCATGGGTTATCTAAATGGAATAAGTATTTACTTTGGGAAGAATGACAGCAATCTTCCCATTAGCTCATGGTAGTCAATATTAAATCATTCACTATACCTAAAATATCAGATACAAAACTGATGTTATACTTAAGAAGATCAAATAATCCACATAACTTTAGAGTGAAGCAATATTGAGATTTTGAGGAGAAAAACAATAAGCCTCACTAGAGACACATGGAATTCCTGTGAATTTATTTTATATCTTTAAAATCCTGAATTTAAGTTTTATAATTCACCAATCACATTGTTAGTTTCCAGGAATACCATGATTAATATTTTGTCCTCGCCTTCAAGAAGAACCTATTCATTTGGGAAGGAACTGACATTAAAAATACGATTACAATTCAATTTCCAGAATGATATAGAAAGGAGTTCACATATAATGACTTTACTAACACAGAGGGACTCAAGGAAAATTTCAAAAAAAAGGGGTAAATTGTGCTGAGAAGGTCAAAGGGGATTTAAAGGTCATTAGTTTAAAACAGCAGGAAAAGCAATTTAACACATGTCTACAGAAGCTTCCAGTAGTTCATATGATTACAGCAGAGCAGAGTTGGATGAACCAATGAAAACCCCAGTCACAGGGGTATCATTAGACTTCCTTTATAAGAACTCTACGATTCATACATACACATATGCATGCATACATACATAGATGTAACTTTTGAGTAAAGGTGAGATGATTCCTCAGGGTTCCTGCTTCGTGAAAGACTCTGGGAGACATTCTGCAGGATACAAAAGAAAGTGACTGAACTCTCTTTATAGTTTCCTGATTTGTACAAAAAGTCTGCTGGATACTTTGGGGCTGTAGGCTAAAGATGGATGCCCCAACAGTAAAGAAGAACTTTGGGTAAATGTGGAGGCAGCGAGATGTCTCTGTCAATTCTTTACTCAAGTTTAGAAGTCATTTTTCTGTGGATACTGTATGTCTAGTTCAGCAGTTTGGGCAAGAGCAGTTTCTTGCCCAAATGGCTAACCACCTCTATGAGGAGCCTCTTCAATGCCCCGCTTCTTCTTGAAGTACCTTTGTGCTGCCAGGAGCAGATGTGTCTCATTGTCATGAAAAGTCCTAAATTTTTAAAACATTTAAATGTCATATTCTGAAGGTCTCTGAAAGATTTGAAAAATCCCTATTCATCTGAAATACTTTTCTGTACATCTAAAAAACATAACATGACTACAAAGTTGACTATTATAGACAATTATCTATTAACCTTTATTTCTTAATTATAAATTACTTTTAAAATGAACTACAGAATCACAACACATCAATCAAGAGCAGAAATATACATATAACAAGATTGACCTTAAATTTTTCTTTCAATCTATGACTATCTGTACTGTCTCTTTAAAGACTTTACCCTGTTTTAAAGCATTAACTTTATTTTATGACTCTCTATACTCTTGTTTTTTCTCTCTCTCAAGCCTACATACATTATTCCAACACTGTGACCCATTTTTAGGTCTTTTATGTTTGAATCTGTCCTTATTGCATTGTCTCTAATTCTCTACTGTCTAGAAGGAAGAGCTTTTTTTTTTGAGATTGTTTTGTGATTTATTTTATTTATTTATTTATTTATTTATTTATTTATTTATTAAAGACTTCTGTCTCTTCCCCACCGCCTCCTCCCCTTTCCCTCCCCCTCCCCCAATCAAGTTCCCCTCCCTTGTCAGCCCAAAGAGCAATCAGGGTTCCCTGCAAAAGGAAGAGCTTTTAAAATGCTAAGCAGCTTGGTTGGAGCTGCTTTGGTTGCAGCTACTCTGGATGTTGGCTCCACCTCTCTCCAATTTTAAAATGGTGAAAGCACCACCAGGGCTAGCTCTGGTGCTGCCAGAGCTGTACTCAGCTGTACTCGGCAGTCCAAACCCGAGAATGAGCATGCAGCACATGAACCCTTTTTATCTGAGTTACAGCCAAATGTGCCACACAGAGCACTGTACAGCCTGGAAACATCTCTGTGTATGGCGGTGGAAATCTGCCATGCTCTCCTGCCTGCCCAAGCCTAGTAGACCTGATCCCACTACCTGCCCAGGCAGGAAGAGCCAAGCCACAGGCATGGTCTCAGCTACTTTCCTCCTGACCCTGAGTGGGGACACAAACACCGGGGTCCACAAATGCTCCATAGCTGAAGTTTGCACTGGCAGCAGGGCTCAGGAAGCCTTGTTTTAAGCTGGCACGGCTTTTTTTCTACTGCTGTTGCTGAGTCAGGAAAATCTCTCTGCGGCATGCCACCAGCAAACAGCAAAAAGCTATGTTAAACTCTTTTTTTAAATCTCTCTCTCTCTCTCTCTCTCTCTCTCTCT
>JABTXL010012544.1:6711424-6748528 GCA_025134845.1 Neodon shergylaensis | reverse complement strand
TGTGTGTGTGTGTGTGTGTGTGTGTGTGTGTGTGTGTAGAATTAAGCTCTCTCAGGTTTTTAAGAGGATTTAGTTCATCATGTTGGTGCCAGTTGTTTCAAGGAGAAGGGGGGGGCCTTGTTTGTTTTAGCCACCTAGTTAGCTTACACCCAAAATAACCACACAGAAACTATATTAATTAAAACACTGCTTTGCCATTAGCTCTAACTTCTTATTGGCTAACTCTTAGATATTAGTTTAACCCACATCCATTAGTTTCTGTATTGCCACGTGGCTGTGGCTTACCAGAGATTCTAACTGGCGTTCATCTCACACAGAGGATCCATGGCTTCTCTCCCTCTGCCCTTCTTCCTCCCAGCATTCAGTTCTGTTTTTCCCGCCTACCTAAGTTCTGCCCTATCAAAAGGCCATGTCAGTTTCTTTATTCATTAACCAATAAAAGCAACACATGAACAGAAGGAGCTCCTACACCACTGCTCTGCCTATAGTTAGTGTACCAATATGCATAAAGGATACCTGAAAATTGTATTTATCTATATAAACATATAAATATTCTAGTTATCATTACTGTAAAAAATATAACACTTAAGCTATTTAGACTGCACAACATATGATACCTGATCTTGCAATTATATGAAGTATACAGGACATGTACTGTGTCGGGGAGACCATCACACATCCTGCCATTCCTCATAAAATACTTGAATATATGAGAATTTTCGTATCTATGTGGATTCTTCAGACAATCCCTAAGGATATTGTGTTATCAGATATCAGTGTATTTGAAGTGGCACCTGGAACAAACAGACCTTCACTCAAAATATATTTAAGAATTTAAACAAAATTGATTGCTACTAAGCACAGTTATCATAAGCAGTTTAATTATACTATATTCAACTTTCGTCTATTACTTTAAGATATAAACTGGGAGAATTTGAATGAAGTATGCCACTTATCATCAAAGGAATTACTTTTAATCTGAGTAAGGTCTTCATATATGTCAATAAAATCTAAAATACTTGATTTTATCATCATATTCTGATGAACGCCTTGAAATAATTCTTGATATATCAAATAGTCTTTAATCTATAAACATTTATAAATTTATTTGTTATATTTATTTAGCTATTAACCAAATTTCAATGAACAAACCCTGTGATATTAATATTATTTTCTCTTTCAAATGTTAATGCAACCCTAGTCCTAAAATACTCTGCTTATCTGCACACAGTACCCATCCAATTCTCATTTAAATAACAAAGATTTTCACTGTGCCTCAGACTATCTGATGCTATGTCCATTTAATGAAAAATAAAAGCTAATTCTAATAGACAAGCATTGTTGGGAAAAAAAATTTAACATTTCATTTGGCTAGAGAATTTTTTCTTTTCTGTTCTTTTTTTTTTATTCAAAATGGGCATAAAATACAGCAGAAAGCCAAGCTGATAGATTCTGTTTTGAAAGTCAGAAGAAAGTACAGGAAAATTATTGATCATACCTTGGAGACAAAGTACAAAAGAGAAGCCTTGTGTCATCCATTTTATAGGCCATTGAGGATTAAAATTCACATCAGTCTACCCCAGACATAGAAGGCAGGGCAAATTAAATCAGAATTTTAAGTTCTAAATTGATCTAATCTGTTTGTGTAGATAAAGCCTCAAACTTCCATCATGTCAAATATATCATCTTGGACAATTTGTTTTCTTATCATTTTTTCTTTGGCATTTTATTCTGTGACAATCCAAGAAACAGCACTGATTTCCCTTGGAGAATTTAATTCACATCTGGTATGTTGTAGAAAGCGTTCCTGACAGAAATAGCAACCAGACTATGAAGTCACTCAGCTTAAAAAACCTCTTAAAATATTAAATAGTTTACTTAGACACAAATTAATGTTCCAGAAGAAATTTGTCAAAATGATTTGAGTACTGATATAGTCCAAATACTGAAAATTAAACACAATTTTATTCATCAACATATAATGACCATATGACAAATACAAAAGATTTACTGAAGATCTTATTTCCCAAGCAGTGAATATGTACAATTAGATACTTTTCTGATATCATTATAAAGTAGTAACATCAAATGTATATTATGTGTGACAGAAAGTCATCAAAAACTGGTCCTGTTTTATGTGTTTAAGTATAACAGAGGACACAACCCAATGCAGTTTTCCCTGAGTGTCATTCCTAATACAGGGTTACACTTCGTTTGATACAATTAGATAAGCGTTAGTAACGGAGGATCTAAATGCCAATTAGATTCTGCCATGCTCGATATAAATATATAACAAATGTGCTCAGAAATCTAGAAAATGAAGACAAATTTTATTACTGCAACATCTGTTTCATAAAAAAGTCTATTCCTTTAAAACCAAAATTCCCCAAACCAACAGAATTCCCTCAGAGGTTGAACTTTGAGTTCAAATGGAGGGGGAGTGGATCTGGGGAGAGGGGAGGTGTGGGGGAAACTAGGAGGACTAGGAGGAGAAGAAACTGTGTTTGGGATGTATTGCATTAGAGAAGAATTTATTTTCAATAGAGAAGAAGAAGAAAAAAACTAATGCAATAAATAAAGATCTCAGGATGCACAGCATACTTTCTTTAAGGTTAGTTCTCAGTTCTCTCTGTGTTGCTTGACTCCAGCTTTACACAGTAAACTGCCATTTTTGCCATCTCACAGTCCATCTGCTCAAACTGTCCTTTTAACTGACTATAGTTTACTTAGCAGAAAATTGATGTAGCAATAATTAAATTATCAGCTTTAAAGAGAACAATGATGGTCATTTTTGCTTAGTTATATTTGATTTACTATTAAATTTCAATTAGGAAGCACAGCATGTATCTTATTTCTTCAAATATAAAATCTAGAAATGCAGCACATGGAGGTAGAGAAACAGTGGGGCGATGTACACACTTTTTTTATTTTATTTATGCTAACAGATGAAAGAAATACATAGTTTAATCTATACTAACCACAGACACCCAACTCATCTAATAATGTCACTTAGTTTTGAGAAGGAAAAGTCTCCAATGGAAAGTTAGTTTTATAAATCTCACATGTATCTGTACATTACTTTTTATTTTTCTATTACTTTAACATATTTTCTAGATTCAAAGCGCAATAATGTTATTGCACCTGATTCTCCAAGTCAGCAATTTGAAGCAAGTTGCTTTCATCTTGATTCACTAACCATAGCCTTTGTTAAAGGAAAAATGACAATGATCAGATCAGGCTAGCTCTTGTCAGGTCTAGATTGGTTCAGACTGGCACATCATCATTTCTCTGACATTTTATAGGTCAAAGAAACTCACAAAATAAATGTAGACCCCAATAGTGAAGAAACAGATTCTGAACCTTGATAAGATAGCTCATTCTTGGGAAAATTGGCAATAGACATGTACCAATGAAGAAAAGAAAGCATTCCATTTGAAGGCATGGCCTGATCTAGCTATCCTTCAAGCAAGCCATAGTATCACATTTCCTAAATTTTCCATTGTCTTCCAACAGCCCATTTACCTATGAGCCCATAAACCGATTAATTCATTCATGAAATAAGAACGTTCACTACCCAACCACCTCCTGCAGGTCTTACCTTCTCAATATTGTGTGATTGGGGATGAAAACTCCAATGCATGAGATATTGGGAGAGATTTGAGATATAAACAATGACATATTACACAAGTCATTTTCAACAACAATAAAAATATGAAAAATGAAATATAGTTTAAGAAGAAGGAGAAAAGTAATTTTTTTAATGGCTGTGGAGATAGGCAATTTTCTACCTGGACATGAGCTGAAGATGAATGGTTCTGAATAGAGTAACTTTATTTTGTTTATAGCAATATTCTGTTTCATGGTGATTGGGCTGAACAGTCAAAATGCAGTCATGATTTCCCTGAGAAGATGATTCAATATTGATGTCAGTATTTTTGAACATACCTAGATAAGCCATGCCTGGCAACTGTCTCTATTGAAATGATGCTGATTCCTGAGAGTGTGATCCAAAGCTTTGAAATACTACTAGGCAATTCCTTTTTCCTTGGATAACTCTCTCTTCAAATTTGCTAAAGTACTGTTTAGACAGAGTCCTGTTTGCCTCCATCTTATTATCTCTGTATAAATCTAGTGGTTGTAGGTTTTGTTTGTTGTTTATTGCTTTCAGCTGATGACTGTGAAGAGAATAGTTACTGAAAATGAAAACGAACAAAACAGCTAGTGAGGGGAAAGGAAATCCTATGGCACTGAACTTCTCTACAGGCCTGGGTCATGTAATCCTTCTAGTTACTCTGTTGGAAAACCAGAAACAACACTCAAGTAATGCCATTAGGATTAGACCCTCTAGCATTAAGGATGTAGTATAGTATAGTCTTCGTGAATGTGAGGTATCTTATACCTGCTTTATGATGTATAGTGATGGCTATACATTATCAAAAATTTGGTTAAAAATACAAGTGCTCTCTCTCTCTCTCCCTCTCTCTCTCCCTCCCTCCTTCCCTCACTCCCTCTTAGGTGGCTGTTCTAGGTGTTTGTTCAGATGATCATAGAATCTAGAAAAAAATCATTGTTATTGATACAAACTATTAAACTTGTAAGGCCTTTATTACATGGGCATGATTTGAGAAACAAATATTCTCTAAATAATAGGTAAAAGATCTAAGAGATGCCATTGAGTTTGAGTTTAAAGGAAGACTTGATTATTTACTTGTTTGCTTTTGAGACGGGGTTTCTTTGTTTCCCAGGTTAGCCTTTATCTCACAATCTGCCTACCTTAACATACTAACTGTGATGACATATTGTGTTCCTCATGCTTATCTGAGAAATATTTTAAATAAGTTATTATAAATATTTTAATGAGAAAGGGAAACTGTTTTAATATATAAAAGGCAGTATGACAAAGATGCCTTATTAAATATCAGTTCTATAAGTATTTATAGACTTGGGAAATATGGTAGCTATTCACTAGAGACAGTCAACAATAGAGTGGATTGTACAAAGAAATAATGAATTTGATGGCAAATTATATAAAACTATATAATCTCAGGAGAAGAGAGGAAAAAGGATGAAAAAAGCTTTAAATCTGTGCACAGAATCAGCAAGCAAATTGCAAAATGCTTGTATCAAAGGAAAATTGAGGAAAATGGGGCAAAATATATTTGAAAGAATGATGGTGAAAAATTCTCCACTTACATAACATTAAGTCATATATTAAGAGTTCAATAAATGTCATTAAAATGAAAGATCAGTCATACAGAGGGATCTTAACTAAAAGGAAAATGAAAGTCAAGGAGTAAGAATATAATTTACTATTAGATTGCTTGCCTAGCATGCCAAAAAACTTGGGATGGATCCCGAGCATCAATGGATAAATGTGAATACAAGCATTAACTATAAAAGCTGTCAGAGCCGGGCGGTGGTGGCGCACGCCTTTAATCCCAGCACTTGGGAGGCAGAGGCAGGTGGATCTCTGTGAGTTCGAGGCCAGCCTGGTCTACAAGAGCTAGTTCCAGGACAGGCTCCAAAGCTACAGGAAAAACCTGTCTCGAAAAACCAAAAAAAAAAAAGTCAGAATTGACAAGCACAGATGGTGTCTATAAGAGATTGGAGAGGAGGGGGAGAAAAGAGGAAGAAGAAGAAAAGAAGAGGAGGAGGAAAAGGACTCAGGAGGTAGGTTGAGGCCTAAGAATAGCATATGCTGTGTCATAAAAGGAATACACAAAGGAATATTAGATTTCTTATACCAGGATCAGAAACATATTTTGACATAAATTGTTACTAAAACATAGGGCATATACTTACTAAGACCTTAAAAATCAAAAGACAAGCACAAGGTGGCAAAGATGTTGATAATTTGGATCCTCTTGGTTGTTGCTGATGAGAACATAAAATGATGTTGATTTTGTAAGACAGTTGCACAATTCCTCCAAATGTCAGGCAGACTTACCAACTCTGTTCCTAGGTATGTACAAAAGACAAAAGAATATATGTACACACAAATACCTACAGGAGCATTTTCATATCAGCAATATCTGTAAAGGCAATGTTTGTACATGGCCTAAACATCCACCCTCTGACAGCAGAACACACACACACTAGAATAGTCTTTGAAAAATAATGCAGTACAAAGTTCTGATACATGCTGTCACAGAGAGAAACTTTGAAAACATTACACAAAGTGAAGAAGACAGTCACAAAAGACAACATGGTGTTATGAGAATTTTGATTTGTGCTTCTCTGATAACTAACAGTGCTGAACAATATGTCATTTCTTTGGCCATTTTTATGTGTCGTGTAGGAAAAATGGCCATTAAAATCATTCACACATTTTATAATTGAATTGTCTTTACATTGATTGCTGAGTCAAAGAATTTTAATGAATTCTGAATAAAAGTTCTTTGTGATATCTGATCCTATTTCTGATAAAAGACGAAAACCATTTATAATTTTCCACCAAATTTGATGTACACTGTGGATTATTCATAAATATTTCTTATCAGAATAAGAGGTGATTTTTGTCATGACCTTTGATAGCTTATCACTTTTATCATAACAGGACTTTTTGTTTTAGAGAGAATAGTAAGATAACAATGTGTGGTGTTGGGGCTCATTGCCAACATTACAGACTCTGGAATCATATTGCAAAGGAATCTCAATGGAGAATTATGAAGATTATTCTGGTTTGCCCGCATGCTTGTGAGGGATTGTTTAATTGGGTGAATTGAGGTTGAAAGTTTTCATGAGCTGGGTCTTGGGTTGAATGAGTGGGACAGAGAAGAGAGGGGGAGGCTTGAGCAACCATGAGTTAATTCATTGTTCTCTCTGCTATTGAAAGTAGAAGCAATGCGTCTATCTATTTAAAGTCACTCACTCCTGCCTTGGCTTCCCCATAACAATTAACATTCTTCAGTTTTGTTTTTAATACTTTTGATAGATTTTATCATTTTATAAATAGTCTGAAGGAATAAATTTTTTCTCCAAGAAATAAATGATAACTCATGAATCATTCCTGAACATAATAAACCTATCAATTGTCATCACCTCCAGGGAAATGTCAAAAATTTGTTTTTGTCATTGGGCTTCTATATTTAATATGACCATCAGTTCTTAGGTAACAAGTTTACATACCAGTCAACTGACATATTTGAGCCATAGTAGGAATATGACACTGGAGAAGCTCTGAGATTCTACTGGACTAACAGGAAATATGTAAATATGTATGTTTGGCCAACACCTCAGGTTATTGTCTGGATTAATCTATGTCTAAATTAAAAGACAACTCAATCTGGCTACAGTTTTAATATTTTGACTGTTATTTATATATTTTGTGTAGGTTTGAAGAATAGTATGCCATGCATTGTGTGTGTGTGTGTGTGTGTGTGTGTGTGTAGAATTCAGAGGGTAGATTCTATTCTTGTATGGCATAGGTTCTGGGGATCTAAAACAGGCCATCCTGTCAGTCTTGGCTGCAAGTATCCCACCAACTCTTGACCAACTTATTGAGACTTACATATTGCCTAGATCACAGAACTATCAGATCATTGCCCTAGAAAGTCGTCAATAACCTTTCTATAATATTTCTAATTTGACTTTATTCAAAGTCGTCTAGCCATGTTGTTAACAGTTATAGAGGCTTATTTGTGTTTGAAACAAACTTGGTGTAGATCTACACACACACTGCAAATGAGACCTACTTCAATGACTTCAGCCTCAATGAATTCAGAAAGAATGATGACTCTGATAAATCTGAAATAGCTCTCCCACAATGTTAGCACTAAAACAACTGAGTCCATTTAGACCCCAGTTAATCCATAAATTACAGCGTTCTATGGTCACAGGACTAGCACGCATGAGAACTAGATTTTAACGCCTTAATTTTTCCTGGCAGATGTAGCACAGCAAGATCCTTGCAAGAGCAAACCCTTACCTCCAATTTGTACAAATCAGAATATAGACAGGAGTTGGTGATAACAAAAACTAAACAGTGACAATAAAATCCAAATACAAGTGCAAGGTAGGGCCAGCTCAGGAGCATGCGCCTAACATAGTTACAGAGTTACTAAAGTAGATGTACATACAGTGTGGGAGAAGCAGGATGTCAAGTTGTAAAATGAAAAAAAAAAAGGATCACAAAACATGAAACATAGAGAAGACATAAAGTGCAAAAAGGGTTTTTGGTCCTCCTCTTTGTGAATGAAGATGAATTAGCTAAGTGCATTCATAAACACTCATGTGCAAAGAGGGCAGGTGGTGATGCTCATTAGAAACATAAAAAGAAAGCCAAGAAAGGAAATGATTATGCACCCAAGCAGAACCCCTATCTCACCTTATTTTCTTGAACTTGATGGTACAAATGACAAACATGTGCCTAGAAATGTCTTTTGACAAGCTTGCTGAGTTGACATCACTTCTTATACACTGGTTCAAAGAGAAAAAGTTAAACTCAGCGAAGCCCAAATTAGACAATGTTTTGGAGGAAATCAACTTGTGTACCCATTAATTGCACTTAGGGAAGCAAACTTAATAAAGTAATTTGTTTTGCTATACCACTAATATAAAAGGGAAGTTGGGATATTTTATATTTAAAATATGATGTGAATTCAAGACTCTTTATGTTCATTATTTTATTTTAAAAATAGCCTTGCTTTGCAATAATTCCAGAGCCTTTCTCTACTAAAACCTGTCAGAAAGGTATTAAGATTCCTGGGGCAATTTTACTGTGACTTCTCATCCAATATTTCTAGTAATGAACCTGTATGACGATAAGGCATTACTATTGTTGTAAATGCTGCCTTCTGGCACAACAGGTTTATAGTCGCTCTATTTATTTTCCCTAGTAGAAGAAGCATTTGGGAGTAGCGTAAAGTACAAACAAAAACATAGAAGTGAATTATGGATTCTTTTGCTGTTCTGTACATCTTTACTTAGAATTATTTTGTGGATTATTTTTATGGTTTGGTAAAATATAAGAAAAGAAAGTTGAGGAAAGGAATTGCCACTATGAGAGCTACAGTGTAGAAAAATGTAGGCAATCACTGAAGGCCTGTTACTGTTGAGTTGTGGATTTATGTGGTTGCTCTAACAATTTGCCACCTGCCTATCGTGTTTAGATTTTCAGAATGTGGAACTTTCTAACATCCATTACATGTCAGGGTCATTTTATCCTAACAGTTACATAATAGACTTCTATCTTTGAGTTTACCAAATCTACTATAAAAATTATTACTAAATGGTTTGTAGGCCACTAGAAAAAGAAAAGCCTTCATAAGGAGTAAATTACTTTTTTATTTTTTTTTTGTAATAAAAACTATGTATTTCAATTAAGGTAATATAAATTGTACTGGATATTTTTCTGTTTTGGTGATAAAAATCAATGACCAGAGCATCTTTCAGAAGGTTTTATGGTTCCAGAAGGATAGGAATTCATTCCCATCACGGTGGGGACATTGTGGCAGCAGGTCCACATGGCAATTGGAGCGGCAAGATGAGTGCACACATTTAAAACCACAAACATGGGAGTGGCACCATCTTTGAACAATCAAAGTCTGCTCCAATGACATACTCCCCTCAGTAAAGCCATGCCTCCTAACCCTCCCTAAATAACACCAATTGGGTACAAATGTTCAAATACCAGAAACTCTGGGAGACATTTAACATTCAAATTACCATACAAGTTTAAGATCCTGAAAGTAGAAATGCATGCAGGAACAGGAAATTAATTAGCAATTGATAATAGAAACAGATGTGCAAAAGTAAAGGATAATATTCAATAGATTATACAGACATTTTGCAGACAAAATAGAACTAGTCTGCTATGATTAGAAACTGAAGCATTGCTGAAAGCAATATTGTACACACTATGTTTCTTTCCTGCCAAGGTATAACATTAATTTGTCTGAAATAAAAGTGAAATATTTTTTTCTTTCTTGTTCCTAAAACTGTGCAAAATATTCAGTTGAACACATTTTTGTCTAATGAGAGATACTACAATGTCCACTATATTTGTAAGCATGAAGAGTTTTAAAAATGTAAAAACTGTGAATTGTATAAAACTTAAAATCTCTCAGCATAAATTTGGTGTGTGATTTTTAAAGATTCATTTTTTTATTTATGTGCTTAGTCTTTTGCCTACACATATGTGAGTTCACTCTTTCTGTATCTACTTCTTAGAGAAGTCAGAGGACATTGGATGCCCAGGAACTGGAGTTATAGATGGTTGTGAGCCACCATGTGGATGCAGGGTACTGAACTGAAGTCCTCTTCAAGAACATCTAGGGTTCTTAGCCACTGAGCAATCTTTCCACCCCAAGTTTTCCATGTTTCAATATGATTTTAAGTGGATTTATAAGTGAAACAAGGAACCTCTTGTCAAGTTCCCATTTGAAATAGGAAAATCCGTATCTTAAGGAGGAAAAACACTTTAATTTGGGCCATACCTTCTGCTGGGAACCTATATAAGAATGTGGAAGAAGCAAGCTCTTGCTCTTTGCCAGCCTACCCACGACTAGCTAGCAAGTCCACTCCTTCACTGGCAGTGGCACCTACTTCTTCAGGACTCCAGTGTATACTGAAGACCAGCTGAGACATCTAGCTTCAGAGACTGAGAAACTACTGGATTCGAAGACCTTCCATTCACAGCCAGCCATTGTTGGATTAGTTGGACAGCAGATTGTAAGTCATTCTAATAAATCCCTTAGAAAGATTCATTTTATACATTCTAATACTCTAGAGAACCCTGATTAATGCAATAAACAAAAATAGTTATTATACCTGAGATCAGATTAGTTACTGTTTTTAGGACTAAAAGACCATAAGAAGATATTGTTATTATCATTATGTTAATGCTCACCAAAAGTGAATGTAAATGGACAAATATTCAAAAATAAGACTACCAATAACAAAAAAGAGTAAATGGAAAAATCCAAAAACCTAAGATAATAATTTAGAAATAATTAATCCTTAACTAAAATACCTCACACAGATAAAAACTCTAATACAAATAAATTATATCAAACTCGTGAAAATGATCATAAAAGCTTATCAGAGTTGTCAAAAATAAATGAACAATTTTTAATATGTGCTTTTACCCTACTGAATTCAGTTCTACCTGGTTTTGCTTTTGGTTGCTGTCTTGTTTTAATTTTCTATCTGTCACATATTTGAATACATATGTATTACTGACTATATTGGAGCAATGGATGTCCCAAGTGTTAAAGAAATTTATTCCTGTTACTGACCATATGGGAGCAGTGGATGTCCCAACTGAAGAAGGAATCCATGTGTGTTACTGACCATATGGGAGTAGTGGATGTTCCAACTGATGAAGAAATCCGTATGTGTTAGTGACCATATAGGAGCAGTGATGTCCCAACTGATGAAGGAATCTGTGTGTGTTAGTGACCATGTGGGAGAAGTAGATGTCCCAACTGATGAAGGAATCCGTATGTGTAACTGTCCATATGGGAGCAGTGGCTGTCGCAACTGAAGAAGAAAGTCTGGTCAGTACAGCTCATGTAATTCCAAGGTGACTGAATTCGGTCAGTCAGGCTGACATCTCCCCATGCACCCATTCTTTCCAAACACAATTATCACTGTCACCCCAAATTCCCAACAGAGTTCAGTTAATCTTTTAACCTGGCAAAATCTCTGCCAACAAAAAGAAAAGTCACTGAAATTAAGTAGCTTCAGCCCCTGATCTCCTCTTAGACATCGTATTGATCAGCGGTGTAGGGAGAAAATTATGTCATTTTCTGGAAGAAACATTGTGTCAGCAGGGAGCACTTTTGAATTCCCTGCAAGCAATAGCTTCACAGTTGGGCAAACAGAAATTTTTCTATGATAAATTTTGTAGAAAAGAAAAGGAATAAACACATCTATTAGTAAGTGTTACTATATTAACAGTTGGGAGAGTATTTATCAGTTTATTAAGAATTCCACACTTTTTTTTACTATTTATTTATTTATTTGGTTCTTCAAGACAAGGTTTCCCTGTGTAGCCCTGGCTGTCTTAGAACTCACTCTTAGAGATCCACCTGCTTCTGCCTCTGTCTTCTGAGTTCTGGGACTAAAGGCATGCACTACCATACCCAACTATAACTTCCCTTCCTATATATATCATATCTATACTTTGAAAGTGATGATGCTCCTTTCCTATTAATGCATGAAAAAAAAAGAAAGAAAGAGAGTGGTGATGCACCGTTGTTATCAGGAAATATAGGCAAGGCTGAATACAGGGAAAAGCCAGTTCTGGTACATACTCCTCTATTGCTTAGAGTCTAGGCTGGGGTCATTCATATGGATTCCTGGAAATTTCTCTAAAGCCAAGTTTCTTAATAACCCCATAATGGCTCCCTCATTGAAGATAACCCTTTCCTTGCTCTCATCTTTGTCCTTCCTCCATCTCAACTATCCCAATCCCTCAAGTTCTTTTAGACCCTCCTCTTCTCTCCTTCTCTTCCCTTCTCCCCTTCCTTCTCCCTCTACTCCTATATTCCCAATTTTTAAGGTGATCTGGTTTATTTCGACTTTCCAGGGGGATCATATATGTTTTCCATAGGGTTCCTTTATTGTACAGGATTGTTTAGGCTATTCTGGCTTTTTAGTTTTTCCATATGAAGTTGATTGTTGTTCTTTCAAGTCTATGAAGAATTGTGTTGGGATTTTATGGGCATTGAATTGAATCTATAGATTGCTTTTGGTAGGATTGCCTGGGAGATGTTTCCATTTTCTTGTATCTTCTTCGATTTCTTTCTTCAAAAAATTAAATTTCTTTTTTATTTATTTATTTATTTTTATTAAAGATTTCTGTCTCTTCCCCACCGCTGCCTCCCCTTTCCCACCCCACCCATCAAGTCCCCCTCCCTCATCAGCCCAAAGAGCAATCAGGGTTCCCTGCCCTGTGGGAAGTCCAAGGACCACCCACCTCCATCCAGGTCTAGTAAGGTGAGCATCCAAACTGCCTAGGCTCAGGTCTTTCCTTTCTTTGGTTAGTGTTACCCCAAGGTATTTTATGTTATTTGTGGCTATAGTGAAAGGTGATGTTTCTCTGATCTCTTTCTCAGGCCCTTTATCATTTATATATAGGAGGGCTACTGAATTTTTTGAGTTGATCTTGTATCATGCCCCATTACTGAAAGTATTTATCAGCTGTAGGAGTTCTCTGGTAGAGTTTTGGGGTCACTTATATATACTATCATATCATCTGCAAATAACAAAAGTTTGATATCTTACTTTCCAATTTGAATCCCTTGATTTCCTTTGTTGTCTTATTGCTATAGCCAAAATTTCAAGAACTATGTTGAAGAGATATGTAGATAGTGGACAGCCTTGTCTTGTTCCTGATTTTAGTCGAATCACTTTGTCTTGATCTCCATTTAATTTGATGTTGGCTGTCGGCTTTCTGTAAATTGCTTTTATTATGTTTAGATATGTTCCTTGTATCCCTGATCTCTCCAAGACATCTATGTGGGTAGAGTTTGACATGCAATTTAAGCTTTAGTAATATTTTTTTTACATATGTGGATGCTCTTGTATTAGGGTCATAGATGTTAAGGATTGAGACTTCATCTTGATGGGCTGTTCTTGTTATGAGTATAAAGTGTCCTTCTCCATCGTTTCTTAAGTCCATTTGATTGGAAGACATTTTTCCAATCTTTTATTCTGAGGTAATGTCTGTTATTTATTGAGGTTGAGGTGTGTTTCTTGTATATAGCAGAAGGCTGGATCCTGTTTTGTATCCATTCTCTTAGCCTAAATCTTTTTATAGGTGAATTGAGTCCATTAATATTAACAGATATTAATGACGAGTGGTTGTTGATTCCTGTTATTTTTTAGTGTTTCCTTTTTTGGGGGTTTGCTGTTGTGAGGTTATCTGTTTTCTGTATTTTTGTGGGTGCAGTTAGCTTCTTTGGGTTCAGGTATTCCTTCTAGTACTTTCTGTAGGGCTGGGTTTGTAGATACATATTGTTTAAATCTGGTTTTGCATGGACTATCTTGTTTTTTTCCTTTAATGGTGATCAAAGACTTTGCTGGGTATAGTATTCTGGGTTTGCATCCATGGTCTCTTAGTTTCTGCAGCACATCTGCCCAGGATCTTCTGCTTCTTCTGGTTTAGAATGATAAGTCTTCCTGTGGTTTGACCACTGGGTTCTGGTATTTCCTGTTGCTTTTTAGGTTGTTTCATGAATTCTTACATTGACACCTGCCGTCGCTTGCTTCCATTGATGCCAGCCAGCAGTGTCTTTGCATCTTGTTCCAATCCTAGCAGTGACTGTCTGAGTCTTTGGGAATTGTTCTTGGTCTTCTCTGTACTGTCAACATCTGTGTCTCAGGGAGCCACCGAGGTCTCTCTTAGGCTGCTCTCTTAGTCTTCTCTCCTGGTTTGCTCTCTTGGTCCACTCTGTGCATTCGCAGCTTGTGCTTTAGAGTTCCTTTCTTGGTCCTCTCTCTTGGTCCTCTCAGCAGGAAACTCTTCTGCTGGTGGGCTAGATAAGCTGATGCAGGTGGTGGAGGGGCCCAGGGTTTTGCCCCACTGTGGGAGGCCTAGAGAGTGGGATGTCCTTCTAGGTGGCTCCTCACTCACCTCTTTGTGGTCTCTGTAATTTAGCCAGCTGTGTTTAGAGTTCCACTGAGGTTGAAGGAGGGTGGGCGAGTTTGGTAGCAGGATGGGGCTAGTAGCTTGCAGGGTCTGGTGGATGGGGCTGGATATTGGAGCAACCTACTTGTAGGAAAGTCTCCTGCTGGGTAACTAGAGAAGCTGGGGCAGTTGGGAGAGGGTTTCAGGGTTTTGCCTCACTATGGAGGTCTAGAGAGTAGGGTGTCTCACAGGGTGGCTGCTCACTCACCTCTTGGTCCTCTCTGTATTGTAGCATGTAGTGTTTCTGCTCTTTTTCTTAAAATGTCAGAAAACAGAATCTGAATTCTTGTTGATGAACTATTCACACTCACCCTGGACACGTAGGGGTGCAGGTTATCTTGTTATATCTTTCTTCAGCTGCATGTATTTGCGATGTTAATTTCAGTGTTACATCATGTGTCTGTCCTGTATTCACCTGCATAGAGAAAGGTGACTACAGTCAGTTTATATGTTTATGAACAGAAGTAAAACAAGTTAGGATCAAAGCTGCCTTCAGTCAAGGGCAACAGAAGAGGTCTTGTGAGAACAAAGAGGAGAGGCCCAGTGCTGATTACCCTTGAAGTAGATATCCTTCTTAGATAATAACACACTGAAGAAATCAGTCACACATAATTGGTAATACTAATTAAGGAAAGAATGATATATAATGGATGGAAGAGTTTTGACCATGGATGATAGATAGGATGGCAGTATCTTAGCCAGAGGTTACAAGTTTAAAAAAAAAAAAAGAAGAAAACTATGCTGAGGCTTCAATGCAGTGAGTTTGCAATATTCTGCAGACTTATGTCTCTCCCACTAACATCAACATAGTAAACACAGACACCTATACACACACATGTATGCACTAAAACACAATCATGCACACATACATACACACGCACGCGCACACACACACAAAGAAATACACTACAGAAGACAAGGATGTATCAGTATAGCTTCATTTGTTCTTCTCAAGCAATTGCCAGATGAGTAGAAGCTACAATCATTACAGGAAAGCATTTACTCTAAGTGACTGCAATTAATGACGTTGAGCTACAGGTGCTTGCACCATTGACAATTTTCTTTCCCTCTCCTGTCTCTGAGAAAGACTAAGCACTCTCAAAGATATTGAGACTTGTGAAGGCCTAATCACAGTGACGGCAGTAATATGACAATGGTAAAAATGACGAGGTAGGAATTGTTACAACAACCAAAAATAAAGTATGGCCTTTGACATTTCATACAGATTGTTTCATGTCATTCTTAAAAGATACACTACCCAAACTATTTTTATTCCCTTCAGATGGTGGATGAAATGAGTCTTAATATCATTCCGATGTCAAAAATTCCAAATTTAGTAGACATTTAAAAGTAATTTAATCATATTATGTGAGTTTTAGACATTTAACTCTAAAAATCATAACGTTGTATATAATAAGATGGAGGATACAGAACACCTTATTTATATCCTAAAACCACAATTCTACAGATACCTGTCATTTCTGTCTAAAATCTTTGTTGTTTTTGCCTAAAACTTCTCTGATGCCACAGAAGCATACAACAAATTAAAAAAAAAGGAAAAGAAAAGAAAAGGATTTTCTCTACAGGTTTCTTGTAAGTAACCCAATATGCCTGAATCTAAAGCTTTGAGTTTTCTCACATTTGCATTTATCAGGCTGTGCCTGGATCCTACAGATTTGGCCTCAGGTGCTCACGACCTATCTGCTCTTGCAGCATCTTTAGTCTGTATCAAAACGAGTCTGCTTTTGTTTGGGGAGCATATCAACACATCAGCCCACCTGTTTGGTTTATCTTTTCCTATTCTGAAAAATGAACAGTTAGAAGTCTAAGACACAGAAGTTTATACTCAAGCAGAGCACCTTGGCCCCATTTGAGCTCTACTCTTCGAGCAAAATCAGCAAGAAGGAAAACAAGATTTGGTTTACAAACTAGCATCTGGAGGCTTTGATAAGTGTGCAAGAAAATGGATGATCAATAAAATTCATCTTAAAAATTATACTTCATAGTATTTTAAAATTTAATGACACTCATATTTATTAGATGGATACCTCCATAGTTTGAGTTACTATCTTGGGCATATTTTTGACAGTATTCTGGCATGTTTCTGAAAGAATTCAGTTATGCAAGGATTAGGCTAAACCACAAAACAAAACATTTTGCTTGTTCTAAAATCATATATATTGTTTGCTACCTCACTTCCAGTTGAGACACTTAGCAGATAGCATTAAATTACTTGAGTTTAAAGATTAAAAATTTGTGCCATGCTTTTTCTTTTAATTCACCAACCAGCACCCAAATCATGACACAAAGATTTAGATATAAATGTTCAGCCTAGTGTAGGCTTATTTCTGGCTAGCTCCTTTAACTAAATTAACCTATTTTTCTTTATTTCCCTTTTGCCTCAGGGTTTATTACCTTTCTTACCTCTGTGTATCTTACTTTCACTGCTTCTCTGCATCTACTCGCTTCTTACCCCAGTGTCTACCTCATTCTCTCCTCCTGTTTCTTCTCCCCTTCTTTTCTCTTCTTCCCAGCCTAGATTTCTCCCATTTATACTCTCTGCCTGCCAAACCTACCTATTGTTTCTCTCCCTAGCTACTGGCCATTCAGTTTTTATTAGACCAATCAGGTATATTGGGCAGGCAGAAGTTAAACAAATATAGCACATCTTTACATAATTGATCACACATCCCCACATCCTTAATCAAGTGTAGCATAAACAAAAGTAGCATACCTTTACCCAGTTAAAGTAATATTCCACAGCATAAACAAATATAACACATCTTTGCCTAGTTAAAATAATATTTCATAGCAGGAAATTACCTCAAAATTTGAAGATCTAATCTTACCCTGCTCTACTGATTTCTTCCTTTAGGAAAATGACCCTTTCAAAATAGTAAATATAAATCTTTGTTCTTGTTTTTGTCTCTATTTTTTTATGGCAAATGTGAAAACACTGTTGTCATGGTGATTTAAAAAACAGGACAGCATTCACTAACAGGATGTTATTTTCTTAAATAAGTACTGAGGAAGCTGGTATCAAAACTAACATTTCAAGCACAATCATGGGTCCCAAGAGGTCGTTCATCTTCCTCTGTAAAAACCATAACAGGGTCAAGGAGCACTGCTTTACTTGGGAGGTTTAAAAAGTAATTTTGTAGAATAATTGAAGTAAATTACCCAAAGTGAAGCAGATTTTAATGAAAATATAGTTACGCAGCATCAGGGAACCGAATCCACCCTCGTTACAAAATAGACACTCGTACAAAGAGAAGTGCCTGCCATTCAGTCACAGTGATAAATGGATGGCCTCAAAAAAGTCAAGGGAACAGAAAATGATGAAGGTGAAAGAGGAAAAAAAGAAGAATAACAGCATCCTTTGGAACAGAAAGATAGCATGGAGCACATGTTCATACTTATGTACATGGAGAGAGAATTTAAAGAGAACGCTGCTTTGATGTGCTCCACAGACTTGCTGCAGGCATGATGGCATCATGCCTTAGGAAGACCCAAACAGCAAGAACGGGGGTGGAATAAAGGACCTAAGGTGGAGCACACATACTGTGGCTTGAATGTGCATGCCCAGGTCCACTGTTAAAAACTCAACTCCTCAATACCTAACGGTGAAGAAGGAATCTAACTGAAGGTGCTGGGGTCACAAGAACTTGGTACCCAAAAGTTGATTAGTGCTGCTATCATGGGAATTTGATGCATCATAAGTAATTATCTCTTTCTCAGATCCTTCCCTCAGATCCTTCCCCCATCTTACCTACACGTTGGCTTTTGTTATATAAAATAGTAAAAAAGCCCATACTATAAGTTGTCCCTTCTATGCCTCTAGAATCATTAGACCATCAATTCCTATTGGTTATAAGTTGTTCTGTACTTAAATGAGTTACAGTCAGTTTCAGATGCATTTTAGCCAATCATGAGATACATAGTAAGCTATCAATACAATTCTCTCTCTCTTGGATCTTGAAAGTTAAGAAATTTATGCTAATATTGCTTAGGCAAAAAATATACTTAGAGTTTACATAATATCATCAGGTAGAGAATTTCTTTAAATGTATTTCCAGGAATTGTTACTGGTTTGGGTCCTTTGGCAGACCACAGGGCTCATAAATTATTAAGTATCACAGAGGCAGAGAGATCTTACAGCACAACATGTATGGAGTAGAGATGGCATGGGAACAAATCCTAAAACAATTTTTTTATTATACTTAAATAGGTCTGTTAAATATTAAACAAAAAAATGCTGTGCTACTGACATTTTACACTCGTTTTACTCTTCACTCTCAAATACACTTGAGTAATCCTCCCCAAATAAAAAAAGGAGAGTGGTTGATTTTAAATTATAGGACCCTGTGTTAGGTGCAATAAGTTAAACACATACACACAGACAGAGTCTATATGTTCCTTCTCACATACGAGAGTTTAAAACAAGTAGATTGAAATATATCAAAGTGATTATTAGAAAAAGAAAGGGTGAGTTATAAGGAATTTTCCTTCTTTTTTTCTTTTTTTATTAATTTTATTGAGCTATATATTTTCTCTGTTCCCATCCCTTCTCCTCCCCTCCCCTTCAGCCCTCTCCTGTGATCCCAATGCTCCCAATTTACTCAGGAGATCTTGTCTTTTTCTATTTCCCGTGTAGATTAGATTCATGTGTGTCTTTTTTAGGGTCTTCATTGTTGTGTAGGCTCTCTTGGATTGTCATTTGTAGGCTGGTTTTCTTTGCTTTATTTTTAAAAATCACTTATGAATGGGTACATATGATAATTGTCTTTCTAGGTCTGGGTTATCTCACTCAATATGTCTTCTAGCTCCATCCAATGCCTGCAAATTTCAAGATGTCATTATTTTTTCTGCTGTGTAGTACTCCATTGTGTAAATGTACCACATTTTCCTTATCCATTTTTCGGTCGAGGGGCATTTAGACAATGATGCTACGAACTTAGTTGAGCACATGTCCTTGTGGTACAATTGAGCGTCCTTTGGATATACACCCAAAACTGGTATTACAGGGTCTTCAGGAAGGTTGTTTTCAAATTTTCTGAGAAATCACCATACTGATATCCAAAGGGTCTGTACCAGCTTGCACTCCCACCAGCAATGCAGGGGTGTTCCCTTTAACCCACCACCTCTCTAACATAAGTTGTCATCAGTGTTTTTAATCTTGGCCATTCTTACAGGTATAAGATGGAATCTCAGAGTTGTATTGATTTGCATTTCTCTGATGACTAAGGATGTTGAGCATTTCCTTAAGTGTCTTTCAGCCATTTTAGAATCATCTGTTGAGAGTTCTCTGTTTAGGTCTGTACTCCATTTTTTTATTGGATTATTTGTTCTTTTGATGATCAATTCCTTGAGTTCTTTGTATATTTTAGAGATCAGACTTCTGTCTGATGTAGGGTTGGTGAAGGAATCTTCCTTATAAGAATAATAGCAACCACGCAGAAGCTAATATTCCACAGTGTGTGTGTGTGTGTGTGTGTGTGTGTGTGTGTTTGAGGGGAATGCCATTCACAAAAAGAAATTTATTAAATTGAATAAACAAATAAGTAGAAGAGATGAGCTCAAAGCATGTAAGTACAAAGCAATAGTGGGAAGATAGATATGTTATTCATTCTGAGTTGACCAAGACATATTGTATATATGTACTGAAATAGTAGTATATCGTGTAAATATGCATAATGGTATATACATATATATATACATATATATATATACATGTGTGTGTGTACATGTAAAAAAAACAGCAGTGGAAGCTTTAATGTATTAATTGAACCATATGCCAATTATACCACACATAGACATACAGATTCATGTATGTGTAGTTGTGTGTGTGTGTATTAGGTTGATAGGGATATATGTGTATAGTTTTATATATGTATGTATGTATAGATAGATAGATAGATAGATAGATAGATAGATAGATAGATGGATAGATGATAGATAATAGAGCTATAGAGACAGGCATTGAATATATACATATATATATATATATTCACTCAGTTGTTCAATAGATTTCTTGAACTTATTTTGCCTATCTAAGTAAAACTTATTTTTATTATGTATTTTCTCAACAAGGACTCCATGAATTTAGTTACTTTTTTCCAATCCTGGTAACCATGCTCCTCTTTGGTTATTATACGGTCATGAAATGTCTCAATATTTTAAGACTGATGTATGACTAGGGTTTAGTAAACATTTTAGTATAATAACTAGCAGATGCTGGAACTCATTTGCTTCTGTGATAGATAATCTACACATTTTAGAAAGCTTCTAGTTCGCTTTTCTATTGTGATAACACACTCTGACTAAAGAAACCTGGGAAAGTGACAGTCCATCAACGAGGGAAGGCAGGGCAGGAGCTAAGACAGTAACTAAAGCAGAAACCACAGAGCAGTCTGCTTACTGGCTCAAGTTCAGCTAATGTTCTTATTCAGCTCCAAGCCACCTGTGTAATACTGGCTCTGCTCACAGTGAGCTGGGTCTTCTCACATCAACAAGCAATCAAGATCCTGTCCCAAAAAAAGTCTCCACAGGCTTATCTGATTAAGGCAATTCTTCAACTGGAGTTTCCTCGCCCCGGGTGACTGAGTCTTGGTTTTATCATGTTGACAGTAAACACTAACCAGGACGGGAGTGGATGAAAATTTATGTAAACTATTCTAAATAAAATTAGTCTTATAGTTTCATCGAAAACCAAGTGCTTTCTAATTGTTCAGTGTTCAGACATTATTATCATATCTCCTTAGCCTGTATTCCCTCACAGTCCTAACAATTGATAAAAGTTGCTGGGACACAGGCTAACATGCCAAAGTGAAGCTTTTCTTCAAAGTAAAAATCTTGTAAGAATATCTCAATGACCCTTCATCAAATTCAAGAAATCCCTTCTTTGAACTTTTTGCCCCCATTACTATTGTCTAAAACCGCATCCATGCCTCATCACCTCTGAGCTAAATAAAACTCATTCTAGGTCTAGAGATCTCTCCACAGAGGATTGCAACATGAAACAAACATAGCATTTGAACATTTTCTTAGGTGAACCCATGGGCAATTTAACCATACAGTAGCCAACATTATGTAGTGCAGAATGTAGCTCAATACAAGCTAATAAAAAAGACTTATTTCGAAGGTGAAAGTGTCCTGGAAAATAATTTCTGTTGTGACCAAATGAATCAGATTATTTTATGAACATATCAAACAAATTCTCTGATGGAGTCATGGGAGAATGATAAGTAAGTTTAAAGTAGGAAGAGTGAGTGAACGCCATGTAACCCTTGTATGTTAGTTGATAAAATTCTCTCTTGTGTGTTGGGGGGTAGACATTAACAATTCTAATATTACTATCCCTGGGAAATAGAAATGATTAATTAAATAAATGGGTGGATATTGGGAAACCCAGGTTTCACAATACTGCAGTGGTGACTTACTGATAAGTCAAAGATTTATCTATGTGGTAAGGGGAATATCAATGTGAACTCATGTTTAGTTTTTTATAGATTACTATGTGATGATTAAATAAAATAGTATTCATTGCTATGCCTGTATACATGAATAATGTTTATACCTCTGTCAGATAAAGCTTATTACATCACTGTAAGCAATGATGCCCACAAATAATGAGCACAATTACCTAGATTAAATGCAATTCTACAATTTCGAAAATAAGACTTCTGAAAAAAAAAATCACACTAAGATTTGCCACAAAACATAGCAAGCAAACTATGAAACTATTTTTTCAGGATGTAAAAAATTAATTTTTATTAGTATTTTTAATTAATTAATAGTCACTGGAACATACACTTATAAACATATATGTATGTATGTATACCACCATGGGTGATATCAAGGGGCCCAGGAGAAAATTAAGAGCTTCTAAAATGTCATTTTGGAAATGTCTAAGCAAAGCAAAAATACTACTGGATACTAACTTAAAGTAAAATGTAAGTATTCATAAATCAATTCTGGTAAAATGAAATGGCTTGTGATGGTTATTCTTAATGTTCAAATTACAGGATCAAAAATCAATTATAAGACACACCTCTTGGCATCTGGGACCTGAGTTTTCAGAAAGGATTAACTGAGTTGGGGAAGAACAATGGGTGATCCATACAGAAAAGAAGTCTAAGGAAAAAGCAGTGCTGTCTGCTTCTTACTAAGGATATCCACTGTTGTTGACGCTGCTACTGATGATGAGAATGATGACATCCCACCCTTCAAGGCTTTCTTTCTCAGTAAAATTTCTAGAATTCCAATTATTTGGGTCATGAAGAGATTTCTTCTAGGTTTAAGGCCCCTTCTTAGATTTTAGAGGCAATATATTTTTATCAACTTTATGTGTTTTTCTAGCCCATATATGAACTAAATAAAAACAAGTTCTAATTTTAAGTAGAGGCCCAAACAGGTAAAAGGTCCAATCTAATGTTCAGGATGTTTTGGTCCTTGGGTAATGTGATGTAGCAAACTAAATGGTACTTGATGTATCAGAGGCAGATAAGAATGTTGTGTGGAACTTGAGAAGGCCCATAATTAAATTATTATGAAGCCATGGGAATTTTGGAGAAAAGTTATGTCATCTGCAGATAACCACTCTTCTTCTGAAAGACAACTTTTGGCCTGTTAGTTTGACTTAGTGTAAACCGAACACTTAAAAATGGACCACTGAGTTTCCATGTAATCAGGAGCTTGATGTTATTTAGCAATATTGAGTGATGAATTGGACATGTCTAGCAGCAATCCACAATCTAATGGAGGTAGCATATACATACATGCTGAACATATTCTAAAGACAGCAGTAAGTTAAGTGAAGTTGCCAAATATCCATGGTTCTGCCCCCCAGCATGCATGTGTCACCTCATGTGCCACATATAACCTATTAACATTTTGTGAGGAAGAGAAAATGAAGCCATTGTTTATGGAGTTTCCTGCATGCTACACAACCATCACTCAGAAGTAGACAAATACAGCATCACCGCCCCTTCCCGGGACAACCCAGAAAAGAAACGATGAAAAATAAATATTTACATGGAGCAGAATATCATAAAGCTTATGCGGTTGTACATTTTCTCTAGAAGTAAAAGTTGGCATATGCACAATCACACACTGATTCATGGGCTATAACCAATGGTTTAGCTGCCTGTTTGGAGGCTTAGATGGAGCATAATTGAAAATTTGGAAGAGAAAAGTACATATACGTATCCAAATAGTCAAAGAAGGTGGAGACATTTGTGGCCCCTGAAATTGGCTACCAAAGGCAACCTCAGTAGAAGAGGACTTTAACTGCCAAGTTAAGAGTAGTGAATCTGTATCTGGCCATCCATGTACTTCAACTTGAACCCATTCCATGAGTTTGTGAATAACATAGTCAATGGGGCCATGTATGGAGTTACAATACCCACTCTTTCGTCTAAAAGTTAAATAAGTGTTTGAAGAACTAAGACCAGTAACCCTGTACATCTATTTACATACTACTCAAAGTGAATTGTAAGTCTAATTGCATGAATGGAATGGGATGAAATAAGATGTAAGTCAACACACTCAAACTACTTCAAAAAGTTCACTGTAGTTAAAATGATTACTTCTGTGAGCCAAATAACCATGTTCAAGCTGGGCACACACCTTTAATCCCAGCACTAGGGAGGCAGAGGCAGGCGGATCCCTATGAGTTCGAGGCCAACCTGGTATACAAGAACTAGTTTCAGGACAGGCTCTAAAGCTACAGAGGAAAAAAAAAGTTCAGAAGATAATTTTATTAACATTTTAATTTTTCTGTGAAACAGAAGCCATTATCTACCAGTGCTTACATAATACAGAGGACATAGTCTAATTCTTGGGATTTCTCTACAAACATCACAGGGGTGGAAAAACTAATGATTCATTAGCAAATATGTATTAAGCAGAAATATAAATATTTGAGAGCTCAGATTACAGAATACATTTATATTTCCCTCTGTGTCGATGGGAACACTGAGGAAGAGAAGGCAGGAAGAATGTGGGAGCCAGAAGATAGTGAGTAGGACTGTGAGATGATATTGAGGCACAGTACCAGCCCCTAAAAGCACAAACCATGACAGCTCTGGTTATCTGCAGCGGGCCTGCAAAAGGCTGGCCCTGTCAACAGTCAGTCATGGGTGATGGAAGGCCTCCTGGGGCTGCAACCCTTACTACTGAACTATTGGCAAACTGATAGATTCTGTGAGAGGGGAGTTACTGTCTCAATTGTGCACCCATAGATAAGCCCTCCAGACTCCAGTGGATACATCAACCCCATGGTCACACATCTAGCCCTTGTTAAATTGAGTCTCAGAATAAAACAGAATAACGATGTGGAAAGGAGTTCTGCAGGAAAAAAATTGGGACAGCCAGGGTGGGTGGGAGACAAGGGGTTGGAAGAAACAGAATACATTATACACATGTATTAAATTGTCAAAGAAGAAATTTCTTCAATAAAAAAAAGAGAAATAAGACTAAATTCCAAGCAAAAAGAATAGTTTTAAAAGAATTGTAGGAAAACTTTGACAAGAGGAATTTGACACAATGTGCTGAGGTTTTAAAGAATATCTTCTTCTTGTCATTATAGCCATCTGGAGTGCAAGGACATTTTTCATTGTCCAAGCAGTCAGATTACCAAATTAAAAACCCATTGAACTAATTTCTGAAATAGAAAATATGAACCGTACTACTCATACTCCATTCAGAATGTCCTCTCATCGTGATCCACTGCCAAATGATTAAGTGTGCTCAGACATCCATTCCAACAACTTTCATATGCAGGCAACATTTCAATCTATTATCCTACTTGGGTATGTGTAAAGGCAATGGTAATATGTATGTCTTACGTATGGGAAAGATAGATACAGAGCAGAACTAGTATGTGTGTGTGTGATCATGACTGTGTTCACACATTTGGTTGTGGATTCCAGAGGGTGAGGCTGAGGGAAAGCTACAATTCTAATGTGCAAGCTGTAGTATATTGTAGGCATCTACTTGAGTATTTGAAAAATCTATCCTAAAATAAGTTCTAATATTTGTTTTAATACATGTAGTTCAGTTTGAAAATATATGTGTTAGGTATTGACACTCGTTGTATGTCTCTTTTAACCCTACAACTATATTAACTTACCTGTTAATCAAGCTATGACTATGTAATTTTCATTTAACAATAACATCTCCCTGAGGTGATAGAATCCAAGTGGTTGCAGAAAGTCTTATTTTTTTTTTCTCTTTCTCAATGACTAAATTTCTATTATAAGCAACCTAGCCATCCTTTCAGTTAAGAAGAGCAAGATAATTTCATAAACCGAGCATGGCAAAACAGGAGATAAACAAAAGAGGTTGTGTAACTAAAGCAGTGTCCCCAACCTTTCTTACATCCTAGGGCTTGTAAGGAAATACAGTGTTTGTAAGGTGCACTCAGGTTAAGAGATATTACAAAAAGTGGGAATCCTATAGATACCAGACTCCTCAGACCTAGCAAACCATTTTAGAAGTTACAAACATGGAACTCTTAGATGAATCCCCTACTCATTTATGTTACAAAAACCGGGGGCTCAGACACTGGAAAACTCTTTGCTAAAAGATTATTATGTTCATGTAACAAGGAAAATTGATTGTATTAGAACACAGAGTTTATCACATCTAACATTTAGAATCGGTAGATTGTTTCCTTAAGTGTTTTTCAATATTTAGAATCCATATGGTGGTATTTCTTTCAATATACCTCATATTTGTAAATAAAAATATTCCTAGAAATATGTGAAACAATATTCCCATATATACTTAAAATAATATTTCCTATCATATATACTTACCAAAGTCTTTAATATTTTAGAAGCCATAGAAAAGACTTCTAGTAAAATAATGTATACCATGGCAACATTAACCTATATGTTTTATAAAAAAATATTTGCTATAGGAATATATCACTTAAAATATTATAAATCAGTCAGACAAAATAGCATACAAATAACATCATTAAATCAGCTATAATATAGATATTTATCACAATGATTCTTTCTATTTTAATATCTTAATTTTGATAATCATTCTGCTTTGGAACAAAGAGAATAATGCAGACGAGATACATTTGTGCCTTAGAAACAAAAGGAAGGAAATATGTTTATGTATGTGTTATATAAAATTTGTTTTAAAGATATAGCACATTAACAATCACAGGGAAATTATAGGTCTTCATTACAAAGGAGAACAGGAAGAGCCCAGAATCTCCCTTGGTTGAGCAGAATGGGATTGGAATTCTAGAGAGGTAAGGTTGTTATAATTCATTGAACACAATACCAAACAAAATAGAGCTAAAGATATAAGGTACTCTAGGCAACTGAAAAAACAGGCAAGGAAGCTACCCATCAAGCAAGAAGGAGGTACATGGAACTATTAAGGGAAAAGTCCCCCTATTCAGTGTGAAAGGTAATTTAGAAAGTAGCCAGGAGAGAACATGGAAGTGTCTACCTCAGAACTAAATCCTAGTTATCTCTAGTTGAAAAAGTTCCTTAGCTTTAACGACAAAGTTTAAAAGCCAAGAACCCAAATTATCCCCAGAGTTTCTTAAATGATTCAATAAAAAGCCCAGATAGACTTATAATGGAAACATATTTCACATGTGAGCATAAGTAAGACATATAATCCCTAGAAATCAATATGCTTATTAGTCATGCAAAGGAGCAAACTATTATCCATCATGAAATGAAAAAAATCAAGCCAGCAAAATCAGCCCAATTTGAAACTGAACTTCATCAAAACTCACAACATCTGGATCATCAAAAACACTGCTGCAGGAATGAAAAACAAGACGCAGAGGAGGAAAACATTTTGTAAACCAAATTTCTATTTAGAACACATAAGAACAACTCTCAGAAGCCAATAAAAATATAAAAACTTTAATGGGCAAAATATTTAAGCATGCATTCACCAAAGAGTAGACTCCAAGCATGATTAGGAAAATATTTTTAACAGTACATCATTAAGGAACTGTCAAAGTTGTAATGAGGTACTAATATGTTTTTATTAAAATAACAGTATTGAATATGGTAATTATTTTATGACTTTCGCTAATATAATTTTTCTTAGACGTTATTCTAAAGGATATGATTTATTAGGGACTCACTATTTTGGACCTCTCAATCCATGACTCCTTAATTATTTGTGAGTCTGTGATGAAACCAAAGATCATGGAGAAGAGTATGGTAGAACAGATAGACTCACCTGTGGCTACTGAGAAGCAGTGAGGGGATCGGAAAGATCCAGAGACAAGACTATTAATTCAGGGGCACGCCTCCAGATACCTACTGCTTCCAACCATGACATGTTGCCCACAGCCTTCCAAAAGTGCTCAAGCTATAAATCCACCAGAAAAGTAATCTATTAATAAAATCACAGCCTGCATGATCTAGTCAGTTATCTCTAGTGATGGGATCAACAGCTGGAGGCCAAGCTTTCAGCATGATTCTTTTGAGAGACACTTACTATCCAAGTCGTAATACCATATGCAAATAAACTACATAAATCTACTATCTATAGTTAGAATATACTCATGTTGTATATCTCACAAATGCATGAAATTGCAATTATCTAGAACAAGCCTACGCTGACTGTCAAACAGGCATTGCCTTCCTGGCAGGTTAGGGCCATCCATGTACCTTCTGCTAATACAGGTGTGACCCATCAGCTTGCTTTAGTGACTCCTTTTTTTTTTATTTTAGTAAAGGCTAAAGGCCTAACACTTCCTGGATTCCAGAAACTATATTTACTTGACCCCATATTGTTGTCATAAGAGTATCCACTTTAAGCCAAGCCCTGAGAAAATCAATTTTGAGACTAGAGAAAATCTTTATTGAATTTACTGTCTACTCTTTCCCTAGACAGCCGCTTCTACAGCCCACTCTCCTGGAGTGAGAGCTTTGTCCTGATTTAGTGTTTAGTCACTGTGTTGGTAATGTACAGGAATATTTCTTATTATTTGGAGAATTTGTATGAATTCTATGCCAAAGTCAAATGACAGTAAAACTCGCTTTAGTAAAATGTAAGCAAAATAAATGCCTGAATAGTCTTTAAAGCCAGATTCTGTCTTTAGTAGACAAATTTCTTGTACTCTTATTAAAGTCAATCATGAGTAACATACTTTTAATTTATAATTTTTCTAATTGTACTATATATTATTATAATAATTATAAAAAACAACTCCATCTCCAGTCACACAAATAAGAGAGAGAAGAAAATATTAAAAAAAAATGATGGTTACATTATCAAAATCAGTGTCTGATTGAGAAAGGATCAATGCCAAAGTATTTTATTGCTTAGTATTCCTAAGTCAAAGATTTCAGTATGAAGATGGCAGCACCACTCTGTGCTTGGCTTCAGCATGCTATAGATGGGGTGTCTTCAGTGTTTGTTCCTTAAAGGCTTTGAGGCAGGGACCCTCACTAAACATTAGACTCATGAGTGCCACCTCATGGCCTTCTGGTTTGTCAACTGCAGGTTGAATTAAAGTATGGACCAAATTTCTTTTCAAATGTTCAGAAGTAAATCTTCAGTAGTGATCTACACGAAGCAAAATTTAAGAAATGTGCTGTTAAATGTAATTATTTCGCAAGGAATATTATCATTTTGTTTTTGTACAAGCAAGACATTTTTAAAGCATAATCCAAGTCTCTGAACTATTAAAAAACGCCTGGCCTGCATGTCCAGCAGAATGACGTCTCATGTGTGAAAAGATTCCCACTGAGAAGAGAATTTCCCAAGAGTTTATACTCTGGCGCCATCCAGTTTGGTAAAGCCATCAGAGAGTTCCTGTAAACAGAAGTGAGCCAGAAGTGAGCCTGTAAACAAAGCAACAAAACCACCAGAACATCAAAATATCATAAAATAGGTGGATCATCAACTACAAGAAGCTCACTTTAGTCTGGCAAACTCAGTCTCAAAAAGGAAAACTAAAACCACAGTTTCAGCACCACAGAAAGGTTAAGAAATTAAATGTGGGACATTCCAATTCTTCAACATTTGTCTTTCCTCACTTGAAAATTGTCAGTCTGATAATTATCTCTTCTTAGTGTATTTTTTCTATTTTGCTTTTAAAATTCACTCATGTTTACTTTTTAAAAATTTTATCAGTTTTTTTTTGATTGATTGCTTTTTTAAGTTAGGATCACACTACATAAGTCTAGCTGATCTGAAGCTTACTATGTAGACCAGGATAGTCCTAAGTTCGCAGAAATCCTATTGCATCTGCCTTCCACGTGCTTATATTAAAAGTATGTGTTGTCGTGCCCAGCTGATTTGATTACCTTAAAGTTTGTTTTACTTTTATTTATGTGTATGCATGTGTGCCCTGTGAGTGTCTGACAACAGAAGATGGGGTTGGATCCAATGAAGCTGGAGTTGCAGGAGGTTATAAACTGCCTGACCTGGGTGTTGGGAACCAAACTTGGGTATTCTAGAAGAGCAGAAAATCTCTCAACCTTTGAGTCATATCTCCAGCATGAGAAATTCTTCATTTAAAAAATATTTAATTGATATATACAGAATATACATATTAATAAGAATTGTATGTATTCAAGGTACTCAAACTGTATTTATGCACGTTGATTACCACAATGCAATTAAAATTCATTGCCACTCTCTATATAATATCTAAAATAAATTCATGTAATATTTAAAGTTTGTACCATTTGGTGAGCATCTACTCTTCTCTCCCACCCACTTTGTAAAATTGTGTAATGTGTAAGTATGTCTGCTGCAGTGTGGAATATTTCTCTTCATCTCTTTCAGAATGTTTTTTTTTTTTTTTTGGTTTTTCGAGACAGGGTTTCTCTGTGGTTTTGGAGCCTGTCCTGGAACTAGCTCTTGTAGACCAGGCTGGTCTCGAACTCACAGAGATCCGCCTGCCTCTGCCTCCCGAGTGCTGGGATTAAAGGCGTGCGCCACCACCGCCCGGCTTTTCAGAATGTTTTTAACTCTATCATGTAATTTGATATTTTTTCTTTATCTGTCCTAATACCCCATTGAACCTCATAAGTGTTTAATATATATTAAATGTATTTTAAGTCAAGAAGTTAACAGTTTCGTTCTGCTACATACTAGTTTGTGATCTCTTTAATTCGATTACTTTCCTTTATTTGAGCAATTTCACTCTTGTCATCTTTAATCATTGAAAATCATCCTATTTTAGTCTCTTGTGTTCTACCCAAGGACTGAAAGGCACTTAATTCTTTCTCTGTAAATATTTAATTACCATCACAATTGTACATTTTCTCATGTGATTTGTATTTTGGATTGACCTTCTTCTGAGTGGAGACTTTTTTTTTATTGGAGCTCAAATTCCTCTGGCTTATGAAAATATCACATTGCATTTCAATAGCTGCTTGTGTACTAAGGATATTGGCTGCATGGAGAGTATTTGCTTCAATAGAATAGAACTTGGATCTTCTGGAAGAACAACAGGTGCCGTATAACACTGAGCCAACTCGCCATCCTCCAACATTGCCTAACCTTAAGCCATTATATTTACAAAAAAGTTGGCTCCTAGTATGATTACCTTCTATGTCATTTGAAACAAACATTTGGGCAACCTTTTTGGAGGACAAAATCTAGCCTATAACAGGATTCTTTGATTACCCGAAATACATGCCCTTTCCACATGCGGACCACATACATCATTTCAGTATTCTTCCAAATCCTAATTCACTGGACCATCAATATTTAGTCCCACACTTCAATGGTCTACTTTTTAAAATGCCAGTATTGTGTAAATAATCTACATGTGAGACTTTAGTACATTTAGGGGGAGATTTCCCCTTTTTTTGAACATGTTAAAACAGGAAACAATTCATCTGCTCCCATAATGAAACTGAGAAATAGCATAGGATAGATGCCACCAATTTCAAGAAGTTGAAAGATAGTGGAAAGAAAATTCTCAGCTGAAGTCAATACTCAGCAAAATAAACTCAGTTATATTTCTGTCACATGAAATTCTGTGTTTTAGCGCACAGACAAGAGAAGTCCACCAAGTTTGATCACTACCTCACTTTCTACCCAAAGAGTTCATCTCAGCCCAGTCCTCGGTACCATTGGTGTGGTCAGAACCCATGCTTATTTCTCCTGCCTTTTTCCTTTGAAAACTGTCTTTTGGTGTAGAACATCAGGTATTTTGAGAAGGAATGAAGCTTCATTCTTCTTTAGGTAGTCACAGGATCCACACCTCTCCAACTTTCCTGGATGATCTTACCTCTTCCTGACTTCTCTGAAGACCATTCCCTATGGCATTCAGACACATGGTAATTTCGATCAACAGCAGTTCCTCCACACTGCTGGATCTATCCACAGTACAGGGTATCCAGAGATGCTATAAAATGCTTCTTCTTTATCCCTTCAACCATCTTTTCTTAATCATTCTTCCCATATTTTATTATAAGCAACTGAGATTCTAGGTTTACCTACCCATATATGTTTTCCAAGTTTCTCAATTATCTGAATTCTTTGTTTAAAAGTTCTACCAATACCCTAAGAGAAAAAAAAATCATCCAGTCATCTTCATTACTAAAGCATTGATAGCCTATTGTTTGTTTATTTTTTTAATCTTTTGGCTCTTCTTGGGCCTGCCACCTAGCTCCCAAATAAATCACATGGCGGCTTATTCTTTCATATATATATATATATATATATATATATATATATATATATATATTCTTCTAGATATTTCAGATTTAGAAATTTTCAAAATTTTTAGAATATTCTCTAATAATTCTCTATATTTCACTGTAACCTGTAGAAACCTCATCTTTCCCCCTCTTATTCTCTTATTTTTTTATTTTTCTCTTTCTTTTGCTCCCATGATTTTAGGCCCTCAGTGTAGCTCAACTTTTACTAATACACATTTTTCAAGATGTCATAGTGTTGTGCTCGCTTCGGCAGCACATATACTAAAATTGGAACGATACAGAGAAGATTAGAATGGCCCCTAAAAAAAAAAAAGATGTCATAGGGTTATTACCCTCTGGATCATAACGCATGACAACATCAAACTCCTCCCCTCTGCTGAACCTTCCAGTGCAGGATTCACTACCCCACCAACACAAATCTGTCTCAAATGCTTCTGAGGGCTATGATCTTGCCCTGAATGTGGCGCTGCCTGAGACTCTTCTGGCTTACCCTTCGGAAGTAACTTTGTTTTTTGAATATTTATTTATTATTTACACAGTGTTCTGTCTGTATGTCTGCCTGCCTTCTGGAAGAGTTCACCAGATCTCATTATAGGTAATTGTGAGGCAGTCTTTCTGGCTTCTGGGAGTTGAACTCAGGACCATTGGAAGAGCAGTCAGTGCTTTTAGTTTCTGAGTCATCTCTCCAGCTCCCTGGAAGTAACGTCTATAATCCCTCCCTGACCAGAGAACAGCATCATTTAGGATGTCCTGAGCTTGCTCCTCCGCATTGTTTCTTTCCTTTTCTACATTTTTTTCTCTGATCCTTTTACTTCTGTAGTGGATTTTTGAAGCTTTTCTCCTATTTCTCTCTGTAGCAACAGATTATTATGAAATACATCTTAAACTCAAGGAGACTGGAGCATTTGCTGGACCTCACAATAACACACTTTGGAGTTACTGAAGATTTAAGACTGATATCCTACTCAGCCTACTTGTTCAGGATGGCTTTAAGAGAACAATGTAACAGGAAACTTGCTGGCCTTAGATTCCCCATGTAATCAACTTTTGAAGCCTAACCTAAGGAGTAGTTTTAATCTTAAATCTTATGTTGTTTGCTGCTCTAATTTGTGGGTAATGCATGTGTATATATGGATATTATGAAAGAAAATAGAATGAAATCAAAACTTATATAATAAATATCCATCATTAGTGACACAGATATTATTTGATAAGTGAATGTTTGCTCTTAGTGCTTTGAGGTTAGTTCAAGTTTAGTCCCTTATAAAACTCTGCTAAAGCTTTCTGTAATATGCCCCTCATTCCTTCCTCCTGTACTGTTCAATAAAAGAGAGAGAGAAGCCTTTTGTTAAGTGCAGACTCACAAGACAGAGAGCATTCACGCAGAAACAATTTGGGAATTATACAACAAACAGATTACAACTAGGCCAGACTCCTGATTTGGACCTTGGGATTTCAGTCCGGTGCTCCAATGTGGGTCTCTGTCTCTGTCTCCTTTCATCGCCCGATGAAGGTTAATATCCAGGAGGATGACTATATGTTTTTCTTTGGGTTCACCTTCTTATTTAGCTTCTCTAGGATCACGAATTATAGGCTCAATGTCCTTTCTTTAAGGCTAGAAACCATTTATGAGTGAATACATCCCATGTTTCTCTTTTTGGGTCTGGCTTACCTCACTCAGGATAGTGTTTTCTATTTCCGTCCCTTTGCATGCAAAATTCAAGAAGTCATTGTTTTTTACTGCTGAATAGTACTCTAGTATGTATATATTCCATACTTTCTTCATCCATTCTTCCATTGAAGGGCATCTAGGTTGTTTCCAGGTTCTGGCTATTACAAACAATGCTGCTATGAACATAGTTGAGCATATACTTTTGTTGTATGATAGGGCATCTCTTGGGTATATTCCCAGAAGGAGAGAGAGCACGAGCAAGAACTCAGGACCGCGAGGGGTGCACCCACACACTGAGACAATGGGGGTGTTCTATTGGGAACTCACCAAGGCCAGCTGGCCTGGGTCTGAAAAAGCATGGGATAAAACCGGACTCGCTGAACATAGCCGACAATGAGGACTACTGAGAAGCAAGAACAGTGGCACTGGGCTTTGATCCTACTGCACGTACTGGCTTTGTGGGAGCCTAGGCAGTTGTGATGCTCACCTTACTAGATCTGGAAGGAGGTGGGTGGTCCTTGGACTTCCCACAGGGCAGGGAACCCTGATTGCTTTTTGGGCTGATGACGGAGGGAGAGTTGATTGGGGGAGGGGGAGGGAAAGGGGAGGCCGTGGCGGGGAGGAGGCAAAAATCTTAAATAAATAAATAAATAAATACATACATACATACATACAACTAGGCCAGACTCAAAAGCTACCGACAGACAAAAAAAAACACAGAGAGAAGTGGAAAATTCAAACTTGGGCTCACTTTTGGTCAAACTATTTCAAGAGAAAATATTTACATGCAACTATGAGGCATTTTAGTACCTCTGAGGCTATTTTAAATGGAATCAAACAATGCAGCTCTCTTTGGGAAAAAAAAGTTATTTTTTTCTTAGTCTGTACTCCAAAAGCATACACAGGGGCAGACTGTGGTCTGTCTGTCTAAGTTTGGTATCCTAAATATAATTTTCTAAAGCCCATGTAAATTTGCATAATTAAAAAATATTTTTTGTCTGCTGTGATTGATGACTGGTTGTTAGGAAGAGCATGAATTCTCTCCAGGGCCTTACACAGGGGAGACAAGGGCTCTACTCCTGAGCCTCATGTCCAGGGCCTTACACAAGGGAGACAAGGGCTCTACTCCTGAGCCTCATGTCCAGGGCCTTACACAGGGGAGACAAGGGCTCTACTACTGAGCCTCATGTCCAGATTGCTTCTCTTGAGGCACAGTCAAACTAATTTTCATCCTGCTTCTGCCTCCACATAGTTAGAATCATAGATATGTACAGCCATTTGAGGTTATATTGTTCTGATTGATGCATAATATTATCGCTATCCAAACTAAAAACAGTTTAAGGGGGAATCTGTAAAATCAATCTCTGTTTCCTCAAGAGTTGGTGAATGAATGTGATTGTAGATATTGTCTTGCTTAAGGAAATCCTCTGCTTTCAAAGGTAAAAACCAAAGGTTATCATCTCTGGGAGACCCAAGGAAATGGATGTAGATTATTTTTAAGCTTTTTGTGAAATATAAACATATGGAATAGAATTGGACTTACTATAACTCAGTTTAGAAACAAAACATAACGTAGCAATGTTAACTCTAGAACAGCAGTTATTTCACTGGAAAAAATCTTTAAACTAAGTGGAATTAGGGAACGATTGGAAAGAATTAAATAATTTTAGTGTAGATAAAAGCCACATATTCTTCAAAGTTTAATAAAACTGCTTGTTTTATTGCAAGCACATCCTCAGTTTTCAGTACTTGCATAAAATGATTTTTTTAATTTAATACATACTTCTTTGAAGTGGCATCTTGTTTCTGGGAAATACTATGGTTATCACATACATTTGTCACAAAAGCAATTACTGGGAGTGCACTTTCAAGTCATAAATATAAATAGTATATAATCACAAACACTATGAATGTTTATTCAGGCAAAATTAGAGTAGTAGTAGCAACAAGAACAAACGATCCTGCGGATTAAATGAAGTGAAGGCAATGAAGATGGTGATTACTAAAGGACAAGATGGGAGGGATGTTTGTAAATGTGTTAGTCTTCTGTCTCTCCTCTTAAAAAAACTGAAATCTGGGCTGGAAATATGCCTCAGTGGGTAAGAGGACTTGCTGCTAAGTATGAAGACCTAAGACCTAATTCTTGAGACCAACAGAGTAGGAGGAGAGACTTGACTCCTGGAAATTCACTTCCGAGGACTCAAACTTATTATGGCACATGTGCACCTACAAGTATGCATGAATGTGTGTTTGAGTTCATCTACACACATACACACACACACACGAAAATAGAGCCATTATCTTGAAAAGAATTGAGTTAAACATCCAAAACAGAATAATGAATGAGGAAAGACAGGCAGAGAAAGGAATTTCTTTAACTGCCTAATCAGGATTAACATATGCACAGCACCAGAAGCAAGGAATGTTTTACTGTATTACTGTAAGAATGTTGCAAGCAGAGCTCCAAACATGAGTGCTGACAGTATAACTGATTATACTAATGTACAGCCTCAGATGAATCTACTAATACAGTTAAAAGAATGGGTTTCAACTACAACCTTGAGGAATGCATGCAACTCAAAGATTTATATAACCACAGACAGCAGAAATCTGACACAGTATAATTTACCAAAATGTATGATATTATCCATAAAACTGCTTTCCAGTATTAACCTTCAGTTACCTTTTAGCCAGTATCTAAAATGCTGATATTTTAAAGAACTAGGAATCTACTAGAAATAAGAAAGCTCATGCTACCTCAGTCAGGGTCAACATGATATGGTCTGATTTGCTTCCTTTGCATGAAAAATACAAATCTCTGAAGATTTGAATCACCAAACGCTTCCATCCTTTTGTAGCAATATTTTAGTAAATTTGCACTTCAGTTGGCTTCAAGTGATTGCAAAAGTGTTAGGTAGGCACACACACAGGGTTTCTAGGTAGAAGTACAGTATAAGAGAGAATGGGTTCCAGGGCATAATATGGAGAACATGATGGTTATTTTGAATGATTTAAAGTGCTTCCTTTTCAGAACTATTATACTTATTTTCTCTATTTTTCTTTTCAAGTGTTTCAAAGACCTTTTCCTAAAGTATCTTATGGCTTTTCTAAAAGAGAGA